>OX463788.1:31994877-32594877 GCA_949825025.1 Siphlonurus alternatus
TACTATATTATGATAGGGTACATATTAACAATAAGTTTGACTTAAGTTTCAACTTTTTTAACTCAAATTTGGGGACTCTGAAGGGATTATTAGAATAGGGGCAAAGTATGCAACCCGCGCGCAAACCTGAAAATTGTGACGTAGAAACTCCCTAGTTAACACACAACAACTGCCTGATATCATAGTTTGAGCGTCAAGGAGTCATTGGCTATAAATTTTAGTAACACGATCGAAATTGGCGGGTTTTTCTACCCTAGTATCAATAGTTTTGTCTTCAATATCAGTTTACTTTAAGAGTGATAATCGAAAATATAAATTTATTGCCGGAAAATTTTGCCTGCTAGGCAGTTTCTACGTCATGTTTTGGCGCTAAATTCAAAAGGAGGAAGATTTTTAAAAAATTCCCATGCCTCCAATTTTGAAATTTGAAACTTTTTTGTTTTAGGACATTTAATTTCAAGGCATATCGCATCCGAAAAAAAATTAAAATAAATGTAGGAGAATTCCCCATTGGATAATATTCAATTTAATTGAAAGCATTATAATTTCCTTTTTTTTTACATACTTCTTCTAAAAACCTTTCGCAACATAAAATTAATATCACGTAAATAAATATATGATTGATTTATAATGTTGCAAAGATGTGCTCTGATATTTGAGTAGAGAAAATGAATTCGAAAGTGATTTTCTTGCCATCTTCGGCGGAGAGTCGAGCGATCGTGTACACACCTTTCAGGTCAAGAGATATATATATATATACATATATATGCTGTAATTTTTTTAATGCAGTTTACTCACTCAAGACAGGCAGTACGTACGTTATCATTGATTTAATTCTTACCGTCATCGCTTATGAATAATTTTTAAAATATAAAAATAATTACAGAATATCACATTTGATTTAATTATTTTGTTTTCACTCTATAATAATTATGTAATATCATATAATTGTGTACTGTACTTTACGTTACATACATACAGAAATAAATGTATTCATAACATTTTAAAACTGAAACAAACTTGTGTATATATAAATTAATATAGTAAAGTTTACCTCTTGGAAATACTATGATTTTGATGTGAGAAGACAAGGAAGGAACAATATTTGTCCAGGACAAATTGAGGTAGATGAGACTGAGCTTAAGGATTGAGCGAGCAGAGGTGGTTTGAGGATTGGGAACTGATGTGTTTGCTTGGGAACTATATGTGAATTACAGCATGGGTGAGAGATTTGTGGTAAGGTAGACAACGTTCAATGTACTCAGAGTAGCAGGTGAACAAGCAGACAAAGTTGCAAGTTTTCTTATTATTTATACATGGGTGTAAGTTGACTCAAATCTGTTCTCTGGTTAGTATAGTAAGTTATGTACCCTTTCTTACTATATATGTTGGTTATAGTGATATAAGCTTCTAGCTATCCATATACAAAGTACCTAGAACACAAATAAGAGAACAAACTGTTAAAAGAGCATGAGCAAACACTTGCACTGGATCGCGTGTGCAGCTGCGTTTGTTTCTCCCAGGTCGAGCCACCCAGCTGTAGCTAGAGCTCTGCCTGCCTGCTATACCTTGTTCTCCCTGCACTTTACTCGAGGATATGTGCACCATACTGCACAAAAGACTTTTATTAAAACCTAGCAGTAGCTGGCTAATTCTAGAGCACGTCTGTAACTGCGTGAGTGTTCTACTGTTAATCAATCTTTGACGGCAATATCAACTGGGGACTCCTATAATTAATTTTGTAATGTTTCGTTCCTTACTTTTTTTCCACACAGAAAACACATTTATTAAATCAGAAAGAAATTATATATTTTGGTATTAAAATGGGAACAAAATTTATTAATATATATTATTATGCATTGCATGGTGATGTTTTTATTTGTAAATATTTTTTAGTTCACATTAATTTTATTTGGTTATTTGATATACAATGAACTATACGATAAGATATGTCAACATTGAGCATGATTCCGTGGGAGTATTCACGCAAATGACTGTAAATAGCAAAAATTTATCCTAGATATTTACCTAACTGAAAAACTTAAAAAGCAAATATTAAACCAAAAGCAGGTTACTGAAAAGTTGTGCTAACTTTGTGATAAAAAGTATTTTCTGTGTTTACCTAGTTTAATTAACATAGTTAGCAAATATATATATATATCAATATCTAGGACGAAGTTCTGCTGCTTTTAAAACGATTGACCTCAGTTATTTCGGAGTCAAAGGAAATTTCTGTCAGGTCAGACGGAATCGAATGAAATAAATTTTAAAATTTCGAGAAAGATTTAAATCTTAATCGCTTATGGTTTGAGCAGATTCAAGGGGGCGGTATCCTTACAATACCTTCATTTCCAGTTTCCGTCCATAAGGCCAATGTTAAACTTCTACCTCAGTTTTCTCAAAACTGATAAACTGGTAAGACCGATCCACTTCAAAATTTATATGCCACCTATTGATAGTGAGTTCTAAGTTCTATGCATATCTTGTAGCATTTAAGGGGACCGATTCCTAGATCTCAATCAACTGAGGTCAATCCTTAATCTTGGGAGTTCTTTCTATCAGGAAAAATGCAATGATTATGGAAGGAAATTCAGCATTCCAACATGATATACCTGGTCTATTTCTTAATGTGTGAGGCTGTTAGTGATGATAACAAGTTTCAACGTCACACAAGTTTTATAAAAGCAACTTCAATTGTTTTAGGTCACACCTAGATAGTTCAGAGACAAAGCTGCTACTTCTATAATGTTGTATCGATTGACCTGCTGTATATAGTCACAAGTAGTAAGATTTTATATATTTTCCAATGCGACATATTGTATATAATTTAATATATATAAGTAAGTCGTATAGTTTGTTTCAGCTATAATTAAGTATGCATAACGGTGTTATTATAAATTAACATCTGTCATTCTCACGTTACTTAAATAAGATTTATATATCAGCAGATAGTAATGCAGTAAAATATCATCAAAGAATGATACCAAACAAATTTATTTTATTATAAAATGTAATATGAACTTATGAAATAAATTATGAAGCTTCATTTTAAATTTTTTGTAAGAGAAGAAATTAAAAGAGAGAGAGAGAGACAGAAAAAAAAATTATATACATCAAACAGCTGTTTACAAGACATTATTCTTCATTAATTTCAAAATGAAATATTCTTTGCGAGTTTACACAAACATTAAACTTACGGAGCAAATATCTGTACCATCAATAACATTTATTTTTTTTTATCTTTTTACATGATGTGTATTTAAAGTAAAAATAAAAAACTAAAGTTGAGTAAGCATTGACAAGTTGAGATACTTAGCGAGCCTTCATAGAAAAACATTTATTTTAGTAAAACTTTGACATCGCGCGACGTGTTTGTCTTATCTCGAATGTGAGTGACAGATAACAAGACAGCTTTACAAATATTATAATAATTAATTTGTTTTTCTATTTTCCAATATAAATATGCGATTTCTTTTCTTTTCATGATTTTTTTTAGATGTTTTTGATTTTATACGGCTTAAATGGAGTTTTATGGGAGGATAATTTTCATGTTAAATAATATACTTTAAAGGGGAGTATGGGTTACGTCTCATATACTCTTCGAACCCAACTAAACTTAACTAACTATTTTAATACGATGTGCATACCATCGTATATATGCTAGTTGGAAGATTGGAAGAACTTTACCAGTGGGAAAGAAAAAAACAAAATCTTAAACTTTCTTGTTAACGTGTTCAAAATAAAAGTATAACATAAAATAAGTATGCCAACAATTCGAAGAAAAAAAGAGAGAGAGAGAGAGAGAGAGAGAGAGAGAGAGAGATGATGGTTGATGGTAATATAATAAAGCTACATAGTTAGAAAATACAGATATAGTTTAAAATGCTCGTGATTGGTAGGTTATATATGTTGTGTTGACTAAAATAGAAAAAAAAAGTTCGCGTGTGAATCGAGATCGAGAGTGGGAATCCGTATGTGACCACGTGAGGAGGAAGGCAGGCAGGCAGCTAGCAAGCGCTGTCTGTCAACACTCATCTAGGCCGGCCTCTCACCATGACTGCTATACCAATTAAGCTTTTAACGGAGTGACGGAACTTCAGTACATTGATTATTGTACGAGAAAAAACAGCTCTCTCAGCCTTCTGTTCTTTATGATGATTGTTCATGTAACTCATAGCTTTCCTCTAATGATCACAATGTCACATACATGAGAGGAGAGAGAAAAAAAATTGACTGAAGAAAATATTATATTTTCTGTTTCTCTTTTGTCAAGTCATTTATTTTTAGAATCACCAATTTGTTACAATGAGAGGAAAAGTGTGGGAAGGTAAAGAGATAGTAACAATTTGGTTGCTGTACATGAACATGAGTGAATATGTTGGTGTTTTAGGATAAAGAATGAGGAAAAAAAAAAAAGAAAGAAACAATATTTGTTACTGTTTACAATTCATCGATATTTTTGTTTTATCGAAAAACAGGTAAAATATTCAAAACGTTCAACCTTAAAGCTTTATTAGTGATATAAGCTGTTGTGCACTTTGATAGTTCCAAGGAAAAAATCTATGTTACAATCAATATTATACAGTATATATCGAGTCAATTGCTTTAAAACACTTCATTCTAAAATTGTAAAAATAGTGATATAATCACCCCAATATAATTTCTATCAATAACTATTATATAATAGAATTAATAAATTTACACACAGTGAACAATTTTAATCTTCAATGGCCTTTTCTAAATAATTATCTTCACTGCAATACTAATAGTATAATCATATAATAAAGTGTAATACAGAATGCAACTCGTACGAATAATTTATTGTAATTATGAAAATGAGTTTGGGGATTGAGCTTAACCAAAGATTATAATAAAATTAATTTGATTTTATACAACTGCACTTATTTTTGTTAAAAATCGAAAAAAAAAAAAAGGTGCAAATTCATTGGTAAAAAAAATCATACGTTTTTGGTCTTTGATCATGAAAACAATATATAAATATTATATATATAATATATTATTATTATATATAAGATATGTTTTATTGAAATAGATTAAATAAAATATGGATTTGTGCCTTACATTTATTTGAGAAGATTCCAAAGGTATATTAAAAGCATACGTATGGTTTCTTAGTACATAATGTCTCAAGTGCATAATTTATTCTCTGCGAATTGTAATATCATTTGAAATGAAATGGAACATGAAAGTAGCAATAAAATTGGAACGTGTAATGTTGATGAAGCTAGCACCAAGAAAATCACCAATCACTATATTATAACATCGTCCTGCAATCAAAGTCTCTATAAGTGCCGACAAAAGGAGCAAAACGTTTGGAGTCAAACCCCTTATTTATAAATCTTTGCTCAGTTTAGCTTCCAGATGGAAGAAGGCCATACGGTATAATTGTTTACCTGTATATATATATAAAATATTTAGATAAAATGAAAACAGTACATTTTTTTTATACTTGCTTTTGTTCTAAATGGTAAATTTATAATGTGTCTCATATCATATATACTATATAAATATAGAGAGAGATATAAAATGCATGTTTTTTTTTTGTTTTGTTGATATGTCTTATGATATATATACTGTATAAATTTAATGACGTATCATACTTACATATTTCTTAAATATTATGTAAATAACGTATAATGTATCTTGGAGTCAGACGAAGTAAATAAATTTAAACCTTAAAAAAAAAAATAATAATAAAAGAAAAAAATTTCAACGTAAGAATAATTGGAACAATACTTAAATACAATTGGTATCAAGTATCAACTAATTTAAATTAATACAAAAATGAATAACGCTGATACACAATTAATTAGTATAATACAGTAGTTTTCCTTACTGAAAACTAATTAATATATAAAAGTAACATCTGTGTTTATATAGTTTGTTACACATAAAAATAACATTTATGATTTTCTCATGACACATAATAAATAATGTTATCTATTTTAATACCTAGGTAATAACACGTTTTAATGACTATAACAATACATTTTGTAGATTGCAGCTGCTAATGATGATGAGTAGGAGAATAAACTCAATTGTAATAATTAAGTAAGTGATATTTTTATTTCGTTTATAAAACTATTTGCATTGAGACTACTTTATGTGATCTAGCGAACGTGATACCAAGATAAAAATAGCATAAAATAAAATTATAGATAATACAACACGCAATACTTAAATCTAATTTAAGACGAAAAATACAATATTATATATTGTAATTTTATTCATATATAAAATATTTATTATATATCCAATGATTTTTTGAATTTACTTTTATATATTATAATATATAAATAACATGATCATCGACGTGATTTTATCCATATTATAGACACATATATAATATAATCATTATTATTTTATATACTGTAAATATACACATTGTCACATATATTTATTAAATTAACTCATCTGCAAGCACTGATATGAATGTTTGAAGTGGTGAGCTCGGTAATAATATATAATATTATAAACTGCACATGTTCATGTCACAACATGGAATTGCTCACATGCCTGTCTGCCTGGAGATAAAGTGTTGCAATGACATATGAGATAAGAACGAGAGGAGAGAGGGTGGTGAGAGGGGGGAAAATCCCCTAGCTACATCCACTCTGGTGTTAATGTCAAAGCTCACTTTATAGCTACACAGGTAGGTACAAGCCTGAGCTGGCATGCATGTAAACAAACACGCGGCTATTGCGTTTACGAGCATGCAAACTTTGGTGATCTGCAACGAGAAATAGAGAACCATAGGATGACCTGAATGATGAGTCATTAATTTCAAACTATTTTAAGAATGAAGAGGAACAAAAATAAATATTAATGTAACATTATAAGAAGAATCTTCACTTTTTTCAAGTCAATTTTGGTATCTATTTTTTGTCTCATGTTGGCAAAGAGAACTCGTTGAGATTGGCGTGCGGCCGCGGGGCCAGCCAGCATGAACAGTCGGCAAAAGACCTGCGAGACTGGGCGCCACGAGCTGCCATGATACAAGCAAGCCATGCACCTGTTTTCCTCCATATCATTGGAGTATGTTTGGGCTTGGCCCGTCCCCAACTACATGGCCACAAGCTACACTAACATTAACCTAAGTATAAAGTGACGTCATTATTTATTTAATTTCATATTCATTTTATTTTATCCTTATATATTAACTTAATACGATTCAATTTTATGTATTTATCTATATTACCTAAGTATAGTATATTAGTTTACTTTGATATTATGGAGCTACTTATAAACACATTATTGTATGTGACGCAATCATGAATGTCATTACATCAAAGGCAGAAGAAGACGAGGCGAAGAGGCCGTGGGTATTTGGCACACTCTAGCATGGGATGAGGCAGCCAGCCAGCAAGTTAGCTAGCCTAGCTAGGGCCCTAGGCTAGTCAGTGGTCCACGTTCGCTGTGTTTGTTGCTATAGATCTAAGTGACGCAGACGATATTGCTCACATATTGCAGCAATACGCAATCTAAAGAGGTGCATCAAAAGTGCATCAGTTGCTATATCGTCACGTATATATACTATACATACTTATCAATCATTCTTTTGTTGGGGAGAAGATGTCAGCTGAACACCTGCTGTTTTAACCCCTAATATAGGCACCCTTAGTGTGGTGTTGTGTGCATTGGTGAAGTGTGTTGTGGTGCAGTGTGAGTGAGATAGATAGATGATAATAGCTTGACCGTACTCCAGCTGCGGCGCCGTGCGGGTCCGGCTGCCGACCTATAGTGACCGTAGTATATCCAGCCGTTGTTGCTGTGCCTGCCCAAGTAGAGTACTCAACGCGAGTAGGGAGGGCTGTTGGCTGCTTCTGCGGTGGTGGGCGGGCGGCGACTGCTGCTGAGTGACGAGCACAGTGTTAACCTAAATGGATATTTAAGTGGTAAGTGAGAACAACCGCTCGATGCTTACGGACTAACAAGTGAGTAGATGCATATGACTTCGTGTAAACTTGGAAAAAATACAGTCACGATTATAATATTATATACTCTCCGTCTTCATTCACAATTTTGCGTCATCTAATATATTAAATTATCGTGAATAGACTATGCAATAATACATATCATATTATATCTCACACTCAGTATATTTTATGTTCAACTTAAGGTAGAGATAACGCCGAACAGCTGTTCGACACACTCTCCTTTGATTAACATGTAAACCTTAGCAGGCGCGGATCCAGAAAAAAAATTGGGAGGGGCTGTCTCCATAAGGCCAATGTTAGAAACAAAATTGGAGTGGGGGAAATGCCTATATTGCCCATATGTTATATCCAAAATTTCGGGGGGGGGGGGGCTGCAGCCCCCTCAGCACCCCCCCCCCCCCTGGATCCGCGCCTGAACCTTAGCAAATTCTCAAAAATTCTGAATTTTTTTTTGAGAGACAGATATTAGTGCCAACAAGGCATGAAAAAAATTTCAAAACAATTTAACGAGACGATTTTTTTTTAATTGTATTTTTTTAATTTTCAGCATATAGGGCTTTCCCATGGAGAGACAAACTAAGAACTTTTGTGAATTTGCTAAGGTTTACATGTTAATCAAATGGGAGTACGTCGAACAGCTGTTCGGCGTTATCTCTACCTTAAGATGTCACTATATATATTATAGTTTTATTTTTAAGTTGTTTGAGGGGTATAAAAAATATAATAATGGGCATCCAGCTACGGGATGGGCGTAGGCTCTTCCCTGGCTCGCGGTACGTGTCCCCCCGCGCTCAAGAAGGACATGCGGGTTGGGGGTTGCCTTGCGAGTGTGACCTCTGGCCCGTAGCCTGTGATTCTTGAACCACAGGGCGGCCAGGGCATTGGTTTGGGAAGCCCAAGATGCATCCCCACCTCTAAGTGCCCTGCGGTAAAAGGCATCCAGCACCCAGAGTGCTAGCGGAAATGTGTCCCACCGCGCCTAGGAGAGGACTTGCCCGAAAGGCTGTGTGATGGGCTATTTGCGGGTGGACCCGGGAAGCCCTCATTGCCCGCAGCTGAGTAGGAGACGCTGGATCGTAACATCCCCAACAGGACCAGCGGGCGCCTTCATCTTGGCCCAATTGGGCCCGGTGCTGGCGCTTAACCACCCCAACTAAGTTAGGAGATAAAAACCCAAATAATAATAATAATAAAACTCCCTTTACACATATGAAAGCATTATAGCTGTTGATCCTTTGCTACATTATTTTGTTATTTATATATTTATATATATATACTTGTTTACCGGAGCAGAAAAAAAGTGGGCTGTACTTTTTGGCAAATGCTGGCTCGTGCAGCAGCCGTGTCAGAAATTAATCGCTGTCCTGGGAGACGCAGCAGCAAGGTTGCGCCCAAGAAGCTTAGTGGGAAAAGTTCTAAGCAAACAAGGTCTCCCCAACGATCTGAAGCTATAGTATAGAATTCTATTCGTCATGCGCGACTTCATCTTTCGGCTGGATCCCTTGCTTTGCTCTTTACATGCCTGCCAGCCTCCAACCTTCCTGTCTGTCTGCCTACTGTTGCTCACTCTCTCGCTCACTAAGTTTCTAGCTAACATAATTAGAAGCCAACGAGAAACTTGCATGCAAATTTGCTGAAAGAGCATGGTTTCCATTTAGAGTTGTCACCGCGCGTCGCTCCCAAGAGTAGCTGGCGCCCGTCGCTCCGTTTACTGACTGCCGCTGCTGCAATGTGCCACCGCTATATACTGATGGTGCATGCCTATATATACATGAAACAGTATATAATGTATAATCATCTTAGCAGACCTATTCACCAGCAACCATATACATACATGATGAGTATAGACTTATGATGCTGCTATTCAATTTATAACGTGCACGATTATTATCTTGCAAAATATTAATTCAAATGCATGAACTATACTAATTAATATTATAGTTTATAGTTTTAATTCAAATTCAAAATTTATTTAGTTAAGATATTAAGATATGTTCGTCAAAATTATACTCATTTGATTCATAAAACCATCTGTAAAGTGGACATAATAAAAAAACTGATTTTCATTTTACATGTGAATTTACGAACATACTTATTTTGAAGGGATTGCATGTATAATTATGTATCTTCAGCATACGAATAAACTCCAGTAAGAACATGACAACCAAATCGGCAGGTCAAAGCTTACCATTGTCGTCACAGTCTAATTTTGATTTGACGTCAACCCTATTTTAGCGACCCTCCCTTTAGTATTGTATTGGAGAACAAAGAAAAATTTTCGTGACGTCAAATCAACGCTAGTCCGGAACGACTCTTTATACATATTTATACTATTGTTGTACATGCAATCGAAAGGCAATAAAAATTATGAATTATTATAACTTTATAAATCAAAATAATTAGATATTTATATAATACTAATTATTAATCCTGCTACACATGTATATGAAAAAAATTAAAGGCAGAGTTGATAAAAAGTTTTTCTTAATAGTTTTATTAATGAAAATAAGAATACAGTCCTACCAAGGCCGGAAGCCTTATGGGTAGGTGCTGGTATACAAATTATATTACATTACAGTGAGCTTTGCAAAAAATTAAATATATAAGCAGAAAAAAATACAATATAAAATAAATATACAATCAGCAAAAACATCACATATAGCACATATATATTTCTTTTAATTAAGACCCTCCCCCCCCCCCCCGGAAAAAATATTTATTAAGATATAAACAATTTTTTTATTTTGGTTTTGAGTTCAATTTTACCCTTTGATTATTTAATAAACAATGGAATTTCATTCCAAATTTTAGGCAAGACAACATCCAAAGTTCTTTCACCATGTCTATTATTTGCTAACGATACAACTACAGGCTCTGATAATTGATTTCTTGTCTCATGTGTGTGATATCTTCTTTCCAGCTGCTTATTCATATCATAAAATTTATCACATGCTACAAACTGATTTAGCTAGATTTTTTACTGGAACAACATTAAAAGGTCTATAATATTCAATTTCACTTTCTAATTTTTTTCCAAATTTCATTACTTTTAATATTCTATTTTGCAATTTCTGAAGCTTGGTCATATATCGGATAACGCATGCACATTTTATTATGAAGTAGTCGCAGTGTGTTTATAATAGTTATATTATAATATATACCATATATATACGAGCTTATCACTATCAGCTTGTAGTCTGTTGTATTCACATAAAAAGCTTTTGCAGATGAAATCCATCAAATTTTGTCTTTTGACGAGGTTCCTTTATAGCAAAATAAACATTAAAGTTAAAAATACCTTTCTGTATTATACATTTCTCATATATTTATTGTGCATGTTTCCACAAAAAAAAAAAAAAAAAAAAAAAAATGATCGTAATGTACCATATTATTATATGTAATTTGTTGTATATTATCACATTTTTAGTAAATTATAATGCTTTTTGCGATTCTGTTTTTATACTGCATTCATCTCTAATCTTCCAATAAACCATAATATATAAAATATGTTGTAAAAGCATGTAAGTTATACGGGGTCATACATGACCAAAATGTGTAAATTGCCCCAAAATACCAACCAATCAAGCATGTAATTTATACCTTAGTAGATTAAAATACTTTAACTTTTTTCTAATCAATAGTATATTAATTCCGTAAAAGTTTGCTCTTGTTTGTTATTTCTCTCTCACTTTCCGATCCCTCTAGTTAAGATTTATGTTTCAGGTTGCAGACTGGTAAAATAGCCAGCCAGATACCAACTTAGTTTGTGATGTTTAAAGTTACTCCGTAAAAAGCACTTATACACCGTACACGAGTTACAGCATCAGCAGTATATTATATAGTATACTATTTTTCGTTTTTATTTTTTTAAACTACCCCTACTTTTTATAACATACGTTTGCTTCTTTTTGTATTGCAAAAACTCTATATCGTATATTCAAATAGTTGAACAGTCGCTTCAAATAAACATTTTATTTTGCAGACCTAAACACTTCAATAATTTGCCAACTCTACTTGCCTTTTTTTGAAATTTATTTCCTTTAAATAAAAGACAAAACTTGGATTTAATTTTTGTTACCTTTTGCAATGCATATTCAAACTTTTAGACGCTAATTAATTAGTGTATTTTTATTTGTATTCTTTTACAATATGAAAAGCGTACCGAAACACGAGTAAAAAATGCATATATTTTTTTTCCTCCAGGTTTATGAGATTGCAACGTAATTTTCCTTCTGTTATATTATCACATTTATAAACTCTTCTTCTTTTGCCAAGTTGTGCAATGTTGCCTACATGTAAATAGCGAGTCTTCCGTATCGTCTGTGTATACGGGAGTTTCATGTTTACGTTTTGGGTAGCACGGAGATGCCCAAAGCCGCCCGAAGATCAATCTTCGGGATGTAGGCAGAAAACCCTAAAATCCTTATATGCTCTGCGGGTTAACGTAGCTCACAACATCTCTTTTTTAATAATATTTTTGGTCACCAAATATTTTTCTTCAATAGCATTGATTCTTCTTTTCACCATTTATAAATAGAGCGCGGAAAAAAGTCTCTTTTTTTTTAACAAATAGTCGCCTATAAAGTCTACTTTTTTTGCAAAAAAGTCTCTAAAAAAGTCACTTTTTTCGAAAAAAGTCTCCAAAAAAGTCCCTTTTTTTTAAAAAAAAGAGCAACAAAAATGCATTTTAATAGTGCTATTTCTGATAACTAGAGCGCAGAAAAAAGTCTCTTTTTTTTAACAAATAGTCGCCTATAAAGTCTACTTTTTTTGCAAAAAAGTCTCTAAAAAAATGATTTTTGACACGCATAACTGTGTTCAAAAGCTTTTTATTTTATTCTATTTTTTTAACTATATTTTCGAGAAGAAAATAACTAAAAAATATACTAGAATGTGTCAAAAAGTCTCAAAAAGTCACCTTTTGCCGAAATAGTCGTAAAATCACAAAATAGTCTAAAAAGTCGCTTTTTTTATAGGCTCATTTTAATCCATTTCCGGAGATCGGTGGACATCCTAAATGACATTAAAATAGGCCCCATATACACAAAAAGTCCAAAAGACTTTTTTCCGCGCTCTATTTATAAAAGAAAATTCTAAGAAAAATGATGCGATTATAGCTAGGAGAAACCAACTTTAGCACGTATCTGCTATGCCGCTAACAATTTTTTGCCTGCAAAATAGTGAAGTCATATTATTTTATGACGTATATGTGAAAGACCCGTATACCGTATAGATATTTTCTCTTCGCGTTTCTGTAAATATACATATTATTCACGTATACATAATAATGAAAATTAACGTCTACACACTCCAATATTTAATAGAAAAGTGTTCTCGTTATAAAACTTTACTTATATATATATATATATATATATATATATATATATATATATATATATATATATATATATATATATATATATATATATATATATATATATATATACATTTAAAAGGCTGCAGTACCGACGTCAAGCTGGAGCGTTGAGATGGAGCTTCCCGTAAGACTATGCAATCTTGCAGGCGTCTACTTATACATTCGTCTTGCTCAATCGACACCTTATCACCTTAATCTTAAATTATGGGTTGTATTGCCTATAATAGTTAAAGGTTAAATTTATGTCCCCATTACAATTCATCATAGTTCATTTCGTATTCCATTTTGTTTCACGAGAAACACTTTTTGCTTCTTACTATGCATTTATTTACCTGCATCGTTTGTTTGAATAGAGTGTTTGTAGTACAAAAACGTGCACTTAGAACTACTTTAAATTTTAAAAGAGGTGATACTTGTGTTTCGTATTTTAAAATAAATAATATGTTGACTTTGCCCCCTATTTACTCTTTATATATATTTATTTATTGGAACAACTCGTTGTAATGTACTGTACATACATACAACATGGTTCAGGTCAAAACTAAATCTAATAAAAACAAAATCAAACAACACAAATTTAAACAATATTTAAAAAGTCACATGAGCTAGAAGAAGAAAACCACTTTTAACATCATTGCATTATAATCATGACATCATATATAATATATAATAATATATATATATATATATATATAATATAATATAATATAATATAATATAATATAATATAATATAATATAATATAATATAATATAATATAATATAGTATAGTATAGTATAGTATAGTATAGTATAGTATAGTATAGTATAGTATAGTATAGTATAGTATAGTATAGTATAGTATAGTATAGTATAGTATAGTATAGTATAGTATAGTATAGTATAGTATAGTATAGTATAGTATAGTATAGTATAGTATAGTATAGTATAGTATAGTATAGTATAGTATAGTATAATATAATATAATATAATATAATATAATATAATATAATATAATATAATATAATATAATATAATATAATATAATATAATATAATATAATATAATATAATATAATGCATATAATTTTCACTAATTCACTAATTTTATTAATAAAATGAGATTTCACTGTCAAGTTTCTATCAGTCTCCTCTCTGTTCATTAAATAAAATTTTAGGACACATTCTTCTTTGTTGCTAAAGCTTTTGTTCAGTTTCCTCTTTCAGAAAGATTACTCGCTGTCTCTCTTTTTTTTAATAAAATTAGTTTCTGCAATTTGGTAATAAATACATTTTTTAAATTAACATGGTTACATTGTATAATTTTACCAAAATTGAAATTTTCCATATTTAGAGGAAATCAGGAAACTGACAGAAAGCGGAATCTATCCGAATCGTTTACAGTGTTGCCACTTATATCCGACATGTTTTTAAGAAACTCCCACTCCTTGTTGGCACCGCTTCTCTTTCGGACAGATTCCGCTTTCGGACGGTTTCCCTTCTGCCGCATGTTCTACATTGAAATAAGTAAATTAAATGAATTAATACACGCTAGAAAATACTCGTCTCAAGTTTTTATATATTATATCAATTTAAATATTGAATAATTATGGATAAAAAAAAATACGGAAGATATTATGACTGCAATGTCCCACAGTAATAAATTCCGGTTTGCATGCAGTACTATATAATATTGATCGCTCTATTTGATTTAAAGAGGAAGTAGGCAGAACGGGCCTTCTTCTATTTCAATTCTTTCTCTCTCTTTAAAAAAAAAAAAATACATTCTCTGATGATGTTGATTAATTTGTTTGAAACTGTGGTTAAATGAAATTGAAAACCTACAAAAGAAATGTGTATACAGGGAGTAACATTTTAATTGAATTCTATTTTCAATGCATACCTTTGAATATTTCAACATTCGCAAGAAAGCTTATGTACATTTTTTTCTATACTTCATTAGATATGGGTGTTTTTTTTATGACATATTTCGCAGTAACAACAGCGCATATATTATTATTTTATTATGTTGTTACGGAAGTAACAATAGTTATAAGTTTACGTAATAGGTATTGCAATTTTATATGCTGCATTAAAATAATGATGTTGTTAAAAAATCACAATTTACGTTCTATAAATTTTTATTTAACCTTTGTAATATAATAATTTTTATTGAAATAAAATTGCAACATTAATTTAACTTTATCATTTGTGTTATGACAAACAATTTCAAACCTAACAAGCATATAACCTTTCCAATTAAAAAGTAATAGCAATTTTGCATATATAATAATTTGATATCAATGAAGAATTAAATCACAATTGAATTGAAACACAATACGTAGTCCATGAAATGATTTATTGCTTCATTAGCATATTTGTATTGTATAATATCTAGCACATGCATATATAAATAAAACCTTTTAAAATTTGCAAATTTTGTTTAAAATATTTAATACAGAATTTAAACAGCTTATTAAGTTCATTTTTTATAGATCATGGACCCCAAGTAATGACGAGTTTCAAGAAAAATCTTGGTTCTGAGAACGTCTTTGATACGGTGCAGGTAACATTTGACATTTATTAAGATCGTATTTACATTATATAATCAAACTTCAAATTAATTTTAGAGCAAATTATTAATTAATTACAAATAAAGTATTAAATAAATAAGTAAAGATGTATGTATAGAACTTGATTTGTTCTTTTTTACCTTTTTTTATTAAAATCATATTCTGGGGTTATTCTGGGGTACATGCACGGGTTATAAATATAATATGTCTCCAAATAATTAATATCAATAGAACTCTAATAAATGTGAATTCTCCCCCCCCCCCCCCACCCCTTATTTTAACAATTTAATTTCAATGACATCCCTGAAATTATATATACTACTTATACTTCAAGTATTTTTAACTGAGCATGAATATTATTTCCTGCAGCAATATAAGCAATAGCCTTCCCAAATTCTCAGGACAAAAGAGTAGTGGAATTTAAAAAAAAAAAAAAAAAATCAATATCACCAAAATAACAAAATAGAAATAGTCCTACAGTGGATACCAGGCTAATACCAGCTCAGTCTAATATTCACGGCAACGAAAAAGCAAACTACTTAGCCAAATAGGCAGCAAGATGACGCAAACAACAACAAATTTAATATATTATCCATTCATTCAATTCAAGCTTATAATATTACGTGTGCAGTGAATCATATAAAGTTAAACTCCAGACATTGCTAAATTCAAACTAGATAGAGGGCATAACTTATTATATTATTTTCGATGCCATCAGCTAGAAGGTTTAAAATCCAAGATTGTGATGTTTGTAAATTATGTTAAAATGAAACCCTAAGACATATTCAGATGCTCGATCTGCATTATAACTGCGGAATTTGAGTCATTGCCTGGCAACATGAAGAGAGAAGAGAATGCAGGAATTGGAATTCAGTCTTTATTAGCTTACTAATTTAAAATAAATAAATAAATAAATAAATAAATAAATAAATAAATAAATAAATAAATAAATAAATAAATAAATAAATAAATAAATAAATAAATAAATAAATAAATAAATAAATAAATAAATAAATAAATAAATAAATAAATAAATAAATAAATAAATAAATAAATAAATAAATAAATAAACGTGAACAAGGAAAAAATTCATTTACTGAAAAGTTTAATAATTATTTGTAATCACATTATTCACTTTACTATATAAAATTCTAATTATATAAATACTACCATTACAATTTAGTATTACAATTTGATATAAGTTGAAACATACATAATTTATACTTTATCACTGAATACGTCTTTTACCTACACATGAATTTTGATACATTGCAAGCAAACTGATGATTGCAGCCTGAACAAAACAACTGACATGAGACAGAAACAATGTGAGCGTGAAAATTCATTTCTATGATGACAAGCACTGACAACCAATTAAAATTTTCTTATGCATATTAGTATTATTTTGTGGAAATGGAATGATATTATTTAGTTGGTCTGTAATTTCCTTGTATTTTGATATAACAGTTATGACAAATTATATTGTGTACATTGTACATGTTATTTTTATTTTTTTACAATCCAGATTTTTATATAATTTTATATTAGAAAATAACTTTTTCGTATTCATATTGAATGTATTTTTATTTATTTATTTATTTTTTTTTATTTCACTTTTCGGACTTTTACCTTTGCCGGTGTTCCATGTAATCCTTCTGTATGTAGTATGTTGCGATAGTTACTTAGTGTTCGTGCACGTCACTAACACTTGCATGTACGTACTACACATATCACTACGTTTCGAGAGTCAACCGCTCTCTTCCTCAAGTGATCTGAGTCATCGCAACATACTACATACAGAAGGATTACATCGAACACTGGCAAAGGTAAAAGTCCGAAAAGTGAAAAAAAAAAAAAAAAAAAAATTATGTATTAAGCAACATCAATTTGGTTTTCTTTCGTGACACATGTCATGATATGAGCATTGATTTATATAGATTTGTAGAGTGATATAACCACTGAAAATACATTTGATATATGCATATACTTGCATCAGTTAATTGTGCAGTTAGTTAGTTGTGCAGTTAATTGTATGCTGTAAGTGCCAAAACTAAAAATCTAGACAAATATGTGAAATAAAATTTATAAACAATGCCTTGCCTGCTGGATAATTTTTTTTTAAACAGAGAGAGAGAGAGAGAGAGAGAGAGAGAGAGAGAGAGAGAGAGAGAGAGAGAGAGAGAGAGAGAGAGAGAGAGAGAGAGTGTGTGTGTTTTTGTAAAAGTAAAAGAGGAATAAAAAGAAAAGCAGGTAGATAGGCAAAAAATTGACACTTGAAGTTTGGAACTCGGAACTATATATATATATATATATATATATGAAACTCAAAACCAAAGTACTAACAGGCTATTATTTCTAACTTTAACAAGTTTTTCTTTTCAATGGGCAACCTACAAACCTACATGAGTTTTTTTATTGCAGCACCAAATTATGCTTGTCTGATTTTTTATATTTTTCTAAGGCCAGGAAATATTGTTAAAAAGTAATTAAAATTTCATGTTTGACCCATGCCCCTTTTAGTCTTTGTCCCTATCCTTTTATTTAAGAAGTGGGGCCTTTCTCTGCATGCACTTAAAATAATAATAATAATAAAATTAAATAGTTCTCGGGCTCTAAAATATGAAAAAAATTCGAGTAGTATCATTTCAGGCTCTATTCATTTCTAATTTCTACAGTAAAAAAAATTATCATGCAGGTTGTCCATTCTTGTTTTGAAATTCAGTTTAGGTCGATTCAGTCGATCGTTTGGCACTTTTATTTCCTTTATTTTTTAATGCAGGGTAAATTTGCTCTGAAATTTCTTTCTTGTTTTGCAGTTTTTAAACAAATTACACGAAGCCTTCAAATTCCAAATGCAGAAAATCAATGCGAAAAAGGTTAAGTACTTGAAACTTTAAAGGTAAACTTTAAGAAAGTATAAACATTTTACTTTAAATTTAACGATCATATGCCATGCAGTAAAATAGTAAATGTTTTGAAGAGTGTAATGTATATTGCATGGTATATATTATTTGATTTTATACATTTACTATTCTAGGCATATTTAATAGGATATAGGATCGCATATAAAAATAGTATCGTGTTTGATAATATAGAAGAAAACTAATTAACTATTAGTATTAATTTTAATGATGTCCTATTATATATACATTTTTTTTTAAATATATACAATTTAAGAAAATATGTTTATTGATAAAGCAGATAATAAATTGCGTATTTGCAGCAGAGAATTAGAACAATAAAAACAAAGAGTTTGTTAACTGAGGCTATATATATAATATGTTACGTAATTATTACAGACAATAATATTATACTGAGCGAGCACGGTCTTTATGTCGTTGATTACAATATTTACAATCACTCGCCATATTGTGTCAACATATCTTCGCTACAGTCCATCGATAGACATATTATAAAAAAAAAAAAAATGTGTGTGAATTGACAAAAACTAGCTTGAAATGAGTAACAAAAGATGTAATATTTGAAAAAATAATTTTTTTATAAAAGAATTATGTATAAAAATAATTATAATAGAGTGTATAGACTGTATACGTAGAGGGTAAATATTAGATAAAAATTGGTAATTTTGATGGTTTTGTTTCAAAAGACTTGAAAGGATTAATCTCAGAGTTGATCAGAATCTCTGAATCGGTCCCCTTAATTTTAATGAGACTTGCTGCAGGGGACTTTAAACTCAATTCAATAGGTGGCATACAAATTTTGAAGTAGATCTCTGCTTAACAGTTTCAGTTTTAACAGTTCTGTGACAATTGAAGAAGAAGTTTAACATCGAGCCTTATGAGCAGACACCGGAAATTGAGCTGTTGTGAGAAAATCGATACTATCGAATTTTAAAATTTATTTCACACTCAATAAATAGTCCTTCTGACAAGCTTTGACGGAAAAAATACTCTACGACTCCGAGAAAACTGAGATTAAAACCGTTAAACAATATCACGCTAGCATAAAAAAAAAAAAAAATAAAAAAACTAAATTTTTATTTAATATATATATATATATTCTTTTAGACCGTAAGACTTTACATTTAATTTAAATAAAAATGTAATGAAAAAAGTTCTATGCATTATAATCATCTGCATATATATATAATTATTCATAGCTAGCGAATATGTTTAAATATAACCAAGTGTGAAAATACTTGCAACACTTATACACTCGTACATATTCTACATTTGAATGAATCAATTATTGTGCATGTAAAATAAAGTTCACTAAAGAAGAAATGTTAAATGTATTTAGCCGGAAGCAGGCATACAGGCAAAACTATTATGAGGTATTACATTAATTAGCATATTATGAAGGAGAGAGAGGGAGAGAGATGCACGTGAAGCCCCTGGTTTGCATCACTGCAAATGACATCACTGCAATCTATTATTGGCAAGGCCGGCCTGAGTGGCTAGCGAATGCAGCTGGCCCACTGTCACTTGGTCATATTATAGAGTTATTAGTTAATGGCCACAGGATGCATGATGAACTGCACTGATTGTGATGTGCCATATGTATAAATGCCACCACGTATACAGTTATATTATAATATATATATATATATATATATATATATATATATATATATATATATATATATATATATATATATATATATTATATATCTACTGTATTATAATATAGGGAGTGCGGGAGTTGTATGCATGCAGATACAAAATGGGCTGCATACAACAATAATTTATCATCTATACACGTGTATAGTGCAACAAATAATATGCATGCGTTGTTATATAACTATAATAATATATAATGTACATGTATAATATTATTCCGTCCAATGTAATTTATCATTGTAGTAATTACATGCAGCTATAATAGCCATGCATAAAAAAAATATGTCATACTTATTTTCTATTGCAATTTATTTGTTTTATTTTGGGAAAATAAATTAAAATTTGGTTTAAAGATTATACTACAATTGTTTATATATAATTTCATACGTGTTTTGAATAATAGAACTGTAATGGAGTATCGACCTCAATTTTTTTTTATTGCGGAAATGGATAGAACGTGCAAAGTTATGCTACCCTGATTTTTTCCAAATTTTTTACAGCCCTGGAAGTATTTTTATAAAAATTATTGAAAGTCCTTTTTGTTACGTCACGCGGCGGACTGTAAAAAATCTGAAAAAAATCAGGGTTGCATAACTTTGCAGCATTTCCTTTTCTGCAATAAAAAAAATTGAGGTCAATACTCCATTTGTATTTAAATATAATTCTATGTTTGACATAAAAGTATATACTATAACATCCGTTCACTTTAATTAACAATTTTTATTATCAAATGAGTAAAAATAAAACAAAGTTAAAGAAGTTTTTAAAACAAAAATGTCTATATTTTTGCAAGCAGATGATTTTGGAGAAAGAGAGAGAGAGAGAGAGAGAGAGAGAGAGAGAGAGAGAGAGAGAGAGAGAGAGAGAGAGAGAGAGAGAGAGAGAGAGAGAGAGAAGTTATTGCGAAACTGGCTGGTGTCATCGTAAAGAAAGTAAAGAGTTTATTTGATGTATACGAGCGAGATTCTGGTGGGTGTGACGCAGGCTTCAGTCGCCTAAGGTGTTTTATTGAATACGGCCTTCTGTTGCTTCTTTCTTTTCCTGTGTCATCAAAAGAAGTACAACATTTTTGAAGAATTTTATTTTGTATTATACGTAAAATATTAACAAAAAGAAAAATATATATTACTTGTTTTGTAAGTTTTAACGTTGAAAACTTTATAACATCATTATATCAATTTAATGTAAGTCCATAATATTAAATATTTTTGATCAAATAATTTACATTTAAACATGATGTACACGTTCCTTAACGAAAAATTTAACCACCATTATAGTCTTTGTGTAACATCGTTGTTAAGATTTTTGTTAAGCAAAGTGTACTTCATCATGTATAATTCATATTAGTATAATTTAATAATTTTTTTATTATAATTCTTTTATAAAACAATGCTATGTATGAATTCTTTAGATTTACATTTAGATTATCGTGGTTTAGCGAGAGAAGCTTTTGCTAAAGTAAGCCGTGTGTATGTACTCCCTCCCATTTACCCTTCACCTTCACACTGGGCTGAGACGCGTGAGTCGTTCACGCGACGTACTCGCGGCGTGCTAAGTGAGAGTTAGGATATACCCTCGAGTGGGATTATATTGTAACTTACGAGAAGAGATAATCGTAACAGGCTCTATTCCACAACTTTGCACTAACTATAACTATGTAGGGAATTACGGTACATTTCCATTGTAAATCAATTTTAAAATTACAAACTGTGTATATTTAATATTCAAGATTTACACTTAATGATAATTATGAAAATTTTGAAGTTAATATTATTATTTATGTTATGGTAAATTAAATTATACTTTTGAATAAGTTATTTATCATAATTGTATCTTTATAGTATATATAATGTAATTTATCATACTAATTAGATTGATTAATTGATAGAATATAATTATTCTGTCATCACTCAGTTTTTGTGTATACTATTTGATGGACCATTTAAGTATCCCGTTGAAAAGCGGTGTTATTTTTCCTTTGGGATGCCGTCTTTAGTTGTCAAGCGCTCCCTAGCCAATCTGTCTATTTGTCATCGCGGTAGCGTGACAACGTCAGAGCAGGCGAGTGAGCTTTCGGGCTGGCGGGCGGACGGGAGGGTGGTTGGTTGGTGGCTCACTACTAACACCACTGCCACCAACGCTGCAGGCAACGTCGATTAGTGTGACATTTTCTTCCATGCGACCTGGCTGACCCCCCGCTCAGCTTCACCCCTCCCTCCCTCCCTCCCTGCTTCCTTCAGGCATTACGTGCCAAGATATAAGGTCAACTGAACTAGCTCTAGTCGGCTAGCGCAGGCAAGTAGTCAGTCAGTAGTAGTCCTCCCCCCCCCCCTCCCCCCAAACGTAGTCCTGGCAGGCTGTCCGTTCGCCCTTGGGGTTGACTGCAGTCACACCTAGCTAATCAGACACGTCTGCTTTGCACCCGCTAGCAGCAACTCCCTTTTCCTTCTCATGCCTGCTGACGTACATTTATATACATACCCTACATACATCAAACTATATACGGTAGTTATAACCCTCATCATGAGTTACATTATAATATAAGCTGCTTCCTCTATGTGTCTGCTTGACTTGGTGTCACGCAGCTATCTCTTGTCTTATTATTAATGAGCTAGGATTAATTAATTAAAAATAAAGAAGAATGCAAATTTATTTTGTACATAGTTAAGTCTGAAGGTTTAATACTTCATTGTCAATGTATAATAATGAAGAATTAGTATTGATTGACAGTAAAATTATTTTTAAGAAGTGAAATCTTGACATTTGACACATTATTTGACATTCACTGAAACATTCTTTCTTTGCTCTTTTTCCCCTGTCTGTTTGCAATACGTTAATACTGTAAGTGCTATTCAGGATATTGGCATGTGAACGTACGAGAAACCACAAAGCATACGACAGAAGTTAAAATAAAGAAAGAGTGTTTGCCATGTATTAAATGGGGAATTCTCCTATACATTTATTTTATTATTATTTGTTTTTTGTTTTTTCAGATATATGCCTTGAAACTAAATATCCTACAACAAAAAAGTTTTAATTTTCAAAATTGGAGACGTGAATTTTTTAAAAATCTTCCTTTTTTTAATTTAGCGCCAAAACGTGACGTAGAAACTGCCTAGCAGGCGAATTTTTCCTGCAATAAATTTATATTTTTGATTATCACTCTTAAAGTAAACTGATATTAAGGACCAAACTATTGATACTAGGATAGAAAAAAAAAAAAAAAAAAAAAAACGCTGATTTCGATCGTGTTACTAAAATTTATAGCCAATCACTCCTTGACGCTCAAACTATGATATCAGGCAGTTTTTGTGTGTTAACTAGGGAGTTTCTACGTCACAGTTTTCAGGTTAGCGCGCGGGTTGCATACTTTGCCCCTTATTCTAATAATCCCTTCAGAATCCCCAAAGTTGAGTTAAAAAATTTGAAACTTAAGTCAAACTTATTGTTAATATGTATTGTATCCTATCTTAATATAGTAGTTATAAAATTAAAATTTGAGTTGTAAGAGAATTCCCCATTACAATGTAAAATATAATACATCAAGCTTTTCAAATGTCTTTTGATACTTTACTGTACAATGTGTTGAGTTAGTATAGTATTGTTTTGATAGTGTTATTTTGATATGACCATTTTATGACTCTAGCAGGTTGGATATAGTATATAAACAATAAGTGAAGTATATTACATACCAACATCATAACTGTACAAAGAGAAGGTATTGTAATTAACCACTGAAAGAACGGTTTGAACACACACACACACATATATATATATATATATATATATATATATATATATATATGTATGTATATATTATATAAGCTTGCCAGAATTTTAATTAATTTGGCACTTTTATATTTTGATAAACATGTTAATAAAGAAAACAAGCAAGTTTTTTTTACCTCATGAAGTCCTCCAATGATTAAACAATAATTTTTGTAAAAAAATGTTGGTGCACTGATGGGTTGTGCTGAAACAAAAACCATGCTTCCATGAAACAATTTTCATATTCCACCCATTATCTTGAGTGAAAAAAGTGGAATTATTAACAACTTTTCCGTCGTCTTTCAAAATTTAGTTTTATATATTAAATATTAATATTAAAGTGAGAATTCATCAAAGCTCTCCTCTCAATAATGGAGTATCGACCTCAAAATTTTTTATTACAGAAACGGATAGAGGGTGCAAAGTTATGCTACCCTGATTTTTTTTCAGATTTTTTACAGCCCTGGAAGTATTTTTAAAAAATTATTGAAAGTTCTTTTTGTGACGTCACGAGACGCCGCTCCTTAAGAAAATGATAGGACTTGCCGCCTCGTGACGTCACAAAAAGGACTTTCATTAATTTTTTAAAAATACTTCCAGGGCTGTAAAAAATCTGAAAAAAATCAGGGTAGCATAACTTTGCACCCTCTATCCGTTTCTGTAATAAAAAATTTTGAGGTCGATACTCCATAGTAGTGATGTTAATTTTGTGTTCAAAATTCATAAACATAAATTTTTCTGACTCAAAATTTACGATATAAAGTTATAGTTTCAAGTTTATTTTTTTTTAAATTTTAAAAAATATATATTTCAACTCATCATATTCTAATTGCAAAAATAGTTACTTTATCAAATATTATATATCTTTTTCTTTAATTTATTCTCGAAAGAAATAGCTATATTAATTTCTTTATTCTTGGCCTACATCAGCAAAATAGTTATTTCCATCAACGAAATAGTTATTTCTGTGAACTAAAATAGGGGGATGAAAGGATAACGGAAGGGCTTGGCAAGCTTGCAGTAAAAGGTGTTTTCTATAAGAGATTTTCATAGGGCTTGATTTAGATAATTATCAATAAATTCAGTTTCATTGCTAGTAATATATAATAGTAATTTGAAATTTCCCTTTACAGGCAGACATAACAACAGGCAGCAAAGTTTGAAATGAGTCTCATATTGAAGTGCAAATGCTGCATGAAGAGAAGGAGAGAGAGAGAGAGAGAGAGAGAGAGAGAGAGAGAGAGAGAGAGAGAGAAGAGAGAGAAACGAGAACGAAGCGCGACCGCTCTTGCGGTAGATTATACAGCATAGCATCTATAGAGCACTCAGTGTTCCATTTATTGGAGAGTAAACTCCATTTGAACCGCTATCTACTTAAGTAAAAGCACTCTCAAACAGCATAGCTTGTTTTAATAAAGGTAATGAAATTTTAGAGTCTCCATCTTCTAGTGATTATACAGTAAAATAGAAGATCAGAACTGTAGGAATGTTTAAACTTGTTGCAAATGACTATTAATTATATTATGATTATTATGTAAGCCCAACTTTAATAATGCAAATAAATATTGTAATGTTCGGATTACATTAAATTTATCAAAGACAAAATTTAACATTGATTTATTGTTAAAGTTAGCCTAAAATTTTAATGTCAAACGATTCAAAGAACGATAATTCAACAAATATAATTTTATTGTGAACTATTTATATACTTTGAAATTACTTGCTACCGTCTTTATCAATAAAGGTATTTACTGACACGGTGTTTTATTTTTTTATTTTTTCAACTTTCAGTAAACACTGACTTTTAATATGAATAATCTTTCTGTGTTCACAAGAGAGAAACTCGCAAAAATTATTGCTAAAGATAATTGCAAAGTTGCTAATTTATGTATAGATTTTGATGATAATTGGATTACACATATACTGTATAATATAATTATATAGTTAGCAGTACACATAATTATAATGGAGAAATATAAAGTATGCAATAATATTTTAAAGTTATTTTAATATAATATTAAATGTTGTTCGAATGATATTTTCGAGTATATGTCTACCCGGTGCAATTTTGGTGCTCTTGCCGCAAATGTCAACGATTAAAAAAATATGATCTTAGGAACTCGAAATCAATTTACTGTATAAATCAGTAAAATAAAAAAAAATTATTGGATACAAATTAAAAATCAAAAAAATATATTGCATTTACTTTAGACTTAATACTTTTTTTTATGTAAGGTAAGTAAACAATAAACAAGTAATAAAATATCGATTTTATCACTTGCTTCATTTTCATGAACGTTTTGAAATAATTGTCTATATATAGTGAGCAATATTGGTATAATATATATTATGTCATATTATGTAATATGTAACCTTAATTCCATGAAGCTTTGATCAAATAATGTGGCCGCACACAATATATTCATTTTTATTGCAAATATTAATATTACTCTAACTGCTTCTAATTATATTTGACAGCAGGTGAAATATCAAAGGCCTTTGTTATGAGTTTTATATGACACCTTTATACATAATATAATGTATACGTATTCAGACTTCTCATGCTTTGGTCAAATATACGATGGCAGGTAGCAATAAAATAATATAATCACATCGTACATGTATAATATAATTAATATATAATCAATAATCATACATATATATAAATCGCGTTAAAGCGTTAGTGTGGGATCAGCTTGCAACTTAGCAACCGGGTTCTAATTGCAAAGAAGGGTTGAGTTGTGTTGCAGTAGTTTAACCAGGAAACCTTTGAAATGGTACTGTTTACCTCCGTTTTGATACAAGCTCTGGTTTAAAGTGTATACTATACAGAGCGAAATTAAACGTTATAGCTGATGTTACTACTATCAAGCATGACTTCAATAGTTAACAACTAGGATAGACTAATCAAATATAAGCTACATTTTATGCTCCACATGAACGAAATCTAAGCAAAGTATTAAAACCTAACCACGTTATTATATAATAATAGCACATGTGTACGTGTACTTCGTTTATGCATAAAATATATTATAGTGAACAAGTGAAGTACACTGTCAATGAGAACACCGCTGAATTTTATTGCCTTTGTTATTGAGTTATTATTTGTCATTGTTTACATTAGCTTTAAAATGAGTAGGAAAAAAAAACAAGCAGTAAAAGATTACACTTTAATTAAATTTGGGGTAATTAATACTTAATATAACAGATTACCCTACATAAACTGTTCTCAGTATAGTATATATAAACCTTAAAAATGTATATAATTTTGTATTTACTATTATTTTATTCAGAATTTTAAACCTTTAGAATGTTTTTAAAACCTATATTTGGCTAGCAAAATTAATACAGATAAAAGGAAAGACAAGGAAACCAAAATAATAAAGCTCATTTTATGCCACTGATTTAAGTTTCAAGACCATGGCAGAATTTATAAAACGATACTCCTGCTGTAAGTAGTTTTGCGCCCGTTCCCCACTTTTTTCTTAGTTCTTTAATAATTTACCTATCTCTTATTTTTTATATTTTTTAAACATGCACCTGTTTCTGTTTGGATTCTAATTTGTACAGAAAATACAGTGCTATGTTAATTCAAAGGCTCGTTTTTCATTAATTATTTTGTACAAGAAATAATATTTTAGCTACGACTTCAACTCGTTTGAGGAGCCTATATAGTAAAAACTATGAAAAAAGTTATCGGGTTAGGATTTTGAATTATTTTGAAATTATTGAGAGTATAACCTGATTGATGTGGAATACAAATTTACCTCACATTCTTTAATTTTTGTTTAGTATTATAATAATGCTCATGTAGAGGAAAGTGTGCATCATGCACATATATTATTATCATATTTCTAATAATAAGTTTCTCACATTTAATTAAAAATAATTTTACCCTTCTCTTTTGTTTTATTTGATTTTTTTACAATAAAATTTAAAGGGAAGTATGCTTGAATTATTTCCATTGTGTTTCAAAACATGAAGAACAATTCAGGTTATAAATTAATTAATTATTTTGTTAATCGATCTTAGGAGAACATTTTAAATTGTGAATTGAACAAGTTTAAATTTATTTATCAACAGTAGATTTGATATTAAGTATATATTTTTTTTAATTAATTGTATTAATTAAAGACTAATTGAAATAAAACCTTTTACCAAGAGTAAGAGCAGAATTTCATTGAACTTTAATTAAAGTAATATCATGTAACCGTATAGGCGGAGAGGAATAAAAGAAGTAAAATTGAATGAAATTACGTCTTTGTCTAAAGCATATCTGCTTTCCAACTTTTTTTTTTTTTTTTTAAACTTCCATTTTGCTAAAGTACACTCCAATGCTCTGGAGAGTCCTCGCTATCATACTGCACACAAAATTACTCAATTCCCTTTGCTTTGTTACCAGCCAACATTGAGCACATAGTAGAGCAAAAGCAAATAAAGTGTTTTCATTTTACAACTTTGATTTGATTTGGTGTTTAATTTTGGTGACCTCTTGTTCTACATAGAACTAAATTAAATACAAAGAAGTTCACTTAAAACGTCTATAATATATTAAATTTGTACTATGTTTCAATTTGTAAATATAATTATTTTCTAATGAAATCAATTGAATTGCCTAACACGTTCTTAAATTTAAATTTAATAATGAACTTTTACTGCCAATAATTATAATTTTTAATATTTATTTTGTTTCAGTAATTTATGTTGTATAAAAATCTCATATTTCTTAGTCTTATAGATTCAACAAAAACTTCCTATATTAAAATATTAATACTCCAAAGGGGGAAGTTAATGAGTTTGTCAGTTACGAAATGAAAACTGAAATTTAAAACATGGTGAGAGCGATTCATTACGGAGTTATCCAGAAAGTTATCAAGCTTTCTCACTAACCGCGGTTAGCACCGTGATTTAGGTCGGTACTAAACGTGGTTATAGTGAGAAAACTGGATAAATTCCTTCGTAAATGACGCCCATTACCCATTATAACTTTTTATAAAAAAATCATATTTGCTATCATGTTTCATAGTATTTTAAAGCTTTCAATTTAATTTATTTTCTTCAGCATAGAAAATGCAATTAAATTATCGTCTTTTGAAAACCATTCAAAAAATATTTATCGTAAATAAAGTTAAGAGCGCAGCGGGAAAACTAAAGTAGCAGATTTATAAATTTTTATACACAAAAGGATACAAGTGTTATATATTTTTTTAGGCAAAACTTTGTCAACAGAAGTTCTTCATCTTTCACTGTACAAAATTTTTCAGAAAAATACACGTAGCATTTTTTATTTTTATTTTTAACCCGTATATGCCCCAATTGTCTGCAAAAATAACACACCTTCAGGGGAGAGAAAGAGAAAAAGGAGAAGTTTTGAATCAATAAAAATAAAAAGTTTATTCCAGGTATGTTACCTCAGTCGACGCTTCTGTTTCTCTTTGTTGTTTAATAATATATAGAATTCCATACATTCTGTACGTTTTTCTATTTTATTGTGAAGTATTCATCATAAGTTAGTTTAACGTTATCTAATAATAACACATGGTTTTTATTATTAAATATTCATATATGTATGTATGTATATATATATATATATATATATATATATATATATATATTACAACGACATGCAAACAAAATACATTCTAACCAACGAGCTGGGAGCAATTGTGTACATTCAAGCTTCAATAAATTCTTTCTAACTAACAATAACGTTGTATGTGTATGCTAGAGAAAATAGTAGTGTGTGATTTTGTTGAAAATACTTGTATTAGACTAGTTCAGTAACTTTTTTTTCTTTTTTTTTTTATATCCTATATATTGTATATTTTTATTCACAGCATTATTTTTTGCTAAGACTTTTTGCACATGATGTATCGTTATATAAAAATGTGATTTGTATAAAATATAAATTAATTATAATTTTTGAATGGAAGAGAAGAGTATATTATACTGTATATATTATACATTTTTTTTGTCTTTAGATGAGACACATCTCTCGAATATTTTATTGAAGTTTCTTGTCTAAAACAAGAAATTAATATTCATTGTATTTTCACATGAATATTGCCAGAGGTGATTTTCTTTTATGTGGTCTGTCATTTTAAACTTCTGCATCACTTTTGCTACTGACGAACGTTGCTTATAAAGCGTGATGAGTTGTTATGCAAATTGTAAAACTTTTTAAATATATATAATATATATAAAGCAGAGATCATAACTAAAAATATACTTGGCGGTATCTTTTACAGTGACGTATAAAAGAGTAAGGTGTATTTTTTTCTGTAGCTTTGCTACGAATAGCTTCATAGGTTTCATCAATCAACAATGTTAGCCAAGTTGCTTTTGCTTCTTTCTGCTATACGATGATATAAATATAAGAGTCACTGTCCTCCCTTAAACTGGATTGTCCCCTTTTTTCAGTCTACTTGCATGATATATAAAACTCATTATTCATGTAAGAGTAGGATCAATTAATTAATGTTAACGTTCCCTTCATATTATGATTTATCTGTAAATATGTAAAAAATAAAAGTATTATGTAAATATAGAACAATTTTAAAAACAAAATGTTTTGACGATTTGCTAAAATATATGATTTTCTTCCTAGCTGTTTAAAAAATATTGTCAGTAAATCACTTTTTAAATCCAAATTAAAACAATTGTTAATAGTAAATGAATTTTACTCTATAAAAAAGTTTTTTGCAAAGAAATTTCCGGAAAATTGTCTCCAATATCTAACTTAATTATGTAAAATGAATGTATGACGATATATTTTTTTTATTGATCTCATTTTGTTATTTTGTGGTTGCATGTTTTAGTGTAGGTATATTATTTTATTTGACGTGATATATGTTGTCCTGTACAACCAAATTTGTTCGAAATAAATTATTATTATTATTATTATTATTTGCTACAAAATACGATCTAAGTGTGATATAATTTTTTAAGCTGTAATGGAAAATTTATGGACTGCTCTGTAAGCAAATCTTTTTAATAGCATTTAATTCACTCCAAGATAAGTTTTAAATCTCAATACTTTTCAATCTGATGACCAATCAGCTACATTGCAAGTGTATATTACATTTCTATATTTACGTGCATGCATACATTGGTGTAACATTAAAAAAAGTACAGTATATATTTTATTTTATACTAATAATTTAAAATATTATATATCTAATATTCTAAGATTATGGACATTTATTTTTGCAGATTATGGGTACGATTCACGAAGGAAGATATAATCCAGGTTTCTCACTGACGTTTAGCGTCAGTCTATACGCCCTAATCACGGTTTGTGAGACACCTGGGTAACTCCTTCTTGATTCGCACCCTCATATTTCTTGGAGTAGGGTATATTTAATCATAAAACCCATCTTTTGCAGCATTGGGTATCTTGTGAAATTTATAAGATGACCCTTGCTCTATTTTACACAAGAAGAGAATAGCAATAAAATCGATTTGCAATGTATGTCTGTATATATGCATATAAGAGTTGAGATCAAGCTAAACATAGCGCATGCTTAAATATTATTTGCAGACAAAACAATAATCATTAATTTTTCAATGTTAAAACATTTCAAACCTCAACTAACAAGGACAACGTGCAGTTCGCGGATTATCTTGGACCAACGTGAGTTAATTTTATTGTTCTTATTATAGCAGTGAACAATATTATTGTTTCATTAGCAAAATGACGAATTGGCAAAAAAGCACAATAATGAATTTGAAATACTAAAGCACAACCAATTACATTTAACTAATATATAATATAACAATTGAGGCTTTGAGGTACAAACGCGAGGGCTCGACTAATTGATCTGAACAACGTTCATTGTAAAATTAATTATTGGTAATTAATTTTTGAGTATATTTTGCTGTAGAGAATTTTATCAATACTTATCATGAGTATTGATAAGCAAGATGTTAACAATATCATGGAAAACAATGCGAAGCCCTCGATATCTGTGTAAGGCAATTACTTGTTTTAAAAACTCTTAATTTTTTTAGCCTTCAGGCTTACGAATTTCACGTCGTTTCCACATGAAAATCTATATTATAATATTGTCGTTTCATTTCTACAGTTATTTTTATGATATTTTTTTAACAAAATTATTCTCACAATCATGCAGTATTATTTATAAAAATGAACTTATTGCACGATTTTTTATACTGTCCGTAAAATAAAGGCAGTTAAAAAAAAATGAAATTTAAAACAATAGAATGAACGATAATGTTGGAGTTCAAAATATTTACCTTTCATTTTATTATACTTACATAACCTTCGATTACATATATCTTATATCTCTAGTAATTAAACTTTTTAAATGATCCAATTGGATAAGCAATATACTCACTGTCAGACAAATTTTACAAATTTAATGAATTCCAGATTATTATTATTTTTTTTTAAAGAAATTATAAGTAAAAATGAACTAACATTTTTCGTATAATAAATGTATATGTATAAAATAAAACATAAAATTGTCAGTTAGCAGAAACACAACGTTTGTAGTTCCCAATATATTTGCATTTATGTTAGAGTGTGTACACATTTAAATTGGCAATCCTTTGATACAGTCAACCTGCTTGTATACAGCACGGTATATAGAAGCAGTCAAATTCAAACCAACACGCTTAATATGTGAGTGCTAGGGTACACATAAAAGAGTCTATTAGCTATAAAAGTGTATGTAACTTTTAACATTTGCAACTAAATAACTAATTCTATGTGTTTACAAATTCTTTAACTACATAATTTCATGGATTTTTTTTTATATAAATTTATATAAACTTTCAAGATCGTTAAAAAAATCACGACTATTAAGCACTGCAAATTTATTTAAAAATTAAATGAAATAACTTTCTCCAAACATTAGTTTTCAAGAAGCTTTTATTTGCAACTCCTTGTCTGCTCTCTTATCATTCGTCAACAGTGGCGGCAGGCCGTGTCCTTGCTGTGAGTTCAGCCTGAAGAAGTTGAGAGGCCTGGAATTCTCCAACACGTTCTCTCTCTCTCTCTCTCTCTCTCTCTCTCTCTCTCTCTCTCTCTCTCTCTCTCTCTCTCTCTCTCTCTCTCTCTCTCTTACCCTCACTCTCTCCTCTCTGTTGGTTTCTTGGAGTAGCAAGCAGCAGATGAAGAACTTCTGTGAAACCTGCCAAAAGTTTGCAAGCAGCAAAAGCAGCAGCGTCTTACTTTGCTCGTGAGATTGGGTGCGCGCTGCACACCAAGGAACAGCTCAAAGTTAGTAAGCAGGCAACCTAATCAAGATTTGCTCTTATAACCATCCCTAGACTCCCCCCTTGTCACCTCAAGTCAACCCTCGCTGTTCAAAGTAGCCAAACAACATCAAAATTCAATACAATATAATATATATATATATATATACATCATGACCAAGTATTTTTCGGAAATAAGAATATTTCGTTGGTAATCAGAAAAATATGAAATAAAAAAAAACAACTATATAGCCTGCATAAGTATTTGAATCCCTTAGCACTTTATTAAACTTCATTTCCTTTGAGATTATGAAAGTTTTGTTTGTCTCTCTCTCTCTCTTTTTCATAAAAAAGCACCCCTTTTATTTCAATTCAAATTATACATAAAGATAAAAGGTTAAATTATACTATATATAATACATATAATACATTATATATTATAAATACTTTATTAAAATACATTCATATAATATATATATATATATAATATATATATATATATATATATATATATATATATATATATATATATATATATATATATATTTGTTTATTAGACTCATTTAATTGTTTTTTATATAATAAAATAAAAACATAAAATATCTGCAAAAATTTCAAAATGGTATTATGTATATTATAGAATAGAATACAATGTAAGATATAAAATAAAATAAGTGTGATATAGCTAAAAATAGGTTTCGCTATACAAGACTGCGGAGTTACAGTGACTGACGGCTAAGTCACCACGTCATTCTATCCCCACCTTCATGCGTGTAGCCTACCCTTCACAGACAAAAACAGTGCCTATTTTTGATGCAACCTGAATATTGCATAAGAAATGAATGAGATTTCGATTAAAAATTTTGGGAACATTGTCAAAAATCGTAAACTATTAAAATCTTCTTTTACCCTACCCCATCAAAAATAATATAAATATTTTTGGACAAGGTTTCTTATATATATATATATATATATTATATATATATATATTGATTTTAAAATGTACCCATGGATGTAAATTTACAACACATTTATCAGCACATTTGCTGATTTGTATTTAAATTTCGTCCTATAAGACTATTTTATTACTGTATCTACACTAAATTAATTTACCATTGTCAACTTGAGAGCTATTTGAAGTTAATTAATAATTATCAAGTTATAAACTTTTTAGCAATTTTACGTACAAGTAGATATATTTTGTACTTACTTCATAAGTAACATATACAGATATGTAATTACTTACTGTTATTCCAAAGTGCCCAAACGGTTGTTTTAATGATAAAATACAAACCAACCTCCTACTCAACCCGTCTCTCTCCTATCCCTTCCCTTTCAACTCTTCTTTCTCTCTCTGTTCATAACTTTAGATGAATATAATTTAAATTTGTCGTCAGACGCACCCTACATAGTATAAATATATATATAAAAACTCTTTTAACTTAATCTGGATTTTAATGAAGAAAGCTGGCAAATAATTTTTTATTAAAAAAAAATATTTGATAAACTAAATTAATCTTGAATATTCATAATTATCAGTTACATCTTTAAATGAGTAAACTTCAATAATAATATACTGAAGGGTTTTCCATGAAGCATCAAAGGTGAGTAACGACAAAACAAAAAATCGTACAGCTATCTTAAGCACGCGTTATTCCACATTTACGTTTCTTCCAACAAATGTAATTATCCTAACGTAAAATAATTTGAATATTAGAGCTACATGCTTCTGTCAATTAGAACAAACCTTCTTAATTGTTAACAAGTTTTTATATTATAAATAAAGAAGTTACTTGTTGTAAAATTTCTGTTTTTATTTTTTTATTTTAAGTCGATTCATTGATTGATATTTTGTAGCAATTTCTGTCATTTAAAGTCAAACAATTAAGAAAGAAATCTATAAGGATAAAAAAACAAACAAAAAAAATAATAAATTTATATAAAAAAAAAAGTTTTAGTAGTGTGAAATGTTTGTCCAGAAATACATTTAAAGAAGGGGAAAAAATGTAAGTTGAAATATTAAATAACTGAAATAGAAAAGTAAAAAGGAAAGACTGTAAACTTCATTAAAAGTAAAAAACAAAATCAAATTGAGAATTTAATTGATCAGTAATAATTTAGAAAAAAACATTAGTTCATTACAATTAATTTAAACTGGACATTGTCTTTTATAGAAAGAAAGAGTGGGCAAGAATTAATACAATATTGTGCCTGCCCAAGCGCTAATGAAATCCCTCCAAGCACTTAATTGGCTCAGTAAACGCGATCTCCCTCGTTCTATATATCTCTTCTCTATCCAGTAGTTTGCTATATAGCTAGCTGTGACTAGACTATATAGCTAGCTATATAGTGCTCTTGCTGGTATAGGTACGTGTGTGGTGGCAAGCTTAGGTCGCGGCGTTTGTGTGACCCGTTCGGTGTGCTTGCTTGGTCGTGTCGCTCTGACCCAGCCATACAGGCAGCCGGCCAGTCGGGCATGCAGGCAGGCACTTGGGTACTTATTACTGGCTGGGTTGCTCGGTGCTCCGGCAATGTACACGTGTGATGTTCCGTGGTTCTCTTACCTGATTCACCAGCTGCATCAAAGCTCCGTGCAGCGATGCAGGCAAGCTGCTTCATGATAAACTAAATTCTATTGATGAAGCTACGGTGTAAATAATAATAATAAAAAAATTATATAGACTTAATCTACTGGTTGCAAAAACCTCTAAAGACCAAATTTTCAAAAATGGGTTTATTATTGATACATATTCTTTAAAACACATTTTATTTGGTATAAAAAATTTGGGTTGCAAAAACCTCTAGTTCCCATGCTAAATTGGCTATAAAGCAGAAAGTTGGTTGCAAACACCTCTACATCCACGGCGGGAACGTTTAAAAATTACTTTTTCAAATTTTCAAAAATTATATAACCCTCAAATATTTTTGAGAATTTTTTGGTTGATGAATTCAGCTTCCTGGGGGCCACATTAGTATAGTTAGATACCTAATTTACCCGAAACTCGAAATTCATATTTTTATGGGTTCATGGGCAATATTTTTAAATCTTTCAAAATGGAAAAGTTTAGTATCGAATTGTACATCAATAACCTCCCTTAAACCAAATATTTAAAAAAAAAAATATCAAAAATTTGTTGACACAGATATGGGCAGATTTTCAAAAATTTCGCAGCAAAAACCTCTACATCCATTTTTGAAAATTTCCCTAACTTTGGTTTTTGGTTGAATGGGCAAATTTTTGTTCTGAATCTTATTTTTTTTTGACCCAATCAACTCCCAATAAAAATTTCAAGTTGATATGTCCAGAAATAAGCTTGCTACACTTTTTTGCCCATTACCTAAAAAGTGAAAAATTGGATTTAGAGCTTTTTGCAACCATGCAGTAGACTCTTATATAGACAATAACATTTTATTGGTACTTAATTGTATTATACAGTACCATACCCTGTTTCCGTCTCTTATTATGATTTCGTTAATTTTAAACATTGAATGCTCAGTGACTTTACGCACACCACTGCATACTTAATACGCAAACAGCCATCAAAAGGCAGGTAGCGTAACTTAAAATAAAATAAGTCACCTATTGGTGATTTCTTGTCTGTAGCAGAGAAAGAAGTTAGTTTAGTTTCAACTGTAACAAGGATGAACAAATTAACAGAGTTTCTACCCAATACTAATCTAATTTCCAATCCTTTTATATCTAATTTAACAAACCAGCGCAGTGAAAGAGCATTTCTCTCGAGAGGAAGCGAGCCATTTACTTCTCACAAAACAGAAAGCATGGCTGTTTCGTTTGGTGTACCCTGGAGAAAAGTTAGCGATGACTACTGCTATAACATTTTTTTTATATATATACGAGTATATATTTTTGTAATATAACAAAATTAATAATTTTTATAAAATATTCTATTGGAAAACTCAGTGAATTGCAATCAATATAAATTGATGTTTAATATAATATATTATACACAGTGAATGAATAATTTTGTAATATTGAATATTAATTACAATTTCATCAGAAAAATTATTTAATACCATCATATTTACATTTTCCCTGTGAATAAAATTAATTTTAAATTCAGATAATCATAGTGCATTAAATGATTATAATGCCAGAGCAGTGTTGCGTATCGAATGTGGTAAATGCGATTATATATTACTATATTACAGATTTGCTGTTGGTCATATGAGCTGCATCATGCTATCACAACGTGACAATATTCTACATTCATGTCTAAAATTACTTTATTAAAATCATACACAGTAATTTGTAACATTATTTAAACCAACAAACTGAGCTAATCAAGTAATTATAATTATATATAACACTGTATAATTATATATATGTTATACATCTCGTATTTTCATAATCGTACTTTTCTTTTTTAATTATGGCTTTTACTAATCACTTGATTGTAATTAGGCAACATTGTTATGAATAAAAATAATTAAATCAGTTAATCGTTTAAAAAATATGTTTTACTATAGTTAATTAACAATACCAATTTTCCATAAAATAAAATTAAATTTATAATTATTTGTTATAATAATATAATCATATGTACATAATATTATTTAGGATAATGTATATTAATTATAAAATAATTTATCAATATGAACTCTGCTTTCCGGAATTTTATGATCCGATATGATATAAATGACAATAAATGGATGGTAATTGATTAAAAAAAAGGGGTAAAACTTTTTCTCTCCGGGCTAACGTGTTTGATTTAGTTTGATTAGGATGAGTAACAGCCCATGTTAGTTCTTTATATAGGAACGAGGAGGGGAGAACAAATGTTGATATAGTGAAGGATCTCGATCACAAATAACAATAATAAAGATAATGCTTGGTGATTTGATGTGCACTTGGCAAAGTGGCCTCGCCCTGCTAGCTGACTGACCCACGGACCGCATACCCTCCCCTTGCCTTAACTTTAAGTACATTCCGCATCATATTTAAGTAGGCTTTGATCGTGTTTGAAACGTTCTCATTCATTGATTTAAATTTTTTTTTCTCATGGCACTGATCCGAATCATAGCCCAATTGTATTATACCGAAATCACAAGATAAAAAGCCTTTTTTTTATATTCTCTTGGCTATTCCCAGCTCACATTATTGTACATGCACGAGTGCGTGCCACGATTGTTCCATTTATATTATAGTTATTGTCGTAACATCTTATAGTGCAACATAAAATAGCCTTGCACTTCTCTCAGCAGTATCACTATATACGGTGACTCCGAAGTGCAATAATGAATGATAGCATTGTATATATAATATATATTTTTTTATGTAAATAAATCTAATAAAGTCTATAGTTCAATGTTCGAGGCCAAACCACGTAATGTTATTATAAAGCTACATACAGTATATATTATGATCTTGTCAAGCGATAAAAAAAAAATTATTCACTGACGTCAAAACCAAGTTTTGCGGTTTTTTGTTTCCACTGCCTCGAGTGATATTAACCCTGCTACTGGCACATGAAACCACCACCAACCACTGAGCCAGCTAGCCAGCAAGCCTTGTTCGTCTACTCTTGCGTATTGAGGTAGGAAGCAGGTACTAGGTAGGCAGCCAACCCAGTTCCCAGTTCAGCCAGGCACATTCACACCTCCATCAGGAGCTCGTTATAACCGTAACACCCACAACTTCCCCTCGTATTGATCATACACAAATAACACCAATTTTCTCCGCAGCGCAGATGAGCGGTCCTCTCTCTCTCTCTCTCTCTCTCTCTCTCTCTCTCTCTCTCTCTCTCTCTCTCTCTCTCTCTCTCTCTCTCTCTCTCTCTCTCTGCTGCGGGTGTGAGGCGTACATTAGGGACAGCCACAGCTAGAGAAGGGTATACCAAAGGGGGGAGGCGAGATTATGGGAAACCTCATTTTCCATACCACAGACTGCATCTACTACTGCAACGAAGCAATTTCAAACCAAACGTGTGAACATTTACTAATACTTTTCTCCAAATATATATTATGCATGCATGAAAAATACACATTGTAGTAAATATTTAGAAGCATTTTAAATAATAAGCTAGAACTATACAATTATATAATTATACAAGTTATTTTCTTTTGATAACATTCTGACATTTATCATTATAAATATTATATAAAATTAATTTTTCATTAATTTTTAATGAAAAATTAATGAACACAGGTAGAACACTAATATTCATTCATATATTTTAACATCTGAAGTATATAAATGTGAATATTGAATAATATTTTTTTTAACTAAAAAACAATATTTTACCAAATGTAAATAAATATACGGAATGCTATAAATAGCATCATTAAATCAGTTGTATTTAGAAAACATGGTGGTCATGCATGAGGTTTGTCCGTCGTATATCTTTGGTGCAGTGCGGTAGTTGTTGTTTCATCCAGTTTAGCTGGGAATCAATAATAGCTTGCTTCAAATTTACTATACCTGTAAATGTCATTGATTTTATAGTGTAAGAAACACATAAGGGTACGCAAGCTGTTACTTCTCATCTGAGTGCAAGCTCAAGTCTAAAACAACTAAACAGCATGTTGAAGAAAGAGAGGAGAAAATAAAGGAGGGGGGAGATACACAATTTGTTCTAACAATGCTTTTAAAAGGCATTAAAAAGTTCCATGTGTTTTATTTTATATTTATAACAGAGTTAGTTTCAACTTGATTTTTTTATTCAAATATTAATAACCTAATGATAATTTAATTTTTCTGTGTTGTAAAAAAAAAAAAAAAAAAAAAAAAAAACATTTTCTTAATTATTTCATTCTCTATAATATTTAATTATGGTAATTGTAAAATGACAAAATGGCACAAATTGATCAGCTTACGACCTTTACTGATGAGCAAAGCAGTATTAATATTGTAAACAAATATTTGTTTATTTTTAATTATTGAATTTGTAGAACTTTTTATGTCAACATATTACGTAGCTTGTTTGCGGTGAAATACAATGAAAAAAAAGGAGGCCGGGGGAAAAAGTACTTATAAGTATTATCAAAAATATAAATTTATAAATATATTCATGTATGTATTATAAATTAATTATGTTTCAGTAATTTTACTAGTAAAAATTATTTCTGACTTTTAAGCATGTAAAACTTATTTTTATTCAGGTTACTCCAATTTGTGCAGTAAAAGTTTTTTGACGCTATAGCTTTGCTTGACAAGTTAATGTGAACATCAAAATGTTATAGGTCGTCATTTATTAGACACAAGTAAACGTGCAAGCAAAATAAACACAGATTGTAAGACACAACTTGTTAAATTTGAAAGTATATTCATCTGAAACAAAAATATGGATTTGCCTTTTTACCCATAGTGATTGAAAAACATGTAACCAAGTAACCAATGAATTCCTCAATCACAGCCGCCCACAGCCGCCATTACCCCTGCTGATACAAATGTAGGCTAATCGCCGTACAATCATTGTCTGCACTCGTTAACAATACCTCACTACCTCACCGCCGCGTGGCCTCAGGCAAGTGAAGTTGGGCGGTTGGCCTAATTTTCGGGGGTTAGGAACTTAATGGCGGCTGCTGATACGAACTTTTTAAAGAGCAGACGATCTTTCACTCTTCCTTCTTGCTGCGTTTTGTCGAGCAAGAATTATTTTTCAAACACATAAAGCTCAAACCACAATTCATACGATTTTGCTTTTACTCCGAAGCATGAAAAGTTTTTCTTCTTATCTTGTGTTTATGATTGGCCTTTGGAATTATCTGTCACCAATCATGAAGAAGATACGCGTAAGGGAGGTCGCAGACAAACTTCGCATCGCATGGTATGGTATCGTATGACTTCGTACGATAAAAATTTAGAATCGGTTCTAAATGAGAAACTTACGATGTCATACCATACAATACCATGCGAAGCTGTGATCGCATAGTTTCTTAATTTTTTTATCATACGCTACGAAATCATGCGACTAGCCTAACAAGAACAACTTATTTTGTTTCATAGCAAAATCTTATCAATTGTGGTTTGAGCTTAAGACTGAAAATCAGAAATCACACTTTCTGTAACAGATTTTGTTATAATATATTATCCTATAATAATTGATTTTGTTCTTCTTTTAGTGTTATTTTTTTAATAAAGTATTATGTATTATCACTGATTAGAGTGATAAGAAATGAGGAATTTTGAACCATTAAAAGATAAGTTCAACTATCAGATTCGGAATTTTTTTCCACACCATTTTTTTTTTTGTCTTTTTATCTTTGTCTCAAAATAAGCTCACGGAATAAAAAAAATTAGTTGTGCAGGGAGTGTAGTGTATAAAATAGATCAATGTGTACAAATACATACAATAAAAGGTGTGAAATACTAAAAAAAAAAACTCTGTAGTATTATATTTAGAGTAGTAGTTATATATTAGTAATATTATATATGATATATATATATATTATAACTAATTCATATATATATATATATATTATCTATGTAAAGCACTCTATCGTAGCTCTTTTTTAATGCATTATTAAATAATTATAATTTAATCGGTTATTAAATTTCCAGTTCATTTTGAATTAATTAAAAATTAACATACTGTATAAAATATTAATGTACATGGAAGTAACCTCATTAATAACGGAATTCTCTTAATTATATGTAAAATTTTCTGTTTTTGATGCAACATTTAATTATTTACATCAATGTTAGCTTACTAGAGCATATTCTGCTATTGACGTAAACATTCAAACTTAACAACAGCATTGCTGTAACAAACTCGTACGAATACATGGTCTAATTCAAACTTCGCGCATATTAGGCATATTAGCTACAGGAACGTACAGGAAACCTATAGCAGGAAACCCGGCACACCCTAAGGTGCACCTCCCGAATGCAGAGCACTTGTCCAAACGGTCCAAACCCCGGAAAAGTGGTGAAAAGTATCTCACCCTAGACTGGGATTCGGACCCGCTGCAACATTCCGCATGTGAGACGGGAGCGCAACCAATGTGCCTACACTACTTGGTAGCATTTTTGAACTTATTGAATTCAAACTTTACTTGATTTTAAATTGATATAATAAGACAAGAAAAAAAAAATGAAAGAAACAATTAAAAAGCATTTTTGATTTTTCCTTTTGTCTCTTTTAATAAAATAAAATTTGCATTAAAAATTTCTTATGATAAATAAAAAGCTTCGAGATTTCATTTCGTAGTATTTATATATTTAAGTACAGTACAGTGTTCACTGTGTTCTTGACATATCACTACTAGCCTACGCGCGCCAGAGACTTGATCTTTATGTGTCTGTTGATATAGATATTAACTCCTAGTCGATATAGGAAATGGACTCAAGAAGACTCCAACTTGTGTTCACATCTGTAACATGCCAGTAGAAACCTGACGTTGAGATCAAGCACTAAAGGTATCTCTATAATGTTTCCTGCTACGACTGCCAGTCACATGCAAAAAATAGCTAGATTGAAAGCACCTGTACAAGCGACTTACGTTTGTAAAAGAAAATCGAATACGTATAATATCCACTCTTTTTTATTAAAAAATATGCAGTAAAGAAAGAGTATGTATTATATAAGAAATTAATTCGATGCTTTACTAATAATCTAGAAACTTGCAATTTTATGTGTTTGTTATAATGTTTGAATTAAAGTTCAATGAATAGGGACATAATAAAATATAACCAGGAATGTAATATTTTAAATTTAAGTTTGAACAATCACACTTTTTTTTACCTAATAATAAATTTCTATGAAAGATGGTTAGTTTTATATTTACGAATGTAATTCATTTCAGCGGTTGTCATTAGTGAACTATTTAGTAGAATTAGTTCTATGATTGGTAACTTGTAAGTACATGCATTGCCTGTGTAGCACTGCCCGCCCGCTACCTCATATAACATTTATTTATAGTTTCTTACTGCAAGTATGTCATTGCCAGCCTAGGTCCGAGCTAGAACGCAATGCAATGCAAGTAATTAACTGCATAATGCGGTACACTTTACTAACAGTAAGTCTTTTGGCGTGGTAATTTTTTTACGTGCATGCATGCAGTTTACAGTAATTACACTAATTACTGTGTTACAATGTTTACCAAATATAATTTATTTCATTAAAGGTAGACTTTATTTTATTAAAAACTTAACTGTCTGATATTTTTTATAATGATTTATTTTCAATATGTAAGTATCAGTTTTAGTAAAAATATTTAAAAAATTACATTGCTCAAGCACTATTTGGAAACTGTGAAAATTGTAATGTAATATTTACTGTAAATGCATCATCTCCGTATACTCTTACCATGTCAATAGGCTTATCAGCAGGTGGCTTAACAGTGAGGCTGCAAAAGGAACTTTTCAGAGTTGAGGAGTGTACTAGCTGAATATGTTTTTTTTTTTTTAACTTCACTGAAAATTAACATAAAAAAAAGTAAACTCATTTCTGTGAGAACCTATACAGTATAATCAGGATTCGTACAAATCAAACTTTCCACTTTGGACCCCATTTAAGGGTTGAAAAAATTATCAAAGCCAAATTTCGAAGGTTCCACCAAATTTTGTGGCATGTTTTTAGTAGGAATACGATTTTTTAAGTCTTTAATATGAAATTTCAGTTTGTAATCAAAAATCAAAAAATGTTATACACGAATTATGAGATAGTCTGTATATACAAAGCCTGCAGTATAATATTGTCTTTTATGTTTTATATATATTTGTTAATTTTTTTTAACGTTTTTGGAATGTTGTTATGTTATATTATTATATATATATATATATTATGATTATACAATTTCAATCCCTTATTAAAATGATGCAAATTGAGGTTAAGAATTAAAGATTATAATTGTTGCTAATTTTAAAATAACCAAATGAGGGTTATATGGATGGATAGGGGATTATTAATTACTATATATCTTCAAAATTATTATCATGGAGAGGAATGCGAGGCAACAAGCTATATACTTAACAATTTGGATACTTAATTATACTCGAGTGTGTAATGGAATTTAATTTAAAGTGTATATAGTATAATAATTTTGAAACACATAATATATACTGATGCAGAGTTTACTGCTTTGGTTTCCATGAAAAAAAAAAGTAATTTTAAGTTATATACAGAGAAGACTGTTAAGTTTACCCAGCTTTAAATCATACAACAAATTCTAACCATCTGCAAAATACACAAAATTAAAGGTCAAATGTAAATCATTTTATTATTATTATAATTGATGTAATTAAATATTAATCATGTTTGAAAATATAGGTATTAATTATTTGTTGTTATTAAAATACTATGTAGGCTTAATTGTACTAATCAATATTTCATGAATGAATATGGAAACCACGATAATGATGTGATGGTGGAATATTAGTAAAAATATAATGAATTTTCATGATATTTGCATGTAGAGCAACTCATAATTTAAATTTATAAAATGCATCAAATATATATAAATAATATTTACTTATACATTATTATTAAATTTAAAGTCTTTTTTTAATATAAATAAGAGCTAAAAAAATTAATGAAAATATTATATGGAAATAATGAAAAAAAAAATACACTCCAGTATTTGAGCTGTGAGGTATCCTGTGTTTAAAATATTTTATGCACATTAAGTTTTATTATTTAATTTAAAATATAAACTAAACTTGTGAATGTATGAAAAGTTTTGGAACATAAAATACTTTCCAAGTCACGCTCACATTTTTATACCAAGTTTTCTTATTTGTTCTTTTTTATGTATACTATTTCATTGCATACACCTTCTATAACAATGTGGTTTAATATATCGATTTATATAACTTTTCTACATTTCTCAGTAAAGATTATAGAGGTTATAAAGGTATAAGATTTCAAGATACATTGCTTATATTGTGCTGTTAAATTTTTATCAGTGGGAGCAATAATATGAAAAACATGATAAATTTGAAAAACTAGTTTATTAATAAAGTTGTAAAATTTCAAAGTTATGAAAAAAGTAAGAACTATTCAATCGTGATTCGTGAAGGCGTTATCCAGAAAGATATCCAGGTTTGTATCCAAAAGCGGTTATCGCAGATAGCACTAACCGTGTATGCATGGTTTGTAAAAATACCTGTACAAATATTTTCCTTATAGGGAATCGTGCCCATTTTTAAAACAGGAACTCCTGAGTCATATATAGTGACCTTTTAGTATTTATTAAGAGTTTTTTGCCAGGTACACTCGTGGTCATGGAAATTTTCTGTTTGAGCCTTGTTAATCACCATGCCATGTGTTATACTTACGGAGCATGGTGATTAACAAGGCTACAAACGGAATTTTTTTAAGGCGATGAGTGTACACACAGAAAAAATATCAATCATATCATGTGCTTTGCATTGCGCATCTTGTTATTCATGATTTAACAATATCAATGAACAAATCTAACATTTTTTGTCCAACATTTATAACATATTTAAATACTAAACAACACTGACAATACATTATATAAATAATTTAATAGACATTAACTTTTATCACAAATAATCTTGCTCAGTTGCTAACAGCATTTAGAAAAAAAAAATGTTGTCTTCAGGTCTTCTGAGATTAAAATACGGAATGATATAGCATAATTTTCAGTAGAGTTTTTTCCTCATCTTATACTAAAAAAAATCTCACTTGTTGCATTGTGTTGATGATCTAACAGGAAAAAAAAGTAATAGTGGCGTTCAAAGTAGCAAAATACGAATAATTTGTATCTTTGTTAAGCACAAAACCAGTAAATTTGACGTTCATATTGGAACATAACATTCATACGTTCCCATCGTATCATATCTTGTAAAATCACTTTAAGCTTCCAACGTAAATGCAATTGTAACTCTCATTTAAAGCAATATATATATTCTTTATATATATTATATCCTAAATGTTCAGCTTTTATGTCAAGTTCATAAATCAACAAGGGAAAAAACGTGAAGTCAATAATGAGCACAGCTTGAATCAAATTAATAGCAACAATGATTGCTCAAAATTACACATAGTTTATTTGATACGAAAGATATCACAAAATTGTTAGACAGCTAAAATTAGCACCATTTGCTCTTTCCCAGACTCCCATTATGATGCTATATCGATTGCATTCATCACCCTTTTACGTGAACAGTAAATAATATCATTCTCCTCCCATAGTACATAAATAAATCTGATAAGCTAATAATAATTTTACAGGCTGATTTTCCATCAACACAAACAAGACACCTTGCATATTATACAATACACTGTATATCATTATAATATATATATATATATATATATATATATATATATATATATATATATATATATATATATATATATATATATATACATGCAGACGATTGAATGTATAATTGCTTAGTTATTTTCCTACTATTTAATTCAATAAATTGAATAGAATGTTGGGGAAGAGAGACCGAGAGAGAGAGAGAGAGAGAGAGAGAGAGAGAGAGAGAGAGAGAGAGAGAGAGAGTATAAAAAAACATTTATTAAAATAAGATACTATAAAATATGTATACGATTCTTTTTCTCAGTTAACAAACCCAAAAGAATCAGTAAAATGAACGACGTCTTAAATTTGACGACTCAAGGTATACAAACTTTCTCAAGGAATCCATGTATGCTCTATAATAAAAAAAAAAAACTAACTTTTCGTGTATGAATGGAAACTTATGAGGTCTCTAATATCGGTCCATTCATTAAGCTAACTGTGCTCTGCCTTACGATAGCTACAACGTATAGCCCAAGTGTGCTGCTACTGTGGTGGTTGAGCCAAGCAAGCAAACTTCTATATAAATAGAGAGCTTGTATAGGCAGTAGCAGTGAGCTAATCCGACCGCCCCACTCCACGTTTACTAGCAGCTCCGGTGAAAAGGATGTCTTATTGCTGAACTTCTGCTGACTAGCTACTTTACCACAAAATCACAAATTATATAATATAATGTCGCAGTAGTTTGTGACTAAAATCATAAGTAAAACTGGTATCATATTAGAGAACAGGGAAGAGGTACTTCGTACTTCATATTTATTATTAACTTTTAAACCGGCTTTCGGCAGTGTCGCACGAGCAGTCCTCACGATCACATCAGAGCAAAAATTAGTTCAAAATTTAATTTATAAAACAAATAATTAACTTATTTTATGCATGTCTGAGAATTTACAGTATAAATATATATTGTGTGTATTTTTTTTTTTCAAATTATTCTAAAATTTAACGCTTCAATAGTGTATATTATATTGTATAAGTTAGGTTATAAATAAAATTTGTTAGTGCATCAATATTTTATTTGTATTCTTTAAATCTTATTTTTTTCCAAATTTAAGTTAAAATTTAAAACAGTATGTTTGTAATTTGATTTACATTCTTGAAAAAAAAATACGTCATCGTAAAATTTACTGATTGGTAGTTTATGTTGTAAACAAAAATTTAAAACTATAATATTACATGTAGCTTTAACTTGAGAGTGCTATTTCGGCTCGATGTAGTTTGATCTTGACAAATGGTGTACTCTGCTAAAAATATTTCAACTTTTAGAATGTATATGAAAAAAAAGTATAAAAAACATGGAAAAAATTGCTGTAAATTATTGTCGCAATATATTTGGCAGACGCGTCAGCTATATATATATGTGTGAAACTATTCCATCGTCTGAGCATTACAGAAAACGAGTTTTTTTTATAATATTTTTTACATATATTGTAGTATGATATAAAAAAATATGAAATTATCATGTTATAATGTTATGTACAAGTTAAAAATATCACGTTTAAAAGAAACAGATAAATTCAACAAAATAGTTCTATTGTACTTCATATCTGACAATAATTATACTATAAATGTTCTGTTAAAAAATGTGTATATACTTTTGTAGTTTCGTTTCAAAATACACTTTGAGAATGTGACTGTTGCCTGATAAGTATGCAACCTGCCGGACAATAATTAAACGTAATCTACAATTAATGCAACGTCTCACTCACGTTTGTCTAGATTATATCTTTCGAGTTATTACACAGCAATGTTGAAGGTTGCAGACACATGATCGCGTGTTTTAATTAGCCCACGTGGTTAATAATATGTTCAATTTTTTTGTATAAGTAATAGTACGGTAAGTATTCTTAAAACCTAGAATTTTTAAGTACGCAAAGAAAATTAATAGGTAAACTAAGAATATCTCATAAAAATTCATTTTAATTTGAGAGTTGGAATGGAGTATCAACCTCAATTTTATTATTGCAAAAATGGATAGAGCGTGCAAAGCTATAATATATGCTACCCTGATTCTTTTCAGATTTTTAGAGCCCGGGAACTATGTATTTTTAAAAAATTATTGAAAGTTCTTTTTGCGACGTCACGAGGCACTGCTCCTTAAGAAAAAGATAGACTTGCCGCCTCGTGACGTCACAAAAAGGACTTTCAATAATTTTTTTAAAAATAGTTAACTATCGCCATGTAAAGACGTTTAAATAAATAAATAAATAAATAAATAAATAAATAAATAAATAAATAAATAAATAAATAAATAAATAAATAAATAAATAAATAAATAAATAAATAAATAAATAAATAAATAAATAAATAAATAAATAAATAAATAAATAAATAAATAAATAAATAAATAAATAAATAGTTCCTGGGCTCTAAAAAATCTGAAAAAAATCAGGATAGCATAACTTTGCACGCTCTATCCATTTCTGCAATAAAAAAAATTGAGGTCGATACTCTATTGTTGATTTTATAAACAAATTCATTATATAGTATATAATATCTTGCATATCATATGAGAAACAAATGTTGTTATTGAAGCTTCGAGTTCAACTTATATTACGTATCGGTCAATGTATGAAATACAACACACAAGTTTCACCAGAAATAAAAAGTGAGTGTTGCAGAATTTGCCAATATTAATTTTTTTTAAATATATATATTTCTATTCCAAAGATTTTATTTTAGATTGTAGGCTAATTTTTTTAATCTTAAAAGTTAAATGATCAATTATTCAAAAAATTAGCAATGATGACTTAAATAAAATATTCAGTTATTAATAAATTTAAGTCTTTATGGAAAAATATATCAGCAGGGAATTTTAGGGGAAAAAACTGGTATAAATATATAAATTATTGTATATATAGGAATCATACATCGAGGGTAATAAAATATATCTGATATCGTATATATAGTGGTTGAAGTATCCTTCTTTAAAAAAAAAAAAAAAAGATCTCGATCTCACAATCTTTTATGTTGCTATGAAAGGAATAAAATAGAATTGAAAAGTTGAAGGCACGAGTCTATATTTTTGATGGTAGGGTACTCGATCAATTTTCCAGTTTGGTTTGCTGGCTCGCTTAATCCACCGGTTTGCCTGCACGTAATAAAATAAATTCAAGTGTGCTTTGGTGTATGGGGCAAGTGGAAGGAAGGGTTGAAGTCTGGATCTGAACAGACGGCACATTGCCAGCCAGAACCTCCACCTCCTCCCTGCTTCCCCACCACCACCATTGCCGCCGTCATTCGAGCGACTTTGCCTTGCTATATAGTAGTCGGCACCAGCAATGGCCGGCGACGCCGATTGAATCAAATGTAATCAAGCCAAGATTTGCGTGCAATGCTTGACGCCTGCCCTAGCTACGTAGCGAGTCAGTCAGCCAAGCAAGCAAGCAAGCGCTGGTATATCTCGGTAGTAGCAGCAGCGTGTCAGAATGACGTCAGTCATCACCCGGAGCCACGCACAGCCAAGTGAGAAAGTTCAAGTTCGTTATACATGCCATGCCATCTATATACTATTTACTCTTGAATTCCTAACTAAGTACTATACAACTTTGCAATGATGCCATCGGGTATATCTTGTTAATTTAATATATATGTTGCAACAAGTCATATACAAACATAAACAAAACACAGGTCATATAGAGAGAAGATGTATACAGATAGAGAAGTTATATACAATAAGTGTATGTATAGAACATTAAATGTAAAATAAAATAATGTACTTTCTCAACACATGTTGTAAAGTACATAAAAAATTTAATTACAATACTCATAAAATAATATTCAAATAAATCAATTTTATAGTCTTGGAAAAAAAAACACACACAATTATAATATAATAATGATGTAAAATAAATATTAATTATTCCGATCATACACAATTATAGTAAAATAATTGGATTTTGTTTTTAGATATGTATATATATTTTTTATGTGCTTGTATTCAGTCAATTATTTAATTTTTTTTAAAAAGAATATGCTACTGAGAAAATAACATTTATAGACGCATTTACACTACAATAATAATTATTGATATTGAAGTATTGGGTTTAGGTATAGATCAAGAAAAATTAGCTTTTATGGTCGATGGTTTTAGATTTAGAATAAATTGTTTGAAGATAATTTACAATTTGAAGATTACTTGTTTTGTTTACAATTTACACCTCACGTGTTAAGCCAGCAACACAAAAGCAAGCACGGACGAGGTGACATGATACTGCAGTGCAAACAGCCTGCAGTCATGTTTAATTACTGCGGAGACGTGATTTAGTTTCATCACTATAAACTCTGCTTGGCGTAGACTGCCCCACTTTGGTGTATACAAAAGTTTAATTTCCTTCTCAACATTCAAGTAATGTGAAAAAAACTTTCGTGAAGTTTCAAGTAGGCATTCTGTGCTTCGATTGCCTCTTCATAATTTAATTAAATTTAAATAATTATTTAAGTGCTTGAACACTGTTTACCTGTTAAAAGATATCTAAATTTTCATAAAAGAGTCAACAGTGCTTCTTTTTTTTCTTCTCTTTTTCTGCTTGCCTTCTCGTTTTCCTCCTTCTCTTAATTTTTTTTTCTTACAAAGTTTAGTTTTTTATTGCCTAATTCTCTTGCCGCTTGTTAAAAGATCCAAGGAGGGGATGGATTGAATGGAAGGAGGGAAAAACTCTTGGCTTTAATAACTTGTAAGGTTTGACATAAACTGAACATAAACAACTAAGATTTCTTCTTTAATATTTGTAAGCAATAAATTACAGGGCGGACTTAAGAGACACAGTTACAAAAAAATTATAAGATCCTTTGAAGAAAAAGTTTTCTGTTTGATAATGTTTTATTTGCTCTTCTTTGGCCATATTTTGGATGACAGTTATAGCGCTTCTCATGGCACTCGGGCAATGTGCGGTCGGCCGGGTTGCCTACTGGCAAGGGGATGGAGAGAGAGAGAGAGAGAGAGGGTGCGAGTTGCAAGCTCAAGCAAGAAGGTAAGGAAGCGAGCACACTTGAACCTCTTGGCTCGCGGTATCAGGATTACACGAATTTTTGATCTTTCCTGCCTTCCATATAGTGTCCTGGCTGCTGCTGCTGCTTTCACAATACACCATGCTAATAGGGCCATATTAGAGTACTTGTTGTGATTTGCAAACAACATGTAAAGTCTTAAAAAATTACCTTAACTTTAGATTTATAAAATAACTGCATTGATTTTAAATCTTTTTTTAACTCCTCTGGTGTATATAAAAATTCAATTAATTAGTGTATGTGAATAAATTAAATTTAAATTTTCCAACCATGGCATTATATAATTATAGCTGTGAGACTTAAAATTTATAAAAGTTTAAAATAGAAAACTAAATATTAAAAAAAAAGGTTGCATTGGGTGCATGCATACCATTTTTTTTTTAAACATAATATAAGTAATTTAAATGCAAATTAAATAATTAAATTACGACCGTTACAATAAATCATCTGCTTTTATGATACAGTACTTATTAAATATAATATTAAATATATTTATAAATATATTTCATTATGTACATAAATGTAAATGTTAATTATTTATTTTTTTTAATCCTTTTTGCTGCCAACTTGAGAGAACACAATATTATTTCACGTGCAGCAATTCTCACGAATAACAAAACATCGCCAACTTCTAAATAAGCACGTTACATTTATATGCTAAGTTGAAACATTGAATTAAAATAAAAGTTTGTATGTAAATAAAAATAAAAACTTTACTACATTAATTAAATAAATTTGTATGTTAATTTTATTTCTATTGTTTGATTTTGTAAATTTTATCTTGAAAAATCAACACCCAAAACTTCGTACATAAAAATCAGATTTACTTTAAAGCTTTAAATATTATAAGTTTTACAACAAACCTACTTCAAAATTAACTATCCTTAACTTTATAGGAACAATTTGAAAATACCCCTTGAGGTGGTTTAAGTCTATTATAGTAGTTCCATATTTTACCACATTATATGTATGCAAATAAGCTAAGTTTCAGTAAGGTGTTATCAAAGTATGCGGAATATTTGCACTATTAAATCAACCATTGTATACATACATATCACACATGTAAACAAAATTTATTCTGATGGTAGTTATCATCATAAAAGAGAAAACCCAAAATATCTAATATAAGAGACAGACAATGACAAAATAATAATATATATAATACATATTCTTCATGAAGTGTAAATAGTATGATGTTAAAGCAAGCGTACCGGATGTGTTACAATAATCTAGTATATTTAATGTCATTTCAAGAAATTTAAACTCGCATGACAAATGCAATGGCTGTAACTATTAAAAGCGCGGCTCTTGCATGAAGTTACTTACTGTCACCTTGTTTCTAGTTTAAGTCAGTACGAATGTTGTGACAACTTGTCTGAAAATTATATCGGATTGTAGCAAGAATACATTGTCACCTTGGTGTAAGTTGTTTTGAATTAAACCCGCTTGTATATATAGTATATATATAGGCATCAGCTTACGAGTTCTCAACTTCACTTTTCTTATGTAAGTAAAGGTTAATCCTCAGTAGCTTCTAATGTAGAGAAACACTACATATAATAATACGAGATTACTTTAATGTAATCTTCAGTTTATTTACTTAACTTAAAACAAGAGATTTTAAAAAAATATTTTTGTTATGATTTGATGTTTGATATTATCTATTCATAAATTTAAAGATAATAAACAACCTAATTGAAATTTCATTCTTAATATCAATTTGTTTTAATTTTCTCAAACCATGCTGCAAAACACAATGTAACGTCGTTATATTCAAGTACAGATTTACTTAAAGAGGAATATTTAACATGACTATGACGTAACAGCGTGTTTAATATCAATTTTGAGGGCACATGTGTTGGAAACTTTAAAAAATATGAGAAGATTTTACTCGAGGTTCATGCAATATAATATGCAATACAAAATTATCCATATAATTATACATACATGCAGGAGAATGATTAAAGATGTACTTTTTTTCTCTATTGTGATTTGTTATAGAGCTATAAACATTTATTTATTCTTTAAATGCAGCGTATTCAGAGACAATAAAATCAAATTAGGCTTTCCATTACATGTGCATTAAAAATTACTGGTTTAATTTTAAATCAATCACCAAATATTTAACTGTTGCCTTAACTTATAAAATTAAATATTTTCTTCTCTCTCTCTTTTCCCCAGTGAGCTTGAAGCTCGCGGGCGAGGATTGGGTGGGCAGAGAAAATTTGAAAATTTTGACAGTAAATAATTCAAGATCCTTTATCCAAATATGCAATAAAAATTCACGCAATGCAGGTTATTCTTAACAGGGAGTGAACACATACATAAATTTAACAAACTATCTGCTGTCAAATGCGCGAACTATATTTCTTAAACAAATTACTCGTTACACCTAAAAATAATGGGTGCGATTCACTAAGCAGTTAGTCAGGTTTCTAACCACGTTTAGCTTAACCACGTTAAACTATACCCTGTTTTACGTGTTAAACCACCTAGTTAAACGTGGTTAAGCTAAACGTGGTTAGAAACCTGCATGGCTAACTGCTTCGTGAATCACACCCATACTGAAAAAAAAAATATTTATATCGTACGAAAATATGAACTTTTGACTTTTGACAGTAAAGTGTAGGCAATTCAATACTCTTCTGGGAGCGATAATTGCGAAACATATAATGTTTATTAAATCCGAGTGTTTGCCCCCTCGCCTACATGTGCTTACCACTAACCCTGTTTATTTATAATTATATCATATATACATAATTATATATGTAATTAAAATGTCTAAACTGTATACTTTGTAAAGGGGAGAGGTTCAACTATACGTCTAATATAGATACAATGAACATAAAGTTCCCTTTGATTTTGAAATATGTTTATATAAATTGTAAGCTATATATTAACTTATTTAATATTTAACATAAAATTTTTTCAGTGTCAGTAAATTTAAGCACAATCGGATGTTTAAAAATCCCTTGAGCTTTGAAGCTTTGTAATGAAAAAAAAAAAAAAAAATTAAGCTTAGTTCACCGTAAATTAAGCTGATTGGGTTACTCTTGGGGTTGAGAATAGCCTACTCATATTTTACAATATGCATGCCCACGCACGCACGTATGCATGCACGCACACACTCACAAGCAAGCACGCTCGCACGCAAGCACGCTCGCATCTTGTCAATGTGTCGCGAGATGCTGGCGTGCTTGACAGTTGACGAGAGCCTGCGTAGATCTGTCGGCATGAGGAGTCCGTCACGGTGGCGTGACGACCGTGTGTGTGCTAGTAGCAGCAGCAGCCCCATATACACCTCAAGACAAAACAAACATACGATACAATTTTTCTGATTATTTTATACAATTTTTTCTTACAAGAAAACTTAATCTCCATTTGTTTGTATGGAGAGAAAATTTTCTTGCAAGGAAAAATTGTATACAATAATCAGAAAAATTGTATCGTGTAATATTGGCCTTACCTGTTTGTAGGCGTCCTCACGTCCTCACGCACATTCACAGTCTGTAGAAATGTTTCGAACTTGAACGTTTTGGGCCTGGGCCAATGCTCTTCTTACCTCTCACAAATTTCATTATATACTCTATATAACGTCTCGTTGGAGTAGGGGCAAGTAAATTAGTCACAGGGTTAGTTTTGTTTCAAGGTGTATATACTGTGTGTACATGATCATAACTATACGTATAAGCTGCTTATAAGCACCCACCACAACGGTTTATTCAAATATTTGCTTTTCGTGCTCCTCAAGATATAGGTAAACAGTAAAACTTGAACGTAAAAAAAAAAATAAATAAAAAAAAAAATAGATTATTTATACATAAAATATGATATTTTTGTGTATTATGTTAAATAATATTTATATTATGTTCAATTATAAACATAAACTGTGAAATATGAAACTTGAAAAAATGTATAATTTTATTTTTATAATATTATAAGCTACTTACTTTCATGAAAAATAAATATAATGAGTTTATTATTTTATATTCAACAACACTGGTTGTGATGGCTGTAGCAATATCGTATGTATAAAACCTGTAAAAATATCATTAATTAATTTTGCTGAAATATTTGTACAAAAGTGTTTGAAAATACAATTTTATTAAAACAAATGAACACACTTCTTTTATTGCCGATATGTCGGTTCTTCTTGAAAAGTGAAGAAGGGTTATCTGGACTTAAATACATTTTGAAATATCAACTTAAGAATGATTACATTTACATTCCAAAGAAAAATTATTACACTTCTCTTTAGATTGAAATTTAATTATTAAATTATAAGACATTTAGTTAATTATTGTCTTAACTATTTCTCAATACAAAAATTCTTAAAAATTAAGTTCATTAGTAGTTGGTTCATTATTTGACGTTCCTTAATTATTTCCGGCCTACAAATGGTACAGGTATTGTGTTTTACGGTGAGACAAGAGCAGCCCTCGATTCATAAAGGGTATATATATATATATATATAAATATATATATATTATATAAATATATATAGGTAGGTGTAGGTTCTATCATTGCTTGTTATGTCTGTAAACGAGGGTCGAAGAACCGCATGCTACACTACACACTACTCGATCGACGTTTCCGCAACCTACTTACTTTTATGAATAACATTCTTATATATAATATAAAGCGACTAAACTATATTTACTATATAAATATACTTTATAAAGGTATAGAGAATTTCATGATACATCTAATCAATTGTGATCGTAGTTTACAACGTCAACAAACGTATTCAGTCACAAGTGCTTTCGTTTTTCTTCTACTTTTCCAAAGAGTAAAGGACCTTTATAATATATACTTTCAAAGAAATAGTATTTAATCTTAAAATGATGATTTTTTTCTATAATTGAAATAATTAATAATTATTATCAAGTAATTAATTTTTTTAATTTTAAGGCTTATTAAGTCAATAAATTGGCTGTAATATTTAGCCAAGATATTTAATATCATACTATTATATATCATAGAATATACAAGCAAATAAATTTCAATTAACTAACGTAAAGTTTTGGTGAAATGGCCGTTGAATGAAGCGTTAACTTATGATGAAATAATGTAGATATATACGTAGATGGAACCTTTGGGACGTGGTAGGCAAACAAGATTATTCTACGTTGATTCAAGCAAGCAAGGTCGGTTTTGATCTCTCTTTACTTGAGCTTTGCTGCCTTCCTCCTGCCACACCTCTACCATGTTCACTTTGCTATATCACTATATACAAGCTGCCGTGCTGCTGTACTGTGACGTGGGGTTGGCCGGCCGGTGACAGTGAGAGGTTGAAGTTATCAATAAGTGAGGAGGTGACTGCAGGTCTCCCTCCAGCAAGTTCTTGGGAGAGACCAACCCTCTCTTTTGGCTACTAAAGTGGCAGCAATTCATTCTGTGCGTGGGGAGTCTGTCACCAGAACTGGGGATGAATTCTCAGGAAAAGGGTCAGTAACTACCCTCCGGTATCTTTACACAACGCAGCCCGCAGCCACCATAAAAATAGTATATCTATATTTAAAATCTCATCTTATGTCTTTGATAAATTATTATAATATTAAACAGAACTGAGAGTTTCAGTATATAATATTATCAATAAATAATGTTGGAAGATAAATTTTAAAATGTGTTTATTTATTTAAAAAAGACAACATTTATGAAAAAATTTCATTGTAGAAATGAATAGAGGGTACAAAATTATGCTTCTATGTTTTTTTTTTTTCAGATTTTTTTGAGATAACAGAATAATTTTTAAATAATTATTGAAAGTGTGACCCTCCCCCCCTGGAGGCGTCAATAGGCGTCTAGTCCCCATTTTTTTTTTTTTTTTTTGTAAGGATTCAGGGGTGCTAACTTAATTTACAGAACTTTCAATAATTATTTAAAAATAGTTTTGGTTCTAAAAAAAATTTGAAAAAATTCAGAGTAGCATAATTTGGTACCCTCTATTCATTTCTGCAATAAAAAATTTCATGAAGGTTGTCCATTGTACAAAATTTATTTAGTAAAATTTAATAAAGAAGTTGTTTTTTCTGGTTATCTTTTTTTTTTCGTTTTCTTTTTATTCTTTTTAATTTAAATATTTATTATTTATATTTATAGAACTGAACTTGTGTGTATGTTTTTTTTTCTTGTTTTTAACATATAGAGAAAATGATAAGAGAGTTTGTGTCATGACGTAACTTTTTGTTTACTATTTTTTTTCCATATTTTTTTTTTAATTGTATTTTTATATAAAAATATTTACAATTTTCATTACATCATATTATAGCTTTATTAGTTTTCTTATTTCATGCTGAAGTCTACAATATTATATTCTTTCCAGAAACTTCACAACAACTGTTGACTGCGCGTCTCATCAAAGGTAATGAAAATATTTATTATTATTATTAAATTTATTAATTTCTGTTATAGCACCTGAATGTTTTATAATAATTTATAATTTATGGTGGAAAAAAAATCATGACATACTTTAAAAGAATTTTCTAATAATTCTCATTTTATTTATATTTTTAATATATAATGTGATAATGTCAGACAAGTTTATAAAACTTCCAATTATAGCTGAAATTACGCTATATTAATGTAGATATCACAAATATCTAGGTTACCACACTAATTTAACGAGCATGCAATTTTACACTTGAGCTTTTATCATTTGAACCACAGACTCCGTTGGCTGTCACAGCATGAATGTTGTTGTTAATTGTGCATTGCTAGTAGCTAGGCAAGCATAGCAGGCGAGCGTGAGGGCTAGCGGGCGAGCGACGAGCAAGTATAGTATTAGTACACAAGTCATACAGCAGCAGCACATCAACTAGATCAGTATATTGCGCGAGCAAACCGCGTCACAAATGACAGGGATCAGCAAGGCTGCTGCATGATGTGGTTGGCAGCAGCTAGACATGATACATGCACAGTCACACAGCTGCTCTTCACTAGCTAACTGCTACTGCATTACCAGACAGCCGTCATCGATAGTGTGTCCACGTGGCAGCGCGGACGCCTTGCCGGTGTCAATTCTGCTTGCGTTGTGGTGTTGCTTGTCCTCTCTCACTGCCCTGCTGGGTCATCCATACTCTCGAGTGATAAGAAGATCCCCCCCCCCTCTCTCTCTCTCTCTCTCTCTCTCTCTCTCTCTCTCTCTCTCTCTCTCTCTCTCTCTCTCTCTCTCTCTCTCTTTCTCTCTCTTGTGCACTGTACTATTGCACCAAATTATTATTGTTATTATTTTTACCTTGTCCACTCTTCCTTTCCACTTTTATTCTCGCTTGATGCTCAATGAATTTTTATTTGACCTCACGCCTGCAGTACATCGCAGCCTAGACAAAATAATGTAAGTAGCAAGCACTATAGGCTAAGATGATGATGATTTTGATGGTATAAAGTACTTACTAACTTGCTCGCTCGCTTCTAGTCATTATATTGACCTAATTAAAAAATATATTATATACAATATAAGAGGTTGAAGCTGAACCATAGTTAGCTTCATATATACATCTCATTTTATATTATATCTAAAAGTAACTTTGTAGCACTATTAAAGAAGGAGGAATTATTCTCCCTTATCTTCACAAGTTTGCAACCAGGTTTATTGCCTCATATGCCTGCACATGCATCTTGCTAGCCTAGCAGAATTACAAGATAACCTAGATTAAAGGCCAGCTTCTGAAGACTGTTACAGAAATGTATTGTTCTTGAGGTCACGGTTTGCCAAAGACTTACGGCGATGTCATCTTACGGTCTAATTGTTAAATGTTATGAAAACGAATACCACAGATAGAGCATGCACATATTTATATATTTTTTTAAAAATACGCGTTTTTTTTTTTTTTTTCAACTGCTACTAGTGATGATAAGGTATGATGTTTAATATGCAATATGCATGTGTTTAAAAAAAATAAACTGTAATGTACTTATTTAATTTAAAGTTTTAAAGGGGCATTCACAAAGCCCTAAGGCCACATTTAGGGCTCGATAATTTAAAGCCTGATTTTAGGCATGCTTTTTAGACCCAAAATTTCTGGTCTTAAATTATCGAGCCCTAAATGTGGCCTTAAGGCTTTGTGAATGCCTCTTTTAAAGACTGCTATCCAAAGAATTGTAAAAAAAAAGACAGTTCATACAGTAAAAAAATAATTAAAATAATAAATTGTTGAATCGATATTTTTAATTATGAACAAAAAGTATATTTTACGGTACAGGATAAAAATATCTCAAGTTCACTTTATTAAAAGGAAGCGACCTTCAATTAATTTCGGCAACTCTCCCACCTTCTTTCTTCCTCTACTCGCCATTCTTTAAGTTTAAGAGATAATTCTGATGCCAGTTTACTCTGACAGTTTTCACGTTTGTGAATACCAGGGGCGGATCCAGCGCGCGGCTCTGAGGGAGGAGGGGGGGTGCCCTATCCTGCAATGTTAAATATGGGGTGATTGCCCCATCGCCCCCCCCCCCCTTGGATCCGCGCCTGGTGAATACTTTGATAGTTTACACCAATGTGGGTGGCAATCATGTGGAATAAAGTGGTATTAATTGCCTGTAGGTTACACTCAATAAGGGATGCAATATAATGATGCTTATATAATTACTGTTTTAATTATTTGCTACTCTCATCATTCCCACCATAATCCCCACTGTGTGTAAATATAAATATAATCTATAATATTTAGAGATAGCTTTATTTGTTTTCCTTTCGCCGCAGAAAACGTTTGTATTGAAATTAAACTATATATATAGAAACTACTATTACGATCTCTTTGATAAGTAATACAATAATCAGATATGATTATATACCCCCATTGTATGAATTCCTCGAAGTAGAAATAAACATAATTTTAAAATATCTATGTTAATATAATTTATTTTCAAATATGTGATAGTAAAATTGTGTTAATTAATAGACTTTATTAAATTTTTCCACTTCTAGTTGCATACTGCAATTTTTATGCGATGCAATTCAATTTTAATTTTAGCACTTCGTAATGCAGTGCAGTCATTTACTTTATTTAACAGCAAGTTCTTAATTGACAAATTCTGTCCTTTTATTTCCTTTGTAATTTCTTTCTATTTTGTCAAAATAAGTGTAACAGCAAGTACACTCTGCACCAATCGCTTGTCCCACACTTAACAACTAGCTCTGTACACTAATTTTGAAGCTCATTAATTCTAATCTAACTTTAATTGCAGTGAGTTTCTTAATAAATTATCAAATTATATGGGTGAATGAACACTTTTCAGTGAATGGACTGCTCAGCAATCTTTTTTATTTGCCCCATGGGCCTTTATTTGTAAATTCTATTTTGACTATAATATATATTTGTTATACGAGTATTATTGTATTGTGCCCATGAAAGAGATAATAAAATAAAAATAAAAATAAATTATGTTGAGTACATAATTATTATTCAAGGTCTTAAAACTTCATATCCTCTTGACAATTTTCTTGTTACTAGTTAGTATTGGTTCTTCTAAACAACACAAATTATAATAATAATATAATAAGTTGTATAAAAAAACGTGCAATTCATTTTATATACTTCAATGACTATGAATGCTATAAAACAATCTAAAGCTGTAAAAACAAAATGTTATATATATATATATATATATATATATATATATATATATATATATATATATATAATATATATATATATATATATATATATATATATATATATATATATAATATATATATATATATATATATATATATATATATATATATATATATATATATATATATATATATATATATATATATATATATATATATATATATACATATATATATCGAAATATGCCAAATTGAACTACAAATATTTGTAATAAAAGTATTAATATCAAAGGTTTCATTCCATTATTGTGATAAATATTACTGTTGAAAGTGATGTCCCACATCTCTAAATATAACTGAATCTTGATAAGAAAAAAAAAAAAAAATGGGAAAAATACTCTTGCTTGCCTGCTCGCTCTTTGATGTAGTAGTTTCTGATGGAAAAAAGTTGATCTTATCATTGACTACAGAGATATAGTATTAAATATATGTTCAGTAAAAAAAACTTAACTATCGAATTGTCATCACACGGGTCGGGATTGAGTGACTAAAAAATTTTATAAAAAATAATAATAATATTTACATTTCACCTTTATATAATATTATTTGTGAGAATTTGTTCTTATTCGGCACCACTTGAGAACACATTAACGGTAGTAAATTTATTATATATTTTCAATGTATGCTACCTATATTGTGTGTGTATATATACAACAATAAGTAGATCAGCAAGCACAATTAAATGTTCACCAGGTGGGTGGTTCTGTTGAAAAACAAAAAAAGCGAGCAAGCAAGTCATGGTGAGTGATAACTGTGGAAGCTAAGGGAAAATTTTTCACTATAATATATTATTGAGTTTCATGCAAGTCACGTACTCATTTAGAGACCGGGAATGTGGCGTCACTTCTCTTTCCCCCAAATTGCTCTCCTTTTAAGAATGCCTTTAAATTAAAGACATTTAAGCGAGTTAAGTGATGACCAACTAAATATAAAAAGAAATTAAAGTGAAGAGATCATTATTATTTTTATTTATAGCATTTTAAAAAGTTAATAAGTTCGCTCAACTAATTATACCTTATTAATTATTAATTACTTTAACAGTTTTAAATAACAACTATAAAATTATCACAACATTTTTTTGACGAAATATTATTTTAAAAAGTATAAATTTTTATTATTACCACCTTTAAATTTCTCTACTAAATTATTAATTATCCCACTCTGATGATTTTCACAATAAATTTCACTCGTTATTTTTATATTATATATATATATATATATATATATATATATATATATATATATATATATAAATGTTGTTTGTTTAAATTTCAAATGCACTATTTCTTGCAACTAAAATTTTGTACAGAAATGTTAACGATTAATCTCAGTTACTGCTGGAGTCAAATAATATTTCCCTGCAAACGAATCGAATGAAATAAATTTTAAAAAATCGAGAATGTTCTAAAACTTAATCACTTATGGTTTCAGCAAATTCAGTCTTGCAGTTTTCTTACAACAGCTTCATTTCCGGTTTTCGTCCGTAAGGCCAATGTTAAACTTCAACCTCAGTTTTCAAAAAACTGATAAAACAGATTCAAAATTTGTTTGCCACCTATTGATGGTGAGTTCTAAGTCCCCTGCAAATCTTGTTGCATTCAGGCGGTACGATTGTGAGATATCAATCTACTGAGATTCATCCTTAAATAAAAAAAAAAATATAATCGTAAGTATATTTTAAAATTCTCACATTATATTGGTGACAACAGTATTTATTTTATTTATTTTTTTCCTTTTTAAACATTTTTTTTCCCCACCGTTCAGAACGAAATTATTTGTAAATCTACATATGTTTTTCTTTCATCTTTTATATCAATAAATATAATTATATTTTATTTTTTTTTTTCAAAATTAATTTATAACGTTGATTGAAATACCGAAAATTAATTACGCATGTGTGCTAATGTGTTCATAATCAACCACATAATTTGTATACGTAACGGTAGGATAGGTTGACAGGGTGCAGGGTATGGGGTGCTGTCAAAATCTGGCTACTCCTTACTGGGCTGGTGTGTAGGGTTGCGGGTGCTCACCCTCACCACATCTGAGCAGACAGGCGGTGATCGGTTTGCCTGCTATCCACGTGGTTGCTACTGCTGCGTACACCCCACTCCGCCGCCGGCTGCCTGTCATTTATAGGTGTGACTTTTATACAATAACACTCGTGAGTCAGGTCTGCTACTATTACTGTCATACAATTTACTTTCTACGTTGAATCTCTGCTGCTTCATTCTCTTTTATACATGTACGTACCTTCTCCCAAACTACTTTTTATTGTGTATCAAATTTTATAATATTATCTCCATTGTATATAAAATAATATTGTGTACATTTCTCACAAATCCTTCATATATTTCAATTCATAACAATATATTTGATAATATAATTTTACATGATATATTATATAATATGGACTTAGAATGTAAAGTTTGCTATTTTTTTAACAATGTATTAATAATACGCATCACAATAAAAATGTTATGAAATGATATTTATGAACATATTTTTGTGTCAGATGGCATCTATAAAATTTCCGGAGTTAGAAGGGGTGACAAATGTGATGTCACGCTACGGAGATTTGCTTGGGTTATAATGATGTCATATCCTACACTTTTTGATGTGAGCCATATACTGTAAATTTCCCTGCATGTCCGACCTTGACAGTTAGTTGGTGCAGCAGAGTAGCAGCAAGTAATAGCAGTGGTATAGAGTAACGTTTGCATTTGATGAGAAAAACGTGAAGAGAATGCAGCGCGCGAGATAATGGGAGTAAAAGAGCCGGGGGCCACGGTGGTGGTGGCAGCGGCAGCAACGACGGGTGCGGCCGGCATCGATTGCGGCTATCGAGCTCCGTGGTGGTAGCGGCGGCGGAGGAGGCAGAATCTGCCGGTTAGCCCGGGCGAGGAGCAGCAAGCAGCAGCGCAGGCACCAGCGGTAGTGGAGGGGCTGTGCCACCGCCGTTCACTCTCATACTATAGCTCGCGCCGCCACCCCTGGTAGTGCTTCTGCCTGCCTCACACGCTACAACTACCCCGGCCACCGAAACGAGCGTACCCAAAATTTGGTCCTCTCATAGGCCTCGTTGTCTCTCTCTCTCTTTTTCTGTCTGTCTGCCTCTCTCTCCTCTCTCTCCCTCTTACTTTCACTCTCACTTCCGATCTCTCATTCTCTTTCTATATCTGATTCACATTCACTCTCCGTCTCTGCTGCATCAGCAAATGTTTTATTATTAGTGACAAAACAAATAGCAATAATTTGATTTGGTAAATAAAATCTATAAGAAGTATTCAAATTTGTATCGACATTATATTTTTGCTCTCATATACCTTTAAATTTGCAGGTTTTATATAATATTAATAATTATATAATAGAAAGAAACAGGTGATTTTATTTATACGCGAATTCTGTATAGAATTACAATAAATAGGTTTCATCAATAATCCTTTGAGCAAGAAAAGATTCCAAATGGAATAAGTGTTTGAGTCAGAAGTATTCAATTACCTAAAAAACACAGAAATTTACGGTTTCATATTTTTCAATTTCAACGATGTCGTATATATAACGCAAGGTTTGTTTACTAAAAAGCTTTTCTTTTTATAGCATCTAATTTTTTTACAAGCTTTTAAGCAAAGTTGTAAACTTAAGATTTAATTGAATTGAATTTATATTATTTCTTTATTGAGGCAATGTTGATCCGAGATCATCCGAGGCTATAAATTGCATGATATATTGTAATTAAAACGAATATTATATTTGTTTAAAAACTTACTATAAATGAATAAATATTCAATCACATTACCGATCATATAACTATCTGGTGTTCTTTTTTTAGACTTAAAAATGTTATTATAAACTACCAATGGTGTCAAAACTTTTAATCGTTTATTTTTTTTTGGCAAAGCTGCACGCGTTACCATAAAAATAGCCTGACAATAATGTTTCTTAACATGCAATGTACAGACATTGTTTTCATCAACATGTAACACATGCTATACTGACATGAAAAATAAAAGCTTTTCTGTTATTATTCAATTAGCAGAATCATGCAAAATTGTCGTCGTGTTCATGATTAATATTTTGTCTAAAAAGAGGTGAATTGAATTTATTTATTGAGTTCAGATTTGTGAAGCAAGTTCTAAAAGTGGTGTCGATAAAAATTAGTTTATAACTCGCTCGTCAAATATTAAGGCTTATTTGCATATATTCACTGAGCTTATAAAATATATGGCATGCAATAATAATTATATACCTTCAACATGTTCATGTCAAAACAGATCACCAAATTCTTTTCAAGTTTGTTTGCTTATATTTTACAGAAGCACGTTTGTGTGAATGAAATTTGATGAATTGAAGCAGCAAAGTTTGAAAAACAAATTTACCATAATAATGATGTTTATAACACAATTAACGTATCCAAGATAGTTGATTTTTTTTTTAAATTAATGTGTTTGTATTATTAAGTATTACGTATCACAATTTAGTCCAAAAAGCATATATTTTTTTAACATTTATTTCCAATTTATCAAGTATACAGATATATACTAGATTTATAGTAATAATGGTATGATTGTGACGCGGTGTTTTTTTGTTTCCACGCACGGAATTGGTGTCTAATACATGAAACAGGTTTACTGTATTGCTATATATTGCATTTTTCTAAAAGTGTGATGCACAAATTTGAATTATTTTTTGAAAATAATGAATCTGATTTTATTTTTCTCATAAAATGAGCTTAAATGGAGTATCGACCTCATTTTTTTTATTGCAGAAATGGATAGAGCGTGCAAAGTTATGCTACCCTGATTTTTTTTCATATTTTTTAGAACCCGGGAACTATTTTTAAAAAAATTATTGAAAGTTCTTTTTTTGACGTCATGAGACGCCGCTCCTTAAGAAAAAGATATGACTTGCCGCCGCGTGACGTCACAAAAAGGACTTTCAATAATTTTTTAAAAATAGTTCCCGGGCTCAAAAAAATCTAAAAAAAATCAGGGTAGCATAACTTTGCACGCTCTATCCATTTCTGCAACAAAAATTTTGAGGTCGATACTCCATTGTTTTAACACAAAATTATTATGTTGAGTGTATAATTTGTACCACAGCCGAAGGTATTAAAATTTTGATTGGGCAAAAAATTTGTAATTATTGATGAATAAAACAAATGAAAATGGGGTATATGTATATAATGTGTCACGACGATAATCTTTTAATAATGAGGGCTCGTCGCCGTCAGTAGCGAGATAATTTCGGTATATAGAGTGCCGCGTCCTTAAATGTTACAGTGTGTCAGAAGGACTTATCACTGAATTTGGTTCGGTTTGACGCCGATTGCACACCAAGATTTTTTGTGTGGTTTCTCATTGTCTTACCACAGAGTTAACTCCTTAACTAAACTACTGATCATCAAAACATATGAAACAAAATAAGTACTTTTTTAAAAAAGGTAATATTAAAAATATTATTATGACATATTCAAAAAATATTTCAAACAATTGAAAATGTATTAGTATTTTTATTTGTTTCTTTAAAAAAACGCATGGAACACAAAAATATATTAAACCCTTATATAATTTTATAATCTTATTTAGTCCTTTTACGTGCAGTTATCCTTTTCATTTACAACGCGAAATAAACAAATAATACATTATGTTTGAAAATTATAATACAACACACCAACAAATAAGTTGTTTGTAATTCATATTATTCATTAAATTATCAAGCTTGAAAATGAATAAAAAGATATGTGTATATTATACCAGAGTCTATGACGTGCTTATATTGTATTGTACAATCGAAAAACAATAAAATAAATATGAAATATGAAATATATTATTGCAATTTCTATTCCGTTCAATACGCAGCAACATAAAAATTTAATAAAATTGTTAAATAAAATTTATATATAGTTATTAATCTTATGTAAATCTTATTGCTGGAAATTAATATATAATTATATACAGTAATTTCTGTTTCACGATTTGATTAAGCAAGTAATCTTGAATATAGTATAGGACCATAGGTGATTGGGAATGTTGTAAGTTACTACGTTTTAATGCGTATTCCTATCAATGTAATTTTAAAAACAGGAAAATTTAATGAAATATATCTTAAGTACTATTCTATATTTTTTAATGCTTTTTTATATGGAGATTTTACAAGTTGATTTGGTTGAAAAAAAAAAAACGCAGATTTCCTTGAATTTATAGAGTATAGAGCTGCCAAGAGCATAATATATTTTTATGTATTTTTTTATTATACTTTAATGTAACGTAAACAAGCACACGGTAATAAAATTTGTAACATCTTTGTGTGTGTGTATATATGTTACTATGGATCAGCTACATGTAGTTTTCATTTGAACAATGTTGGATTAAATTTTCTCCCGAGTAAAAAGTGCAGTTGATACAATTTCTAGATTAAAAATTATTTAAACCAATATAATTAAATTATAGGATAAAATTTAATGTCATATGGAAGAAAACATAATCCTAAATTTGTTGATTCTTCAATGACAAAAAAATATAGTTTGTGACGTTTGTGTTTTAATTTTGTGAAGCGTTTTGCGATTAAGTAATGTCATGGGAGCATCTATATAGAAAAAAAAAAATTGTTTCTAAATAACAAATTATAGAAAATAACTTTTGTTTTCTTTTTTCTTATGTATAAGTTTGTATTTTTTAAACTGCATACATTTATATAATATGTAACGTCTATTCGTGCTAAGGGGGTGTGTTATTTAGCATGCACAGTTTATTGAAGCTTAATAGTGCTCTGGCACTTCGATATTAATGAAAAAGTTGAACGCATCATTAGTCTAATGGTAAAGTTAGTAGGTAGGTAGTATATAATATATAAGGTATTTGAGATAGCAACACCTTCCCTCGGGTACTGCATCAATGTCTTTCTCTTAAAAAAAAATAGTAAAAAAGAAAGATAAAAAAAGTACACTCAGGCAGCATCAGGCATCATACGACATAACGAATGCTATATCCTATGAACAGAGATGTATGACAAGTGCCGGATGTGTATAAAAACCCATTAGTAGCAATAAAAATTAACAGGATGTAAGCTCTTTTTTATCATAATTATTATTATTATTATTAATTAATATATTTTCCATACTTTATTTATTTAAATGCATCATCATTAGTACACAGTAAAATGTCAGCTTACAGTTACTTGTAACATTTTATAGGCGTAAAGGAGGAAAAAGGGCATGCAGATTTCCATCTCTAAACTTTGAAAGTTTGGAGTCTTTTGACACAACAAACGTCAAACATATTTCGTGCACATGATTGGCTACATCAACGAATATTTTATACTTTTAGCGTCATGTCTTTTCTGTAAGCGAAAAATTCAGACTCAACGCTCCACGTCGGAGTCTTGCAACATGGATTTATTGTGTTGAAAACTGCACGGACCTTACGAGTGCAACTAGCTGATCAATTGCAAGAGATAAATTGCTCTAAATATTGTGTTTAAATTTAAAATTATATGTTTATATTTTTAAAATGACAGCCTAACTTTTTGCATAAACAAATCGGGGTTGATTCACTAAAGAGTAATCCAGAAAGTTATCCACGTTTCTTATATACTATAATCGCGGTTTCAATTTAATGGCACTATAAAACGTGGTTAGTGAGAAACCTGGATAACTCCCTTCGTTAATCGCGCCCAATTAAGTCCAAATCTTCGGCACACTCGATTTACATTCTGAAGAGAAGAGCTAGCGAGAGCTGGCCTAGAAACTTACGATTTTTGTACTAGCATTTTAATATTTAAATGGTGTATAGTAAAGTTTTCAAGAGTAATGGTGTATTGGATAAAACATTATTTAAATTTTTTTTAAATACATGGTAATGGTATAAGTAAGTTTGACAGCTGATAAGGAGTTTGGTGCATGCCAGTTGTTCCTATTACAGACACCCTCGCTTCTGATGAACGCGCGTCTGGTGTCCGTTAGGCGTTTGTTTTGTTCACGGCTTTTATTACATTCTCCTACGAGTGATCTTCCTGACGCGAGTTTGAGTAGTCCACCCGCCAGTCAGCGCGGATCATGACGTAATAACGTCTTTATCCTTGCTGGCACAATAACAAGGCAATAGCATTATATCAATTTCAGAAGCAATTTATTGAACATTTTCTATGACAAGGTAAAGAAGATTGGAGTAGAAAGAAATCGGAGAATATAGCTCCAAGGCTGGTATGAAACTGGATCGTCGTCCAAGGGTTGAAATATATACCTATTACCTACCTTTTTTTTTCTGAAGTCTGGCTTGAGATGTAGTAGTATATAAATAGCTCACTTGTGCTTACGTTGAATACCGTTTACATTGCCATATCAAAATTATAAATAAGCAATGTCATTGCTTTCAAAGTGAATTGATCGAATAAACTTATATTATATAATATATATAAAAATATTATTTATTATAAAATAAAATTAAACTGTTGTATTTGAAAATACCATATTCAAAATTCAAAGTAAAAAATTTATTCGATCACAGATTTTACATGCAGCTTTTAATTAAAAATTAAACAATGCTTTCTGTACTTTATTATGCATGGTATATAAATATACAAGCATATTGCATATTTTATTAATTATGTTATGCTGTGTTAAATGCAGAAAAAGGGAAGGGGGGGTTATCACATCTCTCTCTTTTTAAATTATGTAAATTAAATAATGATGAAGCTGTTTCATAGCATAAACATAGCGTGTACATTATTCAATTTGTTTCATATAATTTAACATCATTAAATAGATACCATAAATTTTGTAATGTATGAGAGTAAGTTGATATAATTACAATATATCATGGATAGCTAGCTAGCAGTGAAATCACTAGAGGTTTGGAATCATCATATATTTGATACCTTTCTCCTCTCTGAGGACTTCAGTACTTATTGGAGTAGATTTTTCATCTCGCTCTGCTACCATTTCGACAAGAAAGAAAGTGTTTTATTGATCGGGGACTTACGGCTACTTTTGCATGATATACCACATATATATTATATATTTGAAAATAAAACTCTGTACACAAGAGTCACAAGACAATAATGAAATATATAAGAGAGTATTTACAAAAAATTAGCATTGATTTTAGTAAAGATATTGACCTCATAAAGTACCAATAGATGGCATTGAAAACAGCCTCTATAGAATCAGTATGACTCAACTACACGTGTACTTTAGCCAGTAGCAAAGCTCAGATATCAAAACAATGACACTTTTAGAATCACCCAGGTAAAATCCACCAGATGTCCATACCTGTCTTTATGACGTCAATTCTTTAAGAAATTCTGAGTTTATTATTATTATTATTATTATTTTTTACAAGGATACACCCTCTAAGAGCTTACAGCTCGCGTTGGGGTAATGGGTACGGATGAGGTAGGGAGAAAGAATGGTGGCCACGGCTTGTTACGCGTCCCAGTTTTTGCTGAGGTGAAACTGAAGGAGCCGTGGAAAACCTCAGTCAGGACGGACACCGGCTACTTTTTTATCAATGCATGGACGTGTCTTACCCATGAATAATGTTTTATTTATAATTGTTATTATTATATGCATAAATTTATTTGGAATTAGACGAAGAAAAATGAATTTGAATTTTAAAGCGATGTCCGAAGTCTGGAGAACCACACACAAGTGCATCACTGCACTGGGTGAAAAACAAAATGAATTTACCCCAGGGAGGGAGCAATGTAATTTTTACTTGAGAAGATCACCCGTCCAAGTACTAACCACGCTCGACGTAGCTTCGGTGATCTAACGAGAACCGGTCAATGCACTGCGCCACATTTTACATTGACTAGAGTGAAATTTGATATTTCATTCTAGTACTATTAACTTTAAGTACTCTGACACTGAGTATTAATTAAAATTCGAGTACTATCGATACTACCGTATATTAGTAAATCGGCAATCCTTGTGCATGGTAATACAAATTACTTTGTTAAGTTTTTTTTTTGTGAATAATGCGCTCCCCCCCCCTCCTATAATATATTAAATTAAAAATAGTTACCAATCGACAAAAAGTCTTTTAAAAACTCTATATCGTCAATTTGCTAGACAAGGTATTTATTATTTCTTAGTTTTACTGGTACATATTATATTGTATTAAAGACGTTAATAATTATAATTTTGTTAACATGTGAACAAAGTTAAGGTAGTAGTAATTACAATGAGTACCTGCCTCACTTAAGTACTCATGATACACTGAGTGTAATAACGGTAGCCGGTGTTGTAATGTTATTTAACTAAGTTGTCTTGAGATGGGACGAGCAATGATTAATAAAGGGCAATGCAGACATTAACTTTGTATAAAGAGATATTTATAGTCACATTAACATGTGCTGTGAATGTGAACCTCTTATTATATTATATATCGCATTAGCAAAATTTTATGTATTTGTTGACAATTTTATTAGGCAATTCTATTATACTGTAGTTCACATGTTGACTAATGTCTCGTCCCATACTTACAACCAATCAGTATAAAAGTATAAATTATTTTTATATGACTTCTTCTATTTTACTGCAAACCAAGTTAGTTTCCTTCCATCTTATGTTTAAAGTACAAAAAATATTGACGATAATAGTTACCGCCTTCATTATTTTTTTTATTACTAACTATATTGTTATTATGTTAACGTTAACATAAAATGTTTTTCATATTGACTTATTAAATTGTAATAATTACCGTAATTATTAGTGCATGTTTTTTGCTATGTATACATATAGTAAGTTTCAAATAATCAATTACACCTTGCTGACGTTAGGTTACTTTTAACATATATTCATGTTGGGGGCATTCACAAAGCACTTTAAGCCCACTTTAGCCTCGTCGATTTTGATCCCGGGTTAAATCGAGTACGTACTAAATGTGGTGCTAAACCAATGGTACTAAAAATGTGGGTGTTACAGCATCTGTTTAAAATTGCTGAGCACCGATTTAGACCATATTTTTAGTGATATGTTTAACCCCTGGTTTAGCACCATATTTAGTACCAGTACTCGATTTTACCCAAGATGAAAATCAAGGCTAAAGTGGGGATGCAATGCTTTGTGACTACCCTCAATACATGCTTACTAAAAACTAAAATAACAATTTTGTTGATTAACTTGTTACTTTTGATTTTATTATTATTATTATTATTATTATTATTTTAGTATTTGAGGGTATTTTGAGTGAAATTATGCAAACACAAAAGATATAATAGATAATTAAACGAATATGAGGTCTGAGAAAATAGTTGATATAAGAGAACTAAAATAATAGTGTCCATTTTATTTTGTATTTATTGACAAAACTTTGCCATGAATGTTGATCTAAACTAGCTTATATTTAGCTAAATTATTACGTTAATATTATTACGATAACATTATTCAAGAAGAAGTTAAATATTTTAACAAACCTCCATCAAATACCGTAGGAAGTGACCGCAAAAATAAAAATTTTCAAACTTATTCTTCATTTTTAATCATATTATATTATTACGACGAATGTTTCTCCTTTTCTCTAAAACATTAATTCTATTAATAACAAATTTTTGTTTTTCATCGTTGCTTCTTATTTTATAACTTTTGTCAAATAAATTTGCTTATATATAATTTTATTTTTGTTGTATGTGACCGCATATAAAAACCTTTGTAAAAAAAAAAAAAAAAAAAAAAAAAAAAAAAAAAAAAATTCAATATACAGAAGGTCTGTTTATATTTTAGATGGTTCAAAAAGTTTATAAGTCCTCTATTATTTTTGTACTATGCTATAAGTATTCAGTTACAGTAAAATTTAATGGGACAGCGTCTTCTGTCCCACTCTATATATAAACATTCACTCGTTAATTATGACCAACTCTGTATAAAAGATGATTATTAATGATAAATGTTTTCTCTTTCCTTTAGTTGGAATTACCTGTGATTAAGTCACTCTTATGTTATATACTTTAAGAAATATTACATTAAGGATGAATCTCAGTAGGTTGATATCTCGCAATCGTAGCGCCTGAATGTAACAAGATTTGCAGGGGACTTAGAACTCACTATCAATATGTAGCATACAAATTTTGAGGCGAATCTGTCTTACCAGTTTTGTGAAAACTGAGGTAGAAGTTTAACATTGGCTTCATGGACGAAAACCGGAAATGGAGCTGTTGTAAGAAAACTGCAAGACTGAATTTGCTCAAACCATAAGCGATTATTAAGTTTTAGAACATTCTCGATTTTTCAAAATTTATTTCATTTGATTCGTTTGCAGGGAAATATTCTTTGACTCCAGCAGTAACTGAGATTAATCGTTAATATAAATATATATATTATATATTTTCAATTAATTTGTTGCTGTTTTTCCCTTTTATGTATAAACCTGCAATGCATTCTTATATAGCTCAATAATCTTACATGCTTAGTTCTAGATATAAAAAAAAGTTATAACCACGAAGGGGGAAAAAAGAAAGAGAACACGCATTATATTACTGTTAAAAAAAAAAGTGGGTTAAAAAAATTGTGAACGTTTTTTTTTTTTTTTTTTTTTCGACCTGACGCAATAACTGAATAACATATGTGTATATTTAGCAATGTTTTGACAACAGTTCATTTTTTTGTTAAAATATTCTACTACACAGAACGTTCTATGAGAGTTGAATTATTGAAGAAAAAATTCAGCAATTTTTAATATCAAACTCTTAATCTCCAGTATAATTTTTGCATTATGTTATGACGTTTTTCGTACGTATAGACTAGACATTATATTTTATGTGCTCTATCTGCGGACACTATATTATTTTTGTGCTTTGCAATATTAGTAGATTACGGATTACGGTGAAGGTAACATGTTCTGTGTGTTTTGTGTTTTATTTTACAGAAGCAGAAAATTGAATACAACTATAAATTTGCATTCTAATTTTTGTCCTCGCTTATTTCCAAAGTCGCTATTTAGGATTTAAAACAGTATGAGTTTTTTTTTTTTTTTTTTGAAAAAAAGGCCCAGCTTCGAACTCGTTACATCAAACTAGATTTGTAAGCATTTATAGTTTTATATAGATAGTATATTATTAGTATTTAAACTATTTAAAGTATAAAACAACAATTTTTGGTAACAGCATATGATATAAAATTATACTGTTTAACAATTTATCTTTAATCCTACTTTTAGGGAGGTAGATTTAATAGTAATTTTTGGTATACTATCGACTGACTTTATTAACATGAAATATTTCTTCACCATATTACATTTTTTTTTTTTTTTTTTACAAAACTGACACAGAACGCATATACAGCAGTGGTAAAATTTAATGTTTTTTTTTTTAAAATACTTTTTTTATCACGGTTCATTACTATAGTAAATTCAACATTGCATGCATGGATAATTATTTTTCTTCAAAATATGGAAATCTTTTTTTTTTTTTTCAATAGAATTTCCCCAAAAATATCACACCACATACTTAAAATCAAATTAAAATTAAAATTGACTTCATAAAGCTCCAAGAGATGGCATTGAAAACCTCCTCGATAGAATAAGTATGACTCAACTACACACGCGTGTACTTTAGCCAGTAGCAATGCTCTGATATCAAAACGATGTCACAATGCCACTTTTAGAATCACTCAACTAAAATCCAGCAGATGTACAGTACATACCTGTCTTTATGATGTCAATTGTAAAACTTTTACGCCATGTATACGACATCGCACACAAAGTTCAGTTTGTTATTTGCATTATAATTATCATTATATTAATTATACAAAATACACTTACAACTAAATACATTGCTACATACATGTTAATGCATCACTTACAAAATTTAAAGCCATTTTTTTCTTCAAATATTGAATACTATGCTGACTGTATCCATACAACAAGTTGTAAGATTTGATTGAGTTGAGGAAACGTCTGAAAAATCTTGGAACAAGTATTGCCATCCAATATAAAATTATTATTATATATTTTGCGATTAATTAATCAATTATGGGAATTAGTTTTATCGTTTGGTTTAATTACCTCTCCATCTATGTCTTTCACTGACCGAGAACGAATATCAGTTTTTTTTTCACCATAAACCATAAAATGTTTGAAAAGAAAAAAAAATACGAGTAAAGTTGACAATTTCAATATTAAAAGGATTGATTACATTTAAATAATTTTGGTTGTAGATGAGGTTATAGTTTCATGCTCAAACATAAGTCGTTATAAAATGGAAGAATTTTATTTAGAATATTTCCTTACAATATATGAATATACTGTAACGTAAATACATATACGCAAGTATCACCACGGCATAATTCTGACTATGCCACTCTTCACAATATGACACATGACATCAATAAAATAATCAAATGAATGCAAATAAAACGATAATAATAGAAATTAATATATAAAATATTGTGTATTATTTTTTATTTTTTATTATACATGACATTTACGTTGAAACTGTTTACTTTCCTTTTGAAGTGAATTTCCACCGCTGTATTTGAGCTCGTGTAAATATGAAGTGAAATATCAAAAAATAAAAGTCGTAATAATTAAGTCACATACTTTTGTTTGTATTCGTTTAATGATTTTTACATGAACGATGTCCCTGGTTGTGCCACTGATCTATTACATACTGGTAGCAGCTTGCTGTAGGCACACGTATGTTACAACGTCTCTATATAATAGCCAGTGCAGATCAATCATATTATATACCAGCCAGCCAGACCTCAGTGATGAGTGATGGAATGCTCTGACATCTCTCGTATTGTCAGCATTTTGATTTTAGATATCAAAAAAAGAACATCGTTTTCCCATCACTAGCATATATACCATCGTAATTTGTTGCAAAATGTGTATTTGACTTTTTTTTTATATTGTATCTCTGCACTCTAAAATATTGTTAGTTAAAACATTGATTGAAGACTTGATTTGAAATACTACAAAATATAAATATATTTAACTACTATTAGTAGTATATTTTTTTTATATAAATAACAATATATTAATAATTCTTTTAAAAAAATGTACTCGTGTGTAAAAGCAGTGAAGTGAAACTTAATTGGCACAGTTGGCGTTTAAGACTGTATACTGGGAAATAGTTCTTGGTATTAAGACCCCATAATTAAATTTAAGTTAGTGTTGCTGATAGTTGAAGGGAATTAATAGTAACATAAGATATATAAGTACATCATATTAAAACACATGCAAATAAATCTTATATGGTTTAAACGTTCGATTTATTTACAAAGTTCTTTTTTTTTCCCGATAAATTTTTCATTAGAGGCGTATCACATTATATCCATAAAATAACAAGCACTAATATATTATGATTATAGATTCTCTTGAAGAGAATATGTATGTATGTATGTATGTATGTATGTATGTATGTATGTATGTATGTATATATATGTATATATTAAAATTAATATTCTTATTTACTTTTCGTTATTTACATGTTATAATAATAAAGTAAATAATTACAAGTGCATGATAGTTTCTTAACGAGATAGCAGCATGTATGTTTTACCAAAGAGCTTACACTATAAGATCTCTGGTTTTACCTTAATCAGTTACAAAGTTTGGTGTCTGTCTGTCAGTCTGCAACTCCACAGTCTCCATTACGTCAGCAAAGAGAAGGAGTAACAAGTTAGCATAATCTCTTCCTTTACCAGCATTTCTGTTTACCAGTCTGCTTGTTTGCCTAGCATCAGTTAATTTAAGAAAAACAAACTTTTCTCATTAACTAAAGCACACACCTTAAGTACCCAACAAGCTGTGATGCTAGTAACACGTTTGGAATATATTATTAATACAACACATCATGCCTTAGGGCTTATTATACTTAGTAAATAGTCAATGGATATATATTGTAAATAATTAGCAAGAGAATTATAAATTATGTGCTTGTAATTATCTAATTACTTTTGTAATGCTAAAATATATTGATTTTTTTTCTTTTCATTAAATTGTTTATTTTTCATGTCAAAGTTTAACTTAGGGACCGGACTTACGGATGGTCTCAGCAAGGCTGAATGATGTTCGTCAGCGGGCAGGCTTGTGGAATGGAACTTGCCACTCATAAGTGACCTATATGGGACATGATACATGACCAAAAATGTATTGTATTAATATTTTAACCTCAGCGCAATGGATATCCATGATTTTTTGTTTAATGCATATTTGGACAGAGGACCTCGAGTTATGCAATGTCAATTTCTTCCTTCTTTTTAAACCCTCTAAAATTCTCAAAATCAAGAGGAAAGACGCTGTAACGTCATAGTAATGTCTTTCCCTATGCTTGTGCGCTAAACATTGGTATGAATATTACGTCATTGCGTTTTGCAGGGTTTAAAAAAAGCTAAATACATAACTTAATAAGGTCCGTTATCTAAATATGCATTAAAATTTTCTTGAAGTTTATCCAATATAAGGTATTATTTTATTATAATTTAATTTTTTACTTTTCATTTAATTTACTCTTTTCGCATTTCGTTCCATTTGTATTTCAAAATTTCAAATGACACAAAATTGAGAGGTGATATTTTTTTTATATATATATATATATATATATATATATATATATATATATATATATATATATAAATCGTTGAAATAATTATCCTATACAATATACAATGTGCCATAATAATATGCATACAGTATACAAAATCATATTCGATTGCAACGTGGGTAGCTTAACATTGTTATCTGACAGGCATAATGGTGGTGAGTCAGACATTATCTACACAAATTTACTAACAATCTTCATATATATAATTATATATATATATATATATATTATACAATAATGTAATGTGAACCCGATCCTGTATAATTAAAATTGAGCTTATTGTTCAATGAGACCTTGCCTCCGTTACGACCTTCAATTTGATTTTATACTTACAGTATCATCAGAAACCAGCAACTAGGGTAGAAGAGGCTCGCCCGCTACTAAAAGAGCTCTCGACATAATCCTCTCCTCCGCCATAAATTCCCTCTCTCCGTTAACTTAAAATATTAAATATGAGCAATATTATATTTTAATCGTATAATATGAGACTGATATAATATGCAAAACATGTAATTCCTGTGATAAATATTACAATCTTTATCAATGTATTTAATACAATGCAATTATATTGTAAATAAAATCTTTATAAATAGTTTCAATTATTCTGGTATAATATTGTAACAGCGTTAAAATACTGCTGGTATTGATAAATATTATATAATCAATATTATACATTTATATAATTTATCTTATAGATCATTTTGATATCATAAATATAAAACAAAAACATAATGCAGAAACAATCATTAAAAAAAATAATAACGCTGACATTATCAAGCGTCCTCTTGTTGCCAGTAAAAAATTGTAACTGACTTTTCCACAATCTTTTTTTTTTTTTTTTACCCTTTGAATGTTGATTTTGAAAGACATATATAAAGGAATTTTCTTCTATCACAAAATGGCATTTTCTCTTCGTCTACACGACCCTTTGAGGAGTCTCTAGAGACAAAAATAATTTAATATATTATATTATTAAATGAAGTATACAAATGAATATGCTATTTTTAGTGGGATGACATTTATACATCAGTAAATACAACAATACAAAATATTTAATCAGTCTATGTGGAACAAACAAAGGACATACAGATCAATACAAAAAATAATATATATATATATACACCTGATCACCGGGCTATTCAATTAATGCAGCACGTCATTAGTGTATATATATGTTATACAGGGTGTTTACTTTGATTTGAACGTTTTAAAGTGATAATTAAGGAATGAAGTTCGATGGTAATATAGACATGTCATACATCAAATTAAAGCTTACATTTTAACATTTTCAAAACTTGCATTATAAATTACATGTGCGGACTTGTCTTCTTTTGAGACGAAAAAGAAACAAAAATGAGCCGTTTTTTTGTTCAAATATCGGTGGTAACATGAAATTAACTGTTGAATCCTTCACTGGATTGCAAGGTTGGTGTGGGAGTGATAAGTAATGCGTTTTGTCAATTTTCCTTAGATCACCAATGTAAAGCAACACAAGACTGTTTTGTGGTTGGATGGGTGACCATTTAAACAAAAATTGCACTTCTCCCATCCAGGGGTAACGCTTTTTACCACAATGTGGTTTCTCTACGAATTTGAACCATTCCATTTCTGTTTCTGGTTCATTGACAAAATTTGAAGTGCATGTAGCGTTCATCCTGACAAGTTTCCACGTTGCGATCAGTCACATTAAAATGCCATTTAATTTCATGTTACCACCGATATTTGAACAAAAAAACAGCTCATTTTTGTTTCTTTTTCGTCTCAAAAACAGACAAGTCCGCACATGTAATTTATGATGCAAGTTTTGAAAATGTTAAAATGTAAGCTTTAATTTGATGTATGACATGTTTATATTACCATCGAACTTCATTCCTTAATTATCACTTTAAAACGTTCAAATCAAAGTAAACACCCTGTATATAGATTTATATTAATAATTATCTAATTAATAAACATATTGACTGCTCGTAATATTGTTCAATTTTGTAGAATATATTATAAATATATATTATATATTTTTAAGCATTCAAAAAGGACTGGATATGTGTGCCCCCTAATTAACATTGTAATAATATTTTAGAAGCTGAGAAGTATTATTGTTATAAAAATTGTTGCAAATGCTTCTCGCCAAGCGTTCTCTGGGGGTCATTCTTTAATTAAAGGCCTTAATGCCGGTGAAGTTAAATCTGAAATATTGATAGTTACAAAAATATGTTGAACAAAACAAAAAAGAACGAAAATGAGTAAAATATTTTAAATAAAAATTAGAGTGCATAACTTCATACAATTTTTTTAAGTCACCATTAATGTCGATTTTTTATAATTTTATTTTAATGATTGTAAGCAAAATTATTTGAAGGTGTTTTTAATTAGTATTCAATATTTTTTATATTAGAAAATTTCCTTTTCAAACTGCAAATGGACAACATACATGAAAAAATTTTATTGCAGAAATGAATAAAGGGTGCCAAATTATGCCTACTCTGAATTTTTTCAGATTTTTTTGAGACCCGGAACTATTTTTAAATAATTATTGAAAGTCCTGTGATTTCAGTTGGCACCTCTGAATTCTTAATAAAAAGGATAGAGACTGGACGCCTATTGACGCCTCCAGGGGGCGTGGCCGCACTTTCAATAATTATTTAAAAATTATAGTTCTGGGTTTCAAAAAAATCGGAAAAAATTCAGAGTAGCATAATTTGGTACCCTCTATTCATTTCTGCAATAAAATTTTTTCATGCATGTTGTCCATTGTATGAATCTTATATATCGATGCCGCTAAAGATGTATGTGCATTCCATGTTATAACTAGAAATGTTCAGTGTTTAACATCATCGATGTAGTTAAAATAGCACATCGCGGGAAGGGGGGAACCTCCACCAAGAACTTAGAAAAGATTTTTAACTAGAAATATTAAGTGCCAAAATTTGATATCAAATTCCAAAGTTAAATCTGGCATGAACTAAAAAATATTAAAGCTAATATTTCATATAGTTAAGTCTTTCAAGAACACCCCCTATTATTTTTTTATATTTTAAGTTATTGGCGTTAAACTAAACTAGTATTAACTCTGTCATTTCAAGACTTTATTTTATTTACTGTTATTATAAATTCTTCCACATTTTTTCTACCAATATATTTTTACTTGTTTGATACTATAAGGCTTTATCATGTACCCATCACTCTTGAAGAGCTCTTATTGCCATGAGTAGCTTGGCAGGCAAAGAGCAAAGAGGCAATTCCGTGGTCGAATATCATCGTCCTGGATAGCTGAATGGATGGAGTGGCCCTAAAAAAGAAAAAAAGAAAAAAAATAGTGTTTGATCATGTCCCAGGCAGTTGCTTCTGCTAGTTGGTTGCTACGGCTGGTCTAACGTAGAACAAAGCTCATAGATAGGCTGGCTGCGTACGCTATATAGCTCAACAAAGTCGCATATATACAAACAGCATGTTTGTTTGTTTACTTGGTTGCTTGTTTTGTCAAACGTGACCAGAAGTAACAATCATAAAAATGAAATCATAGCATCATTTATCAAAAGATTAATGATGTTTGCAAGTACCTAAAAATAAAAAGTATTACGTATGCGATTAAAATTAAAATATATGGTGAATAAAAGATTCTTTAAGAAAACAAAAAAATTGAGTTATAAATTTTAATAAAAAGTTGTATTTTAATTAGTTTCTTTTTTAAAAGAAATATATATCTTTTTTCACTTTTAAACTATTTATATTAGTGTGATGAACTTTAAAGAAATTAATACAATAATTCTTCATCTTAAATTCTTGTAATTTTTTATACATACGCAGTAAAGACAACTAATACTTCCAGACAAGCTTTATTACTCCTGTGCTCTTTCGGTGTTACCCTCTCTGCTTGGCAGATTTATCGTCAATTTTTTTTTTTTTTTCGCACCTTACATTACCTCAATCCTGAAAATCCTTTTTTGTTTTTACTATATCGTCAGAAAGTATGACAATAAATCTTCCCTGTTTGAATTTTACAACAGTTTTTAAATTTGTATAAGAAGAATAAAATAATAATAATCAGAAAATGATTATAGGAAGATGTACAGTCTATTCTTTTTTAATTCTATTTGAAAATTTATTCAAAACAACAAAAACAATGAAATGGAAATATGTGTCCATGTCAATTCTATTAAATATTTATTGATTTTAAAATTTTTAACTTCATCAATATTTTACTTCAAAAAAACTGATGAATAATTAAAAAAATAAAAACATTTAACCATATAATTAGTTTCTAATTTTTTTTTATTTCTTTTTCTAAATTACAGAACAAAATATAGAGCACAGGATTCTCTAAGTCATCGTCACTTTAGCAAAAACGCATTTCCTTTTCTCCCCCCATTCCAAGTTAAAAAAAGCCATAGGCATTATCTGGATTACATTGGCGTTGGCTAAACGTTAAAACACCATTAGTCTGGAGAAACACTCAGCCCTCGGATTGAACACCTGCGCGCGCGTCTTTACCTATATATTCTCTCGTTGCTGTTACTACCTTCTAAAATTTACTAAGCACAACAAGATTTTTTTTTTTTTTTAATATGCGAAGACATAAAGCCCTTGGGATCAGTGCTAAAGTCTTTACATCGCAGGATATTTAAATTTCTTTTGTTGTATTAGGGGAGTCGCACACAGACTTTTACGATCGTAAGCTTACGATCGTACGTTTCTCATTTAGAACCGGTTTTAAGGGTAAGGTAACGCCACCAATGTTAAAAAAAGTCCTTCACACAAAAATTCTGAAAAAAAAAAAATTAAAATGTTCTCCTCTACACCCCCTATCAGTAGCTAAAATATCAGGTATACAAATTCGATCTAGTTTTTGAGTTATGAATTTTTAAAGTTGACTACTTTAACATGGAGAAATGGAACTCCCATGTTAAATGGGTGTAGAGGAGAACATTTTAAATTTTTTTCAGAATTTTTGTGCGAGGGACTTTTTTTTAACATTGGAAGGGTCTCTGTTATTTTTTACATCATACGCTGCGAAATCATGCGATTCTGTCTGCGACCAGCCTGAAAGTTAGAAATTAAAACATAATGTAACATATATAATTATATACTACTGCTTATATATTTTGATTATTTTTACCTTGAAAATATTAAAATATACCTGACCTGTTATATATGTTTTGATATGAATCAATGTTATATTTTTACATGATGCATGCAGTCATTATGCACTTCTCATATAAAAAGATATAGTATATCATAAATTATAAATATGATCGCGTAAATATCATATTGTATTAAAGAGTTAGTAGTAATATCATAATAAAACTCTAATAATAAAAGTTATGAAGGTAGCATAAATAATTACAAAGCGACACGTTCTTCAACCTGTCATCATCAGTCTTCACAGTGTTATTCTTTATCTATGTTAATAAACGAGTTAGTAATAATTTAATTATTAACACTCAAATGTTGTTGTACTCGTTGGCATGTTGGTATAATGTATAATAATTTATTAGTACTATAAAATAAACACATGAGAAAAAGAAAATACTATTAAGTTTTTGTTTATATAATTATTAATATTAACTAAACGTACAGAGTTAGTAATAAAAAATACAAAATAAACAAGCTGTCCGATTAAAATTGTTAATACTATTTTTTAGGGATCTCAGATTTTTTATTATTGACACTAAAAGCATACAGTTATAGTGTCCAGTCAATACATAGTCAATTTGGCGCACAACGCGCGCACAATACATGTCATTACTTTGATAATTTTCAAGTTACTTATTATAATATTAAATTTAAATCTAAATTACAGTTAAAGTTTTAATACGTAAATTATTACTTAAATGTGTTATTTGAGTATTTTTTAATCACTGTTATTGTAACACCTTTTCACTAATTTTATTTACAATTTTTACGTTTTAGATATTCAGAGTTTATTACAATATTTTACTCCCTAAAATCTTAAATACAATTTCAAACAATTACAACAAACAGAATAAATACCTAGTAAAATAAAACAATCAAAATGTCAATTTTGTCTGAAACAAAAGCAAATGATGTTACTTCTTGTTGCGACAGATGTATATTCATGAGACGTAACGAATATACATAAATACATTTTAGAGCTACATTATTGTAAAAAGTAATTAGGTTCAATCCTTCTGTAATTAGATTTCTTGTCTTGCGTTCATACTACACATTTCTATACTATTGCTTTGTCTCATGAATTTAACTGTAAAAGTTTTAGTTTATATTACATTAATATTATATTAGTGGCAACGTTTTTCAAAACATTTCGAAAATTTATAATATATCAATAAACCGTGATGCCTTAATTAACTATGTTAACCAGTGATAATATACTTTGCATAAGAAATACAGTATATACAGGCATAAGAAACTAATTATCATTTATTGTGATTTAACTTATACTCGTATTTATATTGATTTTAATTTTCAAATGGTATAATTTTATATATCATATTATTTACTTGCATATATATGTACAGTACTAAAACGTTTGCAACTTTTAATTGCTACTAGTATGCACTCGTTTTAATTGTAAACGTTATATTTGGTTAATTTAAGCTCTAATTAATCATCCATTTAGCTTCTTTAATGATTTTACACTAAGTTATGTAATGTCCATTTACACTAATTTTTACAGCGTTATCTAATCAGCAATGAATCTTTTTGGTACACCCATATGGATAATATGTGGGTGTAGAAATAGTTTTAAACTCACAAGGTGTAACAAGAAAAACGGATGCTTCTTAAAGTAAAGTGCGCACGAGAAAAAAAAGTTGAGTTGGTGCTATCTAAAAATAGTTCAAGTGGTCCTCCATATGGAACTGAAATCCAAAAAATTCCATCTCAAATAGGTTCTCCAGAAAAAAATTCCAAAGTCTGAATGAGCGCGTCGCTTAACATTGGGCCTTACCTGACAAAACCCCTCGATTATCTCGAAAAAATACTGCGTTCAGTGGTATGAAAAAATTTGCTTGTGGTTAAAGTTCAAGTCATAGAACATCGCTATATAGCGATGTTCTATGACTTGAACTTTAACCACAAGCAAATTTTGAGCATTTTTTTTCGAATCAGATTTTCCGTAAAAAAATCTTGAAAATCGTCCATGTTAAATTATCATAAGAAATTTCAAAGATTTTTTACAGAAAAACTGATTCGAAAAAAAATGCTCAAAATTTGCATATGGTTAAAGCTCAAGTCATAGAACATCGCTATATTTTTTGCATACCACTGAACGCAGTATTTTTTCGAGATAATCGAGGGGTTTTGTCAGGTAAGGCCCAATGTTAAGCGACGCGCTCATTCAGACTTTGGTATTTTTTTCTGGAGAACCTATTTGAGATGGAATTTTTTGGATTTCAGTTCCATATGGAGGACCACTTGAACTATTTTTAGATAGCACCAACTCAACTTTTTTTTCTCGTGCGCACTTTACTTTAAGGTCACTGTGGGGAAGCTGAGCATGTCATGTTATACATGCCTTTAAAAAAAAATAAATAAAAATAAGTAACAGGATCAGAACACCACTTTATAGAGTCATATCCTCTTACGCTATCAATTAATTCTTTAAGTCCCTTCTCATGATGAGATTTATTTCCAGGGAAATTTCACTGTATTATGTATGTCTCAATATATTTAGAGCGATTATATACATAATTATACGCATGTGTAATTTTTTTATTGACACTATATGGAATATTTTTAAGTTTGTAAAATTAACTTTCAAAGATGTTGAAAATCATGTTAATACATGAAATTTACTGACAGAATAACCAGTTTTTTTTTTTTTTTTTTTTTTTCAGTCAAGAAAAGTAACAAAGTGTTTTGGTTTCTTATATTTGATTTAGTTGTCTTGAATCGTCGTCATCATCATCATCATCATCATCATCATCATCATCATCATCATCATCATCATCATCATCATCATCATCATCATCATCATCATCATCATCATCATCATCATCATCATCATCATCATCATCATCATCATCATCATCATCATCATCATCATCATCATCATCATCATCATCATCATCATCATCATCATCATCATCATCATCATCATCATCATCATCATCATCATCATCATCATCATCATCATCATCATCATCATCATCATCATCATCATCATCATCATCATCATCATCATCATCATCATCATCATCATCATCATCATCATCATCATCATCATCATCATCATCATCATCATCATCATCATCATCATCATCATCATCATCATCATCATCATCATCATCATCATCATCATCATCATCATCATCATCATCATCATCATCATCATCATCATCATCATCATCATCATCATCATCATCATCATCATCATCATCATCATCATCATCATCATCATCATCATCATCATCATCATCATCATCATCATCATTTTTTTTTTTTTTTTTTTTTGCATCACATTGAATTGTTTTTCTGTAAATATGTTAAGTTTATGGACAAATATTGGATCTAATTGTTGTAAAACAAGTTACATTATAACATTCCCTGATTCCCTGTTGTGATGCATTACGATAATTTCCACACGTGTTTCTTTTCTCTCCACACTTTCAGACTGAAACTATGCCGATAAATATAAACGTAAATGCCAGAATTCATCATTGGTTTATAAAAACAATAATAATGAATTCACTGGTATTTATATTATTTATACAATCGTGACTCAATATAATTTAAGTTATTTACAATTTTATCAACCCTTTCAATACTGCTGTGATTTTATCATCACACAATGAGTTTTAACTTTTGTCTGTGATAGTAATCCTCTTATCCTCTTAATGGTTAATACTTTAAATAAATATTTCAGTTCATTTCATGCAGACTAGTAACGTCACTATCATGGTTTTTGTGGCATATGAAATAACGTAATATAGTGTATGGAAATAAAACGAACAACTATAATAATAACAATTAAAATAACTGAATACAAATTACTACTAGGATAAACTGGGCAACACATAAAATCCATTTTAATATTCTGCAGATAGTTCACAATGTATATTAATTTATAATAATTTTAAATTTGAGTGAAAGTTTGACATTAAATTAAAATCTATACCTATATAATTATATATTATTTATATAAATGTAAAAAAGAAAAAGAAAATATAATAAATAAATTTTTGTTGTGGTTCACGTAATTATTTGTTGACATAAAATTGTATACGAGCTATGAATGTGATCAAGCTGTATGATTTTTTTTTATATTTATATCTATAATTTTAAAAACATCTTGTTTAGATGATATAACCAAAATATATGATTTTATTGTATAGTTGATACATACTGCTTCTAGAGTAAAAACTAACGATCACGTGAGAAATTTATAATAGTACTTGCCAGTTTGTTTCTTTGGGGTATATTTTCTGCTATTAGGTGCTTGCTGCTGTGCGGGAATTATCGTAATTGAGGTGATTTAAAGTATTTATAATTTTAAAATAATTTGTACGTGGGAAGAAGAAAGGCAAGTATTCTTACACACTTTAAAAAATATTTTTTTAAAGTTTTAAGATAATCTAATTTCAAATAATACTTAACTTATATCATAATTTCATAATTTGTAACTTTTTTTAAGATATTGATAATTTATATTTATCATCATGAAGTACACTATTATATATATATATATATATATATATATATATATATATATAATATGTATGTATGTATATCAAAGTAAGAATTCTCTTTAGTAATTATTGACATTAAGTTAATTTTAACGAGCTTTAGCTGGTACATTCAATAATATAAGTTGCCCCGGGCTGTTAAGATCCTCATTACTGTCAGATATATCAGTACGACGAGGCGAGCAGGCGACGAAGGCTTTTGCATTACTGTGGGTAAACAACAAACACTATAATAAAACAACAAACAAGTTGATTTTGAGGATGTTGCCTTTTGAAGCAAAGCTCTGCAAATTAATTAGCAGCAAAACTTGGCATCTTCCAGCCATGTTTGAATTACGTAGTTAGTTGTATAGATATAATTATGCTTTGTGATGTATAATACAAACTCAATGAATATATACAATGTTTCAATTTATTTACCTTATTTCACAGCTTTATGGAGATTGATAATAATGATATTTTCAATATATACATGATTCTGAAAGTTTTTATTAATAATATAAAGTTAATTATAAGAAACAATGATAAATAATTATACTGTCACAGTATACTTAATAATATTAATTATAGAATTATTGAATAGTATAGTTGTAACATAGAGTGATATATTGAATATATCACTCTATGGTTGTAATGTAGTATGAAAAATTTAATGGCATATACACAAATACATTTCCTTTACTTCAATGTCTATTAGTGTAATTTACATTCATAAGCTTTGCATATTACAAAAATCTGGAAAAGCAGCCGCCGCCATTATGTGTCTATCCCCCGAATATTAGGCCAACCGTCTAGCTTCTTTTACCTGAAGTCACTGCAGTGAGAGGTAATCGAGAGGTATTATTAACTCTATGGAGGTAACGAATGAGTGCAGTCAGACGATGATTACCCAGAAATAGCCTACACTCAGATCAGCCTGCAGAAGTGATGATCGTAGTTGTACATAACAGTCTAATATTAAACTTATAAAAAGTATTAAATAGTTTAAATACTGTGAATAAATATTATTTTTTCACGCACTATTTAAAAATTAAATAATTTAGGCAAACATAATAACTTTAAAATAAAAAAACAGTACACAAAGTACACATACCTTATAAAAAAATGTCTGATGGTAAAGAATCATTTTTTTTTTTATATAAAACACTCCACCACTTCTATCACTTACTACTTGATAATTTTTAATTTTTAAATATTGTTTTCTTAAGAACTGCACCTCAAATAAACTAAATTTATACGCCACGAGAAGTACTAAACAGTTATATCAAAACTCGCACATATCGCCAGACACATAATATTCATGTACCCATATAAATTAGTTCTATTTCTTCAAAAATTTTAACAGACACGACACAATACATAAACATACGGCAATTAAATGGGGTTAAAATTCATTGCTGGTAAAGGCTATTTTCTTATCTTGTTGCAGCGATAACAGCCTGTATTGATATTACATTATAACTTCCAAGACCGTTTGATTACAGGGTTCTCACATACAGATTTATTGTATAGAGAGGTCGTTGTTTTCAAAAATGTTAAATCTGAGAAAATAAAATAAATCTAGAATCTAGGTGCATGAAAGTATTTCTGATGATAAGAGCGAGTTCATCTGAAGAGTATACTTTAAAATATGACGTGTTAAAGCTATGTTGAGCTGTAGTTCTTGACAACCAGACAAATCATTTTTAATACTTAAAAATTAACAAATATTAGTAATTTTAGTGATAGAAATGGTGAAGTGTTTGGTAAATGGTTATATAATACATTAATGTCTCTTCACGAAATTAAGTTTTCTCTATAAGAAAATGTTCCACGGGCTTTGAAATGATATTCTGTATGCTTATTTTTTGGGTGTAACCCCTTATATTGGTCAATATTCATAAATATTAAAATATGAAAATTGCAGCATTTTTTCCATTTTTCGGCATGATCCGACTAATCAGAATTTTTGTGAAGTTCTGCTATGTTACCAACCTATACAAGTATTTCACCAAACATATTCCTTTGTCATAGTCAAACAATTTATATTTTTTTTATACTGTTATTCTTATAAAGCATTGTTGTTATAATGTTAAAAACTATATATCTTTTTACTTTTAGACGTATTTGACAAAGAAAAATTGGTCGTTTCTTGGCATTTTACAAAATTGAAATTCAGTGAAAACATTTTCTTATTGAGAAAAATTACTGTTATGTTGGTGCTCCTAGATAGTTGCATTATGGGTGGGTGTGATGGGTCATGTTGCTTTTTACTGAAAATGTCTTTAATTTTGCTCCAAGAAAAATTCATTTTTATAAGGAATGAGGCCATCCACCTCCAAATAAAGTACATATTTGTGATCAGGAATATTTCTTTTATTTACAAATGAAAGTTTCTTCGCAATATAGAAAGAGGCATTAATGTAAACATTTACCAAGTGTTTTATAAAATCAACAGATTTTACAATTGGATATTTTTTTATAATTTATAAGGTATGTACTGTTTTCATTATATTTTAAAGTTATTATGTTTATAGCCCTAATTATTTAATTTTTAATAAATAGCGCTTGAAAAATATTAGTTCACAGTATTTAATATTTTTAAATAGTTTAAATTTAAATCGGCCTAAGTCGTTGTTTTTTTATATGTTTGAGAATTTTGCGTCATTAAAATCATCTCTATTTTGTTCCGAACGCGTTGTGCGCTTATCTCAAAATAAAGTTCACAACACATTGGGAGCAAAATATTTTGATTCCAACGAGTTGGGAATTTTTCTGAAGTGCCCAACGCGTTGGGATCAAAATCATGATGCTCCGAACGTGAATTTCGCGTCTTGGAATTTCTGCATGGTCCCAACGCGTTGGGATACAAAAATTCGCGTCCGAAGCGAATTCGCTTCCGGATTGTAACATATATATATATATATCCCTACACATCCCATTTAATTAAAAATTTAATATCAATGGATCTATTTTAGTATTGCGTGACTTATAAAATTAATTGCTTATTTCGTTACAATGTGATAAAACAAGTCAAGCATGTGGAACTGTAAGTAATTTTTTTTTAATGACGATGGCATTGCACTCTCACTCAAGTGAATCGGGAGAGTGGAGATTAAAAGCATTGTTGTCCATCAAAGCAAGTGTCTGCCTATCACATGCCTGGGGCTGCCTGCTGAATCTGTCTGCCACTGCTTATGTGTTTTGGACTCTCTTCCTGCTAGCGAGCGAGCGCGCATCACCCCGTCATGTACACTACCGTACCTTTTAAATCCCATTAATCAAAGCTATAAAGATAATAAAGTACGCTATGTAATTTATAAAATATGTTTTTGTTTTTTAATGTTATTTATTTAATAGCTCCTCTGAGTATAGCATATGCATTATATCATCTTTCGATAATTTGTGTTTTCCTGGGTCTGTTCTGTCCTTTTCTTTCATTAAAATAAATGTGTTTTAGTTGTATTTTTACTAATATTAAAATACTGTTTTTTTTTTATAATTACATTTTCTTTTTATTCCTTTTTATTAAAAAATAACTTTAGTAAGGAAAATTAAACCTTTAATCTACATTATAAATAATAGTAACAATAATAACCCATGGCATGTTAATTGTGTTTATATATTCTACAGTAGAATATATATATATATATATATATATATATAAATAATATACATTAATTTATACCGTTAAGTCTTATACAAACTGTTGTGTAAATGACTTTATTCACATGTAATGAAAATCTAATTTCAGATTTTGACGTTAACTACGGAATTTATTACAGAAAAGCTTTAATACTGTGTTGTTTGTTGTTAAAAGCCTTGCAGGCTTGGGTATTCACTTAATATATTTTCAACTTTAATGAAACAAGAAAAACTTGAAAAGCTTCGAGGTATTGTAAATTTACTAATTTGAGTGTTCTAAGCTGTACAGTACATAATATTTTCATCTCATATATATATATATATATATATATATATATATATAAATGAAATAAAAGCATGAAAATTACGTTTTTCGACAACTTTAAAAGCTGCTTATGTTGTTACAGTTAAACGTATATTTTTCCACAGATTAAGCAGTTGAAACATTTCTGTAGCTTCTTTGGTCCCTACGTTTGTCATCCATCAATGACAAAGCAATTGACTGCAAATAAATAATGATCTAACTTGTGTTTCGATCAAAAAGGATGCTAAAAACAATAATTCAAGTATCTAGTTCGAACTAAAACGCAAAAAGGAACTGATTTTGTTTTCAAGAGGACTATTTATTTTTCTAAATATAAATAAAAATTGTCTTAATATTTTCTTTAAAGATATAATAACGATGTAATTAATGCTTCGAAAAGGTTTTCGCATACATACTGTTGGTATATTACAGTTTATTTATTTTATTTATTTATTTCACTCAATACAATTAATTAGTTTGTTTTCAATTTGACATGAATGAGTGTACTGTACACAACAGTTCAAAGGTCAGTTCTTTCCTCTGTACCTTTACTGCATTGATTATTTTCTCGATTTTTGCTAGATGGTTCACCAATTTGCTTGCTTGTAGGCACAAAGGCAATATAAAAATGGCGATGAAAAGAAGGAAGAACTTACTTCTAAACTGTTGACCATATTTCAAATTCTTTGTTCAATAGACAATAATTGTTGCATTTTTTTTTATTTCATAATTAGAAAATATACATAAAATTATGAAAAATTATGATTTTCTGAATTTTTTCAGATTTTTTGGAGTGCAGGAACTAATTTAAAAAAATATATTTAAAATATCTTAATTAGGGTGGTACAAAGTCCGAAAAGTTAATTTAAATTATTCAATATGAATACCCATTTGCACGCAAAAGTTATTTAATAATATAAAAGTAAAAATTATTTTTTCATTCTTTTTTGTGTGCGTAACCTTTAAGCTAAACATAAAAATCAATGTGCAAAAAGTTGCAAATAAAATTGACATTAATTCACAATTATCGTGTGTTTTTAAATTTAATCTACAATATCTGCAATACATTTTGTGCGTTATGAATCTGCCAATACCATGCATGTTTCATGAACAGGTTAATAATTCCAGTAAAGTAACTATTGTCAATAACAACATGCTATTTATGACTTTCATGAGACAGTTCGAGGCTGACAGAGTGACTGTTGCAGAGCTTATTTTATCCTACTCCTTTTCATAAAATTGTAAATAAAAAAAAAAAAAAAAAAAAAGGAAAAATAGAAAAGAAAAAAAATAAATAAAAAACTAAAAACATTGCATTTTTCAAGTCTGACATTTAAAGGAAAATCGATTAATTGGCATTTGACCTTTTTTTAAAAATAAATTGTCACATTTCAGATTTATAGCAGTTTTATTAATTAAAATATAATTTTAAATTTGTGTAATATTTATTATAAAAACACAATTTTCATAAAAAAGTTTAGAAATAAGGTTTTATTGTATTTGAAATGCTCAGCGCGCGTTGTAATATAGGCAACCTGTGTAACATGTAACATGCAAAAACGCTGGCAAGTGAGCGGGAGAACTGGTAGTCAGGAAGCCAGTCCACATATGCAAGCTCTATTATATAATATACAGTATATATGTGTGGTTCTATTTCACCCATCACATGAAGGTTACCTACAAAATTTAGTTTGTCAATCTTCCATGTTTGATTGGCTGCCTATATCTATTAGTAAATCTGATTTTGCTGCTTCCTCCTATAGCTTCCCCTCCTCTGTATTAAATTATGTTATAATTTAATGATATTTCTGTGGTTCTTAGAGAGTAGAATACATATTTATATATTATATTACCATCTATCATTATCATCATATTATGTGTTCTACGTGGATAGATAAATGAAGTGAGTGAGTGCCATGGTGAATTTAATAGAAAATTAATGAGGTAAAGTTTAATTAATGTGAAATAGAAGAGACTCGTACATATCTGTTAGTCAAATTGGAATCCTTTACTATAAATAATATATTACTTAATTGCTACACAGATTTCATGTTAACTTATTAAATTTAATATTATAATTATGCATAATGGCATACTGTCTTTATTAAATTTCAACGTCATTAATTGAATTGCTTTAAATAACTTAATTAAGTATAAAATAGTTGCAAACTATATAGAATATTTGTCTGAATTAAGTATTGTTTTTCTCCTTAAAGATTTATGAAGTAAAAAATTTCAATTTGTTACATAATTCGTTTAATTTTTTAGTGCTATATTTCAAACACGTCATGTATGTTTGTACCTGCTTGAAACAGATCCGTGTTATTTAAAGAAAAATAATTTGCTATATACATAATGTAAACTCAGAATTAGATTCTTTTTGTTACACTTTATAAGAAGAGAGATCAATTTAGCCATGGTGGAGAGAAACTCAATACAACATAAATAATGCTCTAAATCATGTTAAATAAAATAAATAAAATTAGAACGTAAAAGAAAAAAAAAAAAAACAGCGAACCACCTTCCTGCTATTGTTTGTCAATGAAATAAGCGGAAATTTTGGATATTTTATAGTGTTTCTAGTAAATTGCTTTTTTTTTTTTTTTTTTTTTTTGAAACATTTTTTTCAAATGAATTTTATCATTATATATAACTGCTCCGTACAGTCATAATTATAGCCATGCATATTTTTACAAACCATTTATTCATTGATAAGGTTATGACTATGCTAATTTAAGAAGTATACGACATTTTTCATTATTCCGGAGCAAATTAAGATCGGAAACGTTCAATATATATATATATATATATATATATATATATATAGTGTATTATACATATATATTAACTTCCAATAAATATTTTTATTATTACGTGTTATATTACCGATGTATATGTCCTCGTAATAAATTTGTATTCGTTTTGTTTTGTAATTTGAACTTTAAAATTTTAAAACAGTGGGGCTTAAAATGAATAACTTGAACAAAGATTTTCTATCAGGGTATAAACATTAGTTTTAGATAAATTTATTTTACCGTAAAAGAAAAAATTTCAAAAGTTTAGACTGGACTTGGAGTGACATCAACAAATAAAATATCTTTACATAAATGACATGCAGGTTATATGTATATAAAATATATTAAACATTGTTATATAAAAGTTTGAGTCACGCATTATACATAAAACGAAGCTTGTGATAAACCTCATGAAACTCAAAGACTGAAAACTTTTCTTCTTCATCTTAACTCTTTGCGTGGGATAAAATTTCATTTCTAACTTCTATCACCTGAGGAAATGAAGCCACATTGATTTCTGTTCGTTTGAAAGAAGCATGCTTATTGCCTTGTATACCGCATTTATAAAGTAATATATGTGCATAAAATAGCTCGTGATCCGCGTGATACACGCAATCAAATTCTTACCAATCAATTTTTATTTCTGTTCTTTTTATATCTATTTTTTTTTTATTCAAGCTATTGCTATTAAAATAAACAAAAATTGCAAAATTTTTATTTATTACTTGTTTAGTTTATTATTCTGTATATATTTTATCAGATAAATAATATCTATGAGAATATTTTAAAATTATTACCTCTGAAATAATGAAAAAAAAAGTGATAAATAATTAAACATGAGACATACTACTTTTTTAAAAAAAAAAAATATATTTCTCTGAGCTTTTCACTTTTTTTGAAAAAATAAATCATTCATAGTCTTTTTTGATGTTACTTACCTATTTCCTTCGTAAGTAAGCTTAATAATTCCCTTGTTGTACTTAGAAAGATGTTGTGGAGAAAAAGTTAGTAACCACAAAGAGAGCAAAGCACATCAGTCTTTATAGAAATAATTTTTTCTTTCTTGTCAGTATAACTACTGTATAGATAGACTCTGTGCAGAATATAACGAGCCAGCAGGCCTGGCTTAAAAGCTTTCGAGATTCCACGGGAGTGTCAGTGATGAATTGGAGCGTCGGCGGCCGTTCAGTCTGTGCGTGGCCGGACGGCTAGGGTAGTTGCTTGCCCCGCTGATGGTGGGTGGAGGCTAAGCGGTGGCCCTCAGTGCTAACACCACGTGCATCCTTCAACGTCGCGTGCAAGCAGATAGCCTAGATTTTTATTTCATCCTCTCTCTTAAAAAAAACATGGTAGTGACATAAATGTATTATCGAATCATTAACGAACAGACAAGGGAAAACATTTCATTTTGTTTGTGATTGAATGAGTGATTGAGTGTTATTTAGTAAGAGAAAGAAAAGAGAGAATCTGCATGCAATAATGGTAGAACAGAAAAACCGTGATCAAAATTGGAAGTGAACCTTGACATTTAAATTTTTTTCTCAGTGTTCTTTATGTGATTCAAAACCATCGTTTTGTGTTCGTTATTATTATTATTATTATTATTATTTTACAAAATGCAGTACAAAAATAAGAAAATAATTACTTATCTCTGTTCAAGCAGTTTAAAAAAAATGTGGATATGATTCTGCATAATTATAAGAGCTTGGAGATCAAACAAAAATAAAACTTTTTCACTAGAGGTAATTTATGATCTGCATAAACTGGCCGAAATAGTTTTTATACCTCGTTTTGATCTTCCAAACCTCAAATTAATTGCATTGTTCTTTATAATAGATCGCCTGTATAAAAATAAAGATATGAATTGTAATGCAAAAATCATTATATTAATATATCAAAACATGTATTAATACTTAATACATTATTATTAAGTAAATGATTATTACTCAAGTTAAGAAGAGGTAATTACGAGTAACTTTAAGTGTATATCGTAACATTACTTGTTTCATTGAAAGCATTATTCATAATCTTTGTTCCGTATTATCCTATCAGCTATTATAATAATACTACTTCATTGATTCATGATAAATAAAATATAGTTAAAATTAAAAATGCAAAAAATATAATTATATTACATTTTTTTTTTTTTCATTCTGAATTTTATCATAAAACAAATGCATGTTAAGTGGCAATTTATTTATAGAAGTAGAAAACAGCAAAATTAAATTCCGTTTGCTAGACAATTATTGTGATTTTCAAACAACAACAAAACAATTACAGGATCGTCCATCAGGACTAATTAAATCATGTTCTCTTTGTTTCTCGGTTAGGTTTGGTCAATAAGAAGGACCGTTAAATTATAAAATATTTAAAATTTTAAAAACAATAAAATCCTGAATTAATATTACAGATACTGAATACTGAATTATTAAGTTAGTTATTGAAAGAAAATGGGATTTACATGTATATTTAATACTTTAATTTTCACAATGAATCACTTATTTATCAAAAATATACTTTTATCCTTTTATTTTATTGTCTTAGAAAGAAACTTGAAACATGAGAATGAATGATGCATGAATATCAAATTTTGAAACGAATAAAATGTTTTTTTTTTATATATATTTAACGTAAGAGAGCCATACTCCGGCGTAGTGTGTTGAACGTTGTCTCGTATCGTACACGTTCATATCCATAAACAAAGCTGGAGAACCACTGTGAGGAGTGAAGGCAACTGCAGACCAATCAATGAACAAAACTTTAGAATTCAACTGTACTTAAGGTAGAGATAACACGGATCAGCTGACCCAATGTTAATAAAAATGCCATTCATGAAAATTATGGAAAAAAATTAATGTTCTCCTCTACATCCCCTATATATCAGTAGCTAGCTAAAATATCAGGTATACAAAAACGAGCTAATTTTAAAGTTATTAATTTTTAAAGTTGACTAATTTAACATAGAAGATCCATTTATCAATGTTAAATTAGTCAACTTTAAAAATTCATAACTTGAAAACTAGCTCGTTTTTGTACATCTGATATTTTAGCTACTGATAGGGGATGTAGAGGAGAACATTTTAATTTAAATTTTTTTCATAATTTTCATGAATGGGATGTTTTTAGCATTGGTTAAATTGATCCGTATTATCTCTACCTTAACTATATAGTATATATTTGAGCAGCACAACTTCTATTGTTTAATAATAACATGAAATCAATTGGGAGGGATTGTGATAGTAGTCTGAAAAGGCTTGAAAGGTGTAATTTACGGCCTATCCCTCTTGTACTAGACTCCATTGATATGAAGTTCATGTTCAAATGTTTGACTTGTTATTATGATTTTTGTATTTGGTCCTGAGAGCCCTCGTAAGAAGTTGTAAGGATAGCTTGCGTGGAGGGGGTGGAGGGTGAAATTTCCTAATAAGGTCTGTTTACTGATGCTTACCTATGTTTTACTTTCCCTAGACTTGTTAGAGCTTTTAATAAGCTGCCAAGAAATTTATACCTTGATGATTTGTAGTGTAAAGCCGATATTACACTACACAATTTTTCTGATTATTGCATGCAATTTTTCCTTACAAGAAAACATCAACTACATTTGTTTGTATGGAGATGAAATTTTCTTGTAAGGAAAAATTGTATGTAAAATTGTATCGTGTAATACCGGCTTAATTTTGGTTTTATGTTAATAATTCATTAACGTATTTATTATGTGTGTGTGTAATATATATATATAAAGATATATATATATATATATATATATATATATATATAATATATATATTGTTTGACAAAGTATTTTTTATTTTGTGTAAAAAATATTTCTGATAAATTTTACTTCATTTTTGGGTGACTTAACAGCACTTAGTGAATGGGATCCCCTTTTTGAGTCACACTTTGAGCATTCTGTTATAAAAAATATATCTCTGTATTATGTTGTTTTGCTCAATAAACATTTATATTAATTGCATATATTTATATTAAAAACAATATATTATTTACAACTAAACAATAGAAGTATTATATATAATACTGTTAATAAATAAACGTATTTTTTAAATAAACGTGCATGATGACTTTTTAGCAATTTAATTGATGTTCACATTATTATGCGTGCAAACGAGAGTAGACTAGAGTATATGTATAACTCTAAAACAGAATGTGAATATAAAGCCAAATGAAAATTCCTCTAGATGTAGGGTTGGAGGGTTCAGGAGGAGGGAAGTAGGGAGGTATGTGGTGAAGTGCCTCGAGTGAAGCAATGCAATTGTGGGTCTGGTAGCAGCCAGCAGGCAGGCTCACTCACTCACCCGCGCGCACACACTCCTCAGTCCTCGCCGTGGTGAGCAGAGAGAGAGAGAGAGAGAGAGAGAGAGAGAGAGAGAGAGAGAGAGAGAGAGAGAGAGCAAGCAAGCAAGACGTAACCGACTTGGAATCGGAGAGCAGCGTTAAGGGTACGTAACGCGCCCGATGTTAAAAAAAATCCCACACATGAAAATTATACAAAAAAATAAATTGTTCTCCTCTAAATCCCCTATCAGTGGTTAAAATATCAGGTGTACAAATTCAAGCTAGTTTTTGAGTTATGAATTTTTAAAGTTAACTAATTTAACATGGAAGTTCCATTTCTTCATGTTAAAGTAGTCAACTTTAAAAATTCATAACTAAAAAACTAGCTCGAACTTAAATTGTATACTTGATATTTTAGCCACTGATAGGGGATGTAGAGGAGAGCATTTTAATTTTTTTGCATAATTTTCATGTTTTTTTTTTTGTTTTTTTTTAAACATTGGGCGCGTTACCTACCCTTAACGCTGCTCTCCGATTCCCAGTCGGTTACGTCTTGCTCTCTCTCTCTCTCTCTGATAGGGATGTAGAGGAGAACATTTTTTTTTTTCATAATTTTCATGTGTGGCATTATTTTTAACATTGGGCGCGTTACCTTCCCCTTGAACCGCGCTACGAACACTAACACTGACTAAGTTCTCTCTCTCCCCTCTCTCTCTCTCTCTCTCTCTCTCTCTCTCTCTCTCTCTCTCTCTCTCTCTCTCTCTCTCTTCATTCATTCTTCGTATAGTGGTGGAGTATGCTATAGAGGTGGTAGTGGTGGTGCAGATGGCATGCACAGAGTTATTACAATTTATAGAAAAATGGAACATAAGATTTAGAAAAAGTCACAGAGACATGCACCCTAGTTTTTAAATGTATTATATCATGTTATATGTTAAAATTTTATATATAAACCACGTATTTCTAATTAGAATATCATGCACTGCTATCGTATCTCAAAATTTGCTCTTCATAATTTTTTAAAAATTAATATGCAACAAATGTTTTATTTTGTACTACACGTTTTCAAGGAAGTTTTACAATGTAAAAGGTAGATTATTTTTGCCATTATAATTATTATTATTATTAGTGTAGATCAATCAATGAATAAATAGTTAATGATGAAAATAATTTGGCAACAAATAGCGTAAAATAGTCTTACAAAATTAATTCTGTTTTCTTTTCTAAATCAAAATTTAAATATTTATTCATCTTCAAGCAAGATATATCACAAATAAATCAATTATAATATATAATCATATAATAATCATTCATTTTGAATTTTGCTTGTGGAACTAGAAACAAACAATTAAGTAAAAGTACAATTTCCATTATTGCGAGACATAATTTTATTCACTATTAATGTACACAATAATATTTATATACAAATTGAAATAACCGATTAACTAGTTTTATGCTCTCAAAATGAGTTGCGATTTTCTACTGTTTTTTTTTTTTTTTTTTTTAATAAATATATCCAGTAAGTGAAATAAATTGTTGTCATAACAATAACAACACTGGAAATACAACACTTGTTTCTCGTTTGTTAACATATTTTATAATATATTACGACTATGTTCAAAGGTCCATTTATATTAATGATCAAATCTTAGTTGAACGCTATGTTATAATTTATAGCAATTAGTAATTTAGTATCGAGTACCATAAACTGACCATGAATAATTAAACCATAATTAACTTACTGAAATACAATAAGCCTATTCCGATTCTATTGTATAGGTATAGAATAGTTGTGCATGCAACAGCGCATGTACAAAACTTTACCCTGAGTTTGCATTTGAGTTTTAATTTATTCAAACTACTAGTAAAAGTTAAAATAATATTTTTTTTAATGCTTTAATATTTAGATCACAATTAAATGAAATCATTATTAATTATTTTATTAATATTATTAATTAAAACTAAATTTTGATTAAATTATATGACTTACGCATAATTTAAAGACAAATTTTATTAGTGAAAATTCACATAATTATGATAATACTTGATTATATAAGATATTATTGTAAGCCTTACAAATCCTATTATAATTCCATACGCAACCTTATAGTATAAATTAGTAATATCACAAGCGAACAAAATAGGTTTCACTACTTGCCTCTATTGCCGTCTAATCAGTGAAATTATCTTAAGGGTAGAAAACCCTATTATAATAATATGGTTTGGTTGGCTGCAACAAGAAATTGTTAACCATCAGAGTAATCAGCAGCAAGTAAATTTTGCATACGTTTCTCATAAGCATCCAACATTTTATCTCATTATAATATTAACTTTAGCAGCTTGCACACACTTAAGAAGCAAAAACATTCTAGAAGCAGCCGTATATTTTGTTGCTGCATAATTTTAATCCAGATAAATTTATTATTAAATTCATTCTTCAGTGACGTATGAAGAATCTTCCTCAAATTCTCAAATTGCTATTTAAAAAAATGTAGGTTGTGTATATATATGTACATTTAGATATATACAATATCCATAATATAATATTATGTTTGTTCGCTTCTTAAAAATATTATTTTATTTTTATTATCTGCATATTTAATTTAATACTTTCAAAATATTGAAATGGTGATATGGTGGGCAACGTAATAATAATGATGTATTGTTAGAATTAAATCCATGTTGCGTTCTTACGTAATATTGTTTTTGTTTTGTGACTAATACCCAGGGTATGTATACATACCCTGATTAATACCATTATATGTACGTACATAAATATTTTGCATGCAAAGAGTATTCACATTGAAAAAAAAAAGTGCTTTTAAAATTACCGCTAAGTTAAAAGACTGACAGAACTTTTTATTCAAAACACCATTAAAATTAATGAAAAAATAATTAGCATAATTAATATTTGTATGATAACTTACTATTTTAAAGTTTGGCAAGCACAACGTCTTAGCATAAAGTACAGGAGAAAAGAGCTCTTCATCACTTAATGACTTAACGTCAATCACACCTTAAATGTCAAATGCTACTTCAGAGTTCAGAGCCTTCCTGTTCCATCATTAATAATCATAAGCAAAAAAATAACACATTAACACATTTTATTTATTTATTTATTTATTTATTTATTTATTTATTTATTTATTTATTTATTTATTTATTTATTTATTTATTTATTTATTTATTTATTTATTTATTTATTTATTTATTTATTTATTTATTTATTTATTTATTTATTTATTTATTTATTAATTTATTTATTTATTTATTTATTTATTTATTTATTTATTTATTTATTTATTTATTTATTTATTTATTTATTTATTTATTCATCTATTCATCTATTCATCTATTCATCTATTTATCTATTCATCTATTTATCTATTTATCTATTTATTTATACATTTTACTTCTGAATGTACACAAGAAATGAAAATATATTAAACGTTATAATAAGTAATAAAAACATCAACAAGTAAATCCAGAAACAAAATAAAAAAGTTGATGGACGCGTTAATCATGCAACAGCCCTGCATAATGAAGTCTCTCTCATTCTATAACTAGGATTTTCTACTACTTTTTGGGCACCTGTATGACCCATGTTAAAATTTGTGTTTTCTATACACATACTGTAAATCTGCACCAATTTTTTTTATATGCTTTTGAAATTTTAGAACAATAGAAGACCCTATATAATTTATCGAAGTTTTTGTGATGGTATTGATTTTTACTACTCACAATACTTTTTATTTGCTCTTTTGTTAGGATCAGAGAGAAAAGTTGAAACTTGCTTACGGACTTTCATAGGTTAGCAGATAATTTTTTCTAACATTGATTCAACTGACATCCTAAGAGTGAAAATGCCCTTAAATAATGTAGTGGTGATACTACTGGTACTTAGTCCCAAGGATGATTTTGCTATTCATTTTTTGGTAAATATTTCATCCCAATGTAAATATTATATTTAGTAATAGATTCACAATTTAAACGCCGAAGATATAATTGGTTGGTATTCACGAAGAGTTATGGAGCGATTTAGGGAGAGATATTTTAAGAAGCGTTTTTTATACCTGGTAAAAGGTAAGAAAAACGCTTCTTAAAATATCTCTCCCTAAAACGCTCCTTAACTCTTCGTGAATACCACCCATTAATGTATATTATAAACTTTTCTTCAAAACTTCAAAAGTAGTGCCAAAACCAGTCCTAAAGTTATATAATTATTTTAGATAGTGTTTATTAGTCAATGATATTTTGCTAATTTTTTAGCAATGCTTTAATTAAATAGAAGTTCATTTTCCATTCTATACTGTATATGTATGATGATAATATGATAATGTTCCACAGCGCATACTTCAATTGAAAACAACAAAAAAAGCAGAAAATGTTTCTTTAAAATTCAACGATAATATTCAAATAAGAAAAAAGTTTATATATTCACGGTCAATATTTTATATAGGTTTTCTATATAAAGTTATATTGAAAATATAGGTATATAGCTATTTAACAATGTTGGTCTGAAACATGAGATTGTGAGAGAGTGTATGTAGATCAAGTGTCAAATTACATGAGACTTTTGCTCTCAAGTTCACGCAACTTGAAAGTATGAGGTTGTGTGGTAAATAGTAAATAGCTCCATGAACAAACATCCTATAAGTGCCGCATTCCCTCTCTTTCATATTTTCATGTTATTTATTTTTATTTATTTATTTTTTAAATTGACTCAGTTTTTAGCTTATCCGTATATTGATTAATAGAAAATAAAATTCAATCAACGTTATAAATTTGATTTAATTAATGTTATAATCATCATCGTATTGCACAAAAATATGTGTTTGGCAAACACTTAAAATATGCAATATAAAGTGTGATAATATTTCATTCTTTTTGTGGATTTAAATAAAAATGAGCAAAATTTTTTGAAAAAAAAAAGCAGTAAGTAATTTGAAAATTACATGCTTGATAGATTTTGTATTATGATGGATTAAGGATTCAAAGAAATTGAGCAATATTATCAGCTAACATTTTGGGGACATTTGGATTGATTGCGAAATAGTGATAAAAAGATGTAATTTAATGTTCTCACCGTTGAAAAAACACCCCTGCTGTCTTAAACATTATAAAATTGGTGTGTCATTTTACAACTAATGATGCATATAACTGATATAACTATATGTGTATGTACAAAAATAGCTGAATTAATTTTCCAAATATAATAATTTGTGAAATCAGGTGTCATTGGCATAGACAAGTTCTAAAATGCATTCTTTCTTTTTTGCTGTTGCAGGCCCGCGAGTCGGTGAGGAGGCGTCAGTAAGGGCGCGGCTGCACGCTGGATCGGAGAAGACCATTGTTTCAAGTGCCGCTGCCGCTGCTACTGCTGCTACTGCTGGCAAGCAGGTTAGCCGCGGCAGCGGTGGCTGCGAAGGCAGCGGAGCACGCTGGAAACGATGGTATGGAAGCCTCAAACGGAGGAGTCGTGGTCCCCACGGAGGCTGATGCTGCCTCAGCCACGGACACAAGTCGAAGGAGCTTTTCTGAGACTGCCGCGGCCGCCGCTGCTGCACTCTTCAGCACGTCCACGCTGCAGCCTCCGTCCTCACAAAACGGCTCGGCGCTGGAGTTGGATCCAGGTGCCACCTCAGAGGAGACACCGCTCGATGAGCAAGATGAGTCAAGCGGCGAGTGGAGCGATGTGTTGATAACTACCGTCAAGGCTAGCCTCATGGGTTTCATCATTGTGGCAGCAGTGTTCGGCAACTTGCTGGTGATCGTTAGTGTCATGAGACACCGTAAACTGCGGGTCATTACCAACTACTTTGTAGTATCCCTTGCACTTGCAGACATGCTTGTAGCAATAGTGGCTATGACTTTTAATGCCAGTGTTCAAGTTACAGGTAGATGGATGTTTGGATATTTTATGTGTGATGTGTGGAATTCTTTAGATGTCTATTTCTCAACTGCATCTATTTTACATTTATGTTGCATATCAGTGGACCGTTATTATGCAATAGTTAAACCTTTGAAATATCCTATAAATATGACAAAAAAAGTGGTGGCAGTTATGCTTATAAATGTTTGGGTATCGCCAGCTGTTATATCGTTTGTACCAATATTTATGGGATGGTATACAACTACTGAAAATCAAAATTTTAGAGAATTACATCCTGATATATGTGAATTTAAAGTGAATAAGTTTTATGCAATTCTATCATCATCAATATCATTTTGGATACCTTGTACTATCATGATTTTTACATATCTTATGATATTTCTTGAGGCAAACCGCCAGGAAAGACAATTACACTCGCGAATAGGAAATTTAAATTTAAATAATCAACACAACGGTGATGCTCCTCCCGGTCTGGCCGGAAGCGGATCATCTAAAACGTTGACATTACATGAGATTGGACCTGACCACCCTCAAGCTACTCCATCTACAAAAGACCGCAATATAATCAAAATGAAGCGTGAGCACAAGGCAGCTCGAACACTAGGCATTATAATGGGAACTTTCATACTGTGCTGGCTGCCTTTCTTTCTTTGGTACGTAATCACTACGTTGTGTGGTGATGCGTGCCCGTGCCCTGACATCGTGGTCGCCTTACTCTTCTGGATTGGCTACTTCAACTCCACTCTGAACCCGCTCATTTACGCCTATTTTAATCGAGACTTCAGGGAGGCATTCAAAAATACTCTACAGTGGGCTTTTTGTAGCTTATGTAAACGACCACCTTCTGATTTAGATTCTTTAGATGTTAGGAGATCTTCTTTACGATATGATGACCGTACTAGAAGTGTATTTTCAGAAACTTACCTCAAACATATCGACCGTCGTCGATCCAGTGAATTTGGCAGCAGTCTGTGATGTAAGCCGCAACACTGTAGCAGTGGTGCAATCACCACCACGCTCTAGTGTTATAAAGCGGCAAGCTTCGGAGAGTCTGAATAATAATTAATAATATGAAAACTATCTTTCTTTATATATTCATGCCATGGAGTAAATCAGCGTCTAGTTGAAACATAATCATCACGCGAGCACTTATCCACGTGGCGTAGCCAATGGCAGGTATGCAAATCGGCAAGTAAATTGTTTGTCTGCATTTTACTGTATCCATCTATCTACTTACCAAAGGCTCTAGAGACGAGAGGAGGTAACCTAATTTATTAAAAGAAAATTTTGATTTTCTATTTCTATTTTATTTTTATTTCTCTGAACTAGATGATTTTAAGTTAATTTATATATAAATAATATTAATATAAATAATTACATAAATAATATATATGATGAATTCACTTCTAGTAATTGTCATCTATCCTGTAAAGTATATATATATATAAGTAATGGTATGTTTTATGTATAATACAGTGTATAGAAGCGTTCAAGTGTATATATATACCAGTTTATACAATACGCTTTGATAGGCTGTCATAATATATTTGTTAGTTTAAATAATAATAGTACGTAGATGTTGAAATATTATTGTGTAATACTTCGTTCGATTTGGTTATCTCTTCCACTCTAAATGTCAGTGATGCTCCGCCTAGGATTTAATGCGCACTTTGCATAGATCAGGTGCACCATTAGCTACACTTCAGCCGATCTGGGTGTAAATACTCACCTCAGCTCTCATATCCATTAGATTTTAACATTAACTTCAGTACATATATATTTTTATTTAAAACAGTTAATACATTTTATTATATAATTAAAAAATAAGTTTGAAAGTGATAAATACTCAAAACACAGAAAAATTATTTTCTAAGAGGAAAAAAAAAAATGTTTTCAAAATTTAATTTATTAACCATAAAGTATAACAGAGCTATAAAATCAAATTATTGAATAAACATAGAGATATAATTTTTAAAATTAAATGACTTAATGCTAAGGTATACACTTTAATAGACAACCTACATGACATTGTTTTTCTTTTTATTATTTATTTTATTGCATGTATAAATAAAGGGTTCAAAATTATGGATTTTTTTGTGCAGATTTTTATGAGTGTTGAACCTGTTTTAAAAATTATAGAAGGTACCAAACCACACCCCCTGGAAGCATTTTGCCTCTTTATAAAAAGATAGGACCGAAACGCCGTGGCTAAACATTGAATAATTAACTAAAAATAGTTTACGAACTTGGAGAGCGTGAAAAAAGTAACATATTAATTAATAACTTTGTATGCTTTATTCATTTATGAAATAAAAATGCCATGTAGGTTGTCCATTGAACAAAAATAATTGCCTCGATCGTGTAAAATAAATAGCAATTCATGTACTCGTGGAACTGCAAAACTCATAAAATAAGTTAAAATTTAATATTAAAAAAGTATATATTATATATAAAACATTATGAAAAGCCATTGCAGCAGTACATAATTCCAGTGTACACGTCATTTGCGATCGATTCAGAAGTATGAAAAGCTACTATTCACATTAATATATATATATATATATATATTTATGTATTTGCATACAATTGCTGTGTTATAATATCTTGAGAGCAAGTTGTACGAAGTAATTTGTGCATGTATATAAAATTATTAAATTTATGCATGATATTTTTTAAATAGATCCTGTGTTTTGAGCATTATTCTTGTTGAATAAAAATTGCTACTTGATTCATGGCAAGGTGTCGCACTGTTTGGCGTATTCCTAGGATGCTTTACAGTATACTGAAAAAAAAAAAAAAAAAAAAGTTCTATGTTTATATATGTGTGTGTGTATTTATATAGAATGTCAATGTGTAACCTACCAAAGAGAAATATTATAAAATATTATAATTTTAAAGATAATGTCGTTGTCTAGTATTAAGGTACAACATTACAATCATTAATGTTAAAAAATTAAAATAATAAATGATAGGCCCTGAAAATGTGCTCACAAATAATTATGTACTATGTGTAATATTGTATATTGGTAGCTATAAAATTGAAATGTGGCTTCCAGAACCTCTTTGCATTGTAATGTATTTTAACATCTCTTTATTTTGGCTTATGATGCATGTATAACCAAAATTCAAAAGAACTGACGATGAAAATACTGTATGATTGTAATATTTAAAAACAAAAAAATATTTTTTATACAAAACATTTTAAAATTTATTGAAAATATTGTATAGCTTGAAACGATACAAAAAGATTTTAAATTACACTCCTAAAAATTAATAGTTAACAACCATTATTCACCATAATTCAAAATTTTCTGTTAATTCAATTCCATTTTTATTTAATGGTATTAAGCTGAAGTAAAATTGTGAATAAAATATAATAAAAAATAAAATATTATTGTAAAATTTGCAATGCTGGCTGAAGTTTATTTTTTATTCATTTCATATTATTTATATATTTTTTTAATTAAGATACTTAAAATATAACGCAAATGTAGTAAATTAAAAAAAAAAAAAACAATATACATTATATATACATTGAAAAGGATACGCGTATAATATAATATTTCATAAATAAAGCTATAAACTCTGCAGTAACTATGAATAATATCTTCGAACATAAATTTGTTTGTACACGTATTAGGAAAGGATTTATTTTGTTTCAAAATTACAAAATTATACATAGGTATCTTAAACACAATTTAATTTAATACTAGACTACTTCTCTTTTGGTAACATATTTTATATAATTCAGTAAATTCATTCAACAATGAAGTACAGACCTTAAAAATGGATAGAAGGTGCAAAGTTATGCCACTCTGATTTTTTTCAGATTTTTTAGAGCCCAGGAAGTATTGCTAAAAAGTTTTGACGAGGTCGGGTTTGAACTTTGAACCCACGCTCCTTTTAGGTCCTATCCTTTTATTAAGAGGGGCGTCACTTTTTTTGAACTTCCAATATTTTTTTAAAAAGTTTCCTATCTTTAAAATATCTGAAAAAAAAATCACAGTAGCATAACTTTGCACCCTCTGTCCATTTCTGCAATAAAAAATTTTGAGGTTGATACTCCATTCCAAATTTAGAACTGTAATTACAGTTTTACGTTTAAATGCTTATAAACAGCAACTATAAACTTATTCGTGCACCTCACCAAAGCCGTAAGCTAGCCAACGAGGAGATCGTTTTGTGTAGGATGAAAAGGCTCAGTACTTAGCAAACTTGCATGCATGCATGCAAGCCAGCAGCAGAGTATAACGTCAAACGCGGTCACACTAGTCTCTGCAGGATCACACCTACCTTCATCCCATACAGGTGCTGAGTGCAGCCAAAGCAAAGTAAATCATTAAGTACACATAATCATCCTTCAAAGAAATGGGATACAGAGGCAAGTTACGTATATTCACTAAAAATAGGTAAAATAAAGTTAATAATCTCCCAATATAGTGTCTATGGCAGAACACTTTTGCTACGTGTACTTACAAAAATTGCTTTCTATTAAAAAAAGAATATTTAAAAGAAATGTTAGTAGCGTATTCATGTGGAAATATTTTTGTTATATATTTTTTAAAATTAATGCTGTCATAACAACATAAATTGTCTTTTTCACAAATAATACAAAATAAATAGTAAATTAATTTTTTTTTTAGTTATTTTAAAATTATATTCTTAAAGCTAAAATTAAATGGAATTATTATTGATTGTAAGAATTAATTTTTAAAATATGTTTTCAGATGCAAACTCAACTGCAATTTAAATCGTAGAAACAAAGAAATCAAAATTAAAACCCGAACAAAAATAGTGCTAATTCAAGTTTGATTTTATGGGGCAATTTGAAAAATCATGCCTACTTTTTGCGTTTATACAATTTAAAATAATAAAATAAAATTAGTGTACTGTAGGTGTCTTCTGCTTTTTTTTTATTTATTTATTTTTTTAACATTCTGGGTGGAGTGTAAAAGGCATTAGTTACTGGCGGAGGTTTTGATTGCATCAAGCAGCTGGTAGCTTTGAGGAAATTCGAAATGGGTTGCATGTTGCCTTGAACAATCGATACTTATCACAGCATAAATCGCAACATTCAGCAGCAATTTCTTGGGTGCTGCTGCCGCCCTCTCGCCTTCGCTGCACGCATATTAAACAGCACATGCCTCACGCAATGCACCCGAATGCTAGCTATAGATGCTTCCCTCATAAAGGGCGTAGTTTTATAAGAAACCCTCTTTCATACATGCAATGCAATACTGCAGGTAAAAAAGATTCCAGTAAACTAAAAAATAGATTAAAAACTTTAAAAAAATGCTTCAAATTTCAGTTTATTCAATATTCTTTAATCCTAAAGAATATATGTTAATACATATTAATATGCATGTAATATCTATATTCTTTTGCATGGCAAAATATATTTTACATTAAAATGTGGTTCATTTTCACTGCAATTCAATAAAAAAAAAACTATGTATACAACGCCACAATGTCTTTGTTCGATATAAAACCGTCACTTGAAATCATTATCTCCTCACTCTTCCTTACTCATGACTATACCATATTCTTGTTCGATACAGTACAGATAGTAGTTGTACTTTTGAGAGGTAAGAGAGAAAAAAAAAAAAAAAAAAAAAAAAAAAAAAAAAGAGAAAAAGAATAATGATATTATATTTTAATCAGGGATTATAGATTACTCTTGTAATATTTATATGCATACAATAAAGTTTAATAACTATTTTTAATGTATAAATAATATTTTACTACAACACACTTCAGAGAGAGAACAAAACAATACAGTATTTTCTTGCAGTTCATTGATAACAGATACATAGCTTTAATGCTCAAACAAATATAATAAGTTGCAGTGGACCGGTATTATTTATTATTTGTAATTATTATAGACCTTGCTATATAAACTATATATGTTCCTACAGTTTATGTAATGTTATCACTATATAATATATAGATATATAATTTATATATCTTGAAATGGAAAATACATTATTACATTGTTGCATTTTTTTCCTTAGAAATTAAAATATGACAACTTTTGATGTTTTACGTATTTTAGGATCCAACCTGCACAATTAACACTCTTCTCCAAAATGACTGCTCCGTAACGTACAAATTTATTGATTTTATTCATCTTTTTTTCTGCATCCATTAAACATTAAATTAATAATAATAAATTTTGTTGCTAAAAAAAACAACAACTTATTTTCCTCGTGCACAATAAGGGCATATCTTTAGAAAATTACAATGAGCTAGTTTAATGTGAAATATTTTTGCTAAAATGGAAATAAGAAAAATTAAATAACAATATTTTGATCTTACATTTGATAACCATTAATTAAGGCATGCAAACGGCTGGGATGCAATCAGTAGGATTAAGGAAGCTTAAGAATCAAAACGTTTAATAAGTGTAATGTTGCTATAATAATAATAATAATAATATATAAGACACTAAATTTCCTGTTATCTCCAAATTGGTGACTTATCTATCTAGTTATATTTAACTATATAATGATTATATGTATACATTGCGGGGCAAAGGAGATATTGATTTAATTGATTTTTTTCTTCTTTCTGGAAAGCATAATAAATATATTCACTAAAAGTTATATGTGTTTATTAAGCTCAAGTACCAAAACAAATGCCAGGTAATTGAAAAAGACCTTCTAGGCATTTGTCCAATAACTTGTAAAATGCTGGTGAAATCAAAAATTGATGTAATATTATTTGTTTCTAATGTCCATGTTATACATAATATATATATATATATATATATATATATTGTTTTAAATATAATCTGTAAGAAAAAAGTTTTTATGTGGTGAAGCTGCTTAACCATGAATGAAAATGTTTATAATAAGAATTGTATGTCATATTAAGTTAATAATTCCCCACCTCCACGCCACTCCCTTAACTTCATTGTAACCAAAATTAATGTCTGTAAATTTTAAAAATTTACATGTTGTACTGACTGATACATTGAAATCATAATTTTCTGGTTGTATTCAATCTGTTTAAAAAATTTTAAACTTTGGGTAGACTATTAAAAAAAAATAATAAAATTAATGCAACCAACCATGCAAGCAAGCTAGATGATGTGAGCGTGAAACGTTGTGTATAGATAATATATATAGGTACTGTACAGTACGTGCTTAACTCCAACCTTGTGTACAGAACATAGTTGGCAGTGCTCAGTGTGGCGGCGCTCCTCACAGTACAGGCTTGTGTGTTGCTGAGTCGTGCTGAAGGGGTGATCTCTGTAATTGTGAAGCAGCGTTGACATCTCAGCTTGCTTGCTTTCTTCTGAGCAGCTTGCCTTGCTTGGTAGTGTACCGACCGAATAAAGTTACACAACTTTGCTAATCTCGACTTAACAATTGACGGCGGAATTTGTCAAACAGTTCACTTTTTTTTTTAAAAGATGACGTCAATATTTTCTATAACTAAACAAACATATCCTTATTTGTAAAAATATAATAATAATAATATATAATTAAATGTGATGTAATTAAAGCAACTTATAATATTTATTAAAGATTTTACGGTCGATTTAAAGGTATAATATAAATTATATTCTGTGTATTATTAATTTAATGAGAAATATTGACGTCAATTAAACTTCAGTTGACTGATTTAAAAAAGAACTTCATCCTCAACGAGTAGGGTAAAAAAGACAAGATACCAAGAAACCAAATTTTATAAATACATACAGCTCTCAATGAATTATCAGTTGAATGGTGTGAATATGTTATCAAACACACAACAAATAACAATATAAAAGTAAATAAAAAATTGTTGAAAAAAATAAAAACGAAGATATTTTGAACATTATAATATTCTGGCTATACAGGCATTAGTTTTAAAAAGATGATCATAAAATGAGAAATATCAGAGACAAACAACATCTTGTGATAAGATTGTGTTGTAATTGCGTGTTATACACGATTATTTATTGCGTTTCTCCGCCCCCCAATTTGCCCACATTCATTTCAAATGATTGACTATGTGAAACCATAGAAAAAAAAAAGTTTACTAAAAATATCAACTAAATGCTGTAAAGGAAAACCAAATAAAAAAAGTAATGTTCTGCGTACCGTAGCAAGTGTATTTGATGTATATGGGATAATTAACGTTAATAAAAGCTGAAACGTGTGTTTAAAGATGTCACAAGATTTTGAAAATTTTTAAACATAGTATATTGTTATATTTCTTTTTTTATATTTTAGCAACAATAAAAAATATTTTTTACAAATTTTTGTTGTAAAAATTCTTATATATTATGTAATATTATATGTGGAGACTAATGTATATATATAATCGTGTATATAATTAAATTAATTGCTGTTATCAATGTATATATTATAGGCAAAAAGTAAAACATCTACTTCTTTTATATGCATTATAAATTTGGGATAAAATTTATGTATTATAATACCAGAGTACCTGGCTCATCGTGTGCCATGTAATATTATTACTCCAGTTAGCTCAGCTGGCTCTCGGTCGTATGCTGTTCATTCCCACTTGGCTGCTGTACCCACTTGACCGCGGACAGCATTGGACAATGGTGAACAAACGACAGTGGTGGGAGCTTGCTTACTACTGGAGCCACTTCTTGTTATCCATAGTCGACGTTAATTTCTCTACTCTAATCACCCCTTCTACCATCATCCTGTATACGTGTGCACCACCTGAGGGGACACAACTTTGGACCCTCGTCCTCTACCCTAAACGCAACCTCTGACTGTTCTCTCATCTTGTGATCTTGTGATGTTTGTATTAAAAAAAAAAATAAAAATATTACGTGTAGAATTAATTATGACAGATAATGTGTTCAGCATTTTCGTGAGTCTGTGATAGATGTGTGCAATGAAAAAAAAAAATAAATAATAAAAAATATGGAATAAAAAATATATATTAGTAGCTATAAAAATATTGGTCCAGTGACAATATTCATGTAAGACCAAACAGAAAATCAAATAAGTAAATAATATTATATTGTAAGTTATAACTCAAGGAATTTGCCAATCAAAATCAGATTAAAGGAAAGATAAAAAAATCAGATGAATTTTATTTTTATTACATTTCCACCTCATCGTGTTCCTATCTACATCACTGCTCCTTTTTTTTCATTTTATATTAGGTTCTTTATAATTAATTAAACTGTCATTCATTTTGCTTTACTGCGCTGCTTTTACACCCTCTAAACTTTTTATTTTACGTCTTTAACATTAATTCAATATAGCTAGGATAAATTACATAATAATTAATGTTAACAATGCATTTCATTCATGTAAACCCTACCCCTGGATTTTTTTTTTTTTCACTCCCTACCGCTCTCATTTCTCCCTAAAAGAGACAACAAAGAAAATCATAACTTACGTTCAAATTCACTATAGTATGTGCATTCATTCTTAGATTTTTTTCCCCTATTTTTTTTTTTTTTCTATTGCTTGATGTCAAGTGCCAGCTCGTTAAAAAGTTTGTCTGCTTTAGTAATGGATAATCATCGAGAAAAAAAGGCTTCGAATATTTAGTTCCACGAGATGTACCACAGTGAAGCGGTATTGTTTTATATAATTTATATATAGCCGTGCTAATAATTTGTTCACTTGTAACACTTTCTTATTGTGAGGTCATATGTTAAGTATTTGGTATCATTCTCGTTTAGACCCTTATAATCTGCCACATGGTAAAATCTGCTTGGAAGCCTTAAGTTCATCATCCTGACACTTCAACACTTTCAAATTACATTTAAAACAAAAAGTTTTATACGTTAACTTTTACCACACTCGTGACTTTTAAGACAATACATATAAGGCTTCAGATATAGAAAGGTTACTAATGGACAACAAAATTTATCTTCCACTAATGCAGAAAATTATCGATCTAAAGTTTGAAATATTGTATGCTGTAGTGTGGTGAAAAAACCAAAGAAATTTTAAAATCAAATTTTTATAAGTAAATATATATAATTATATATTTATATATGTTAGAAATAGATATTTGCAAGCAAGGTATCATATGGATGACAGCCCAGATTTTAAGGTAATTGTAATTACTTTTTATGCATCCATATATTTATATATATATATATATATATATATATATATTCAAATACTGTTTTATGCGTTAATGGGCTGAATTTAATGCTGTAGTAGTGTAGTATAAAGCTAGATAGGGAATATAGGTTGACCTTAACTTCATTGTACTTCCCCGTACTAAATACGTAGAAACAAAAGTGTTCAGAAACCGTTTTTCACTGACAAACTTTCTGACAGCATGGGTACTTTATAGGGTGTACATGAACATAACAGCAGCAAGTCTCCTTAGTAAGACAAAGTGAAGAGGATAGAAGTAGATAAAGGGAGTGAGAGCAGGAGGGGGAAGATTTTCATTCATTAAGTCACCTTTGGTCATTCGACACGCCCCCCCCCCCCCAGTGTAACTAAGCCAAAATAAAACATTTCCGTTGTGCTTGTGTTGCCTTGTCTTTGTAGTCGCACGCCTTTGTTGGAGACTGGAGACCGAGCATGCCGCCCTTCTCACAACGAGAAAGAAACATTTTGCCATCCATATGTAAAGCACTCCTCACTGTATACTGCCAGCAAAGCCACAACATCCACAAAGCATTGCCAGAAGCTTTGTAGCACTACCAACAGATAGATAGATCCACGACCAAATGCAATGATGTTTTCTTCAGCATAAATAACATTATACAATCATGATATTTTACCGGAATATCAAAGTATGAAAATAGGATTATGAATTTCTCTGTACAGTATAAATATAACTAAATAATATATTATCAAATTATTGTTAGATTATTATATACAAAGCAATCCAATTAGATTTAATTGCAAACTAGAATCAACCACTTTCCATACATTTAGGATAGATGTTTAAAATTGGGAGGTGTGGCGCAGTGCGCTTCACCGGGTCTTGTCAGATCACAGAAGTCAAGCAACGACGAGCGTGGTTAGTAGTTGGATGGGTGACCATTTTCAACAAAAAACATGTTTCCCACCCAGGGGTAAATCGTTGCGCTTTTCCACTATGTGGTTCTGCTGGCTTTGGACCATTGCACTTCCAGTTCGTTGACAAAAGCTGTAGCGTACGTCCATCCTATCTGAGGTTTCCACGTTTCCCTCAGTCAGGCGCGGATCCAGGGGGTGGGCTGGGGGCTGCAGCCCCCCCCCCCGAAATTTTGGATTTAACATGGGCAATATAGGCATTTCCCCCACTCCAATTTTTTTTTTAACATTGGCCTTATGGAGGCAGCCCCTCCCGAAATTTTTTTCTGGATCCGCGCCTGGCACACAAATGCCAAGATGGATTGCAAGGCCGTGGCCACCCCCGTTCCGGAAGAGCCCGCGAAACGCTCAAGTTAGGGTTTCGGAAGGTTTGGGGTTTCAAAGTAGTATATAATTAGCAAGTAGAAGTACCCAAAAGGGTTTGATGAAAAAAAAAAAATAATAATAATAATAAATAAAATAAAATACTATATTTAGGAAGTACTTGGTTAAACTTTCACGGATTATTGTTCTTATTAAATAATAAACTTTAGATGTATGCGATAAAACAAGAAACTAGGATTTAATTATATCTCTCTTCAAAGTAATAAAACTTTGATTCAGTTTTTTTTTATTTAACTTTTTTGTCTTATGATTGTGTATATATATATATATATATATATATATATATATATATATATATATATATATATATATATATATTAAAAATGATCTATCAGCTTTATCAATGTATTTGCAAAAAAATATTAAATAATAATTTAATAATTGTATACATTAATTTTAGAGTTTACAAGTTTTTTGTATTAAAAAAAATAATGAAGTTCAATATACATGTAATATAGAGTAATAATTATTGGTATTTATATTTTCTACTTTTACAAAGGCAAATAAGAATAGAAGAGAAGGCAAACTCGGTGAGGTGGAACAAGAAGGACAGCACTTCCCAATCGATATCATTAGTGGAGCACAAGCAGCCAGGCAGGGAGGCTATCTGTGATGTAGGAGTTATAGGTTAATTTGAGAGGCGGAGAAAGTAAGAAATGCAGGCGGGTGGCTTCATCTCAGAGAGCATCGCCAGTCAGGACGAAACGCCGAGCTGCCTACGTTGCCAAGACGACCAAAACGCTGCTATTTCGTCAAGTCCTGCGTGGATGAGAAGAGGGAGAGAGAAAACAACAATTTTGTCAGGCTCAGCAAAAATATTAATTACTCTCATAAATGATTATCACGCTTTTAATATAACTGCTGCTACTATATATTTGTAATATTACTTTTATTATTCAAATTTTAAGACTTTTAAATTTATGTTCATAATTTCCATAACGGAAGGATGGCAGAGGCGTAGGCAAGAGGAAAAGAGGGGGGTAAATATATTCAACCCCTTCTCTTTTTTGAACCTTTTGAAATCAAAATAGTCACACACAAATCATTAAAAAAGTGGACAAAAATCATGTACGATCGATTAATTACTATATTTTAAATTTTCTTTGAAAGACATACAATTTTACCCAGTGATGCAACGCTTCGCGAAGCTTCGCGCGAAATTTCGCTAGTTTCGCGAATATTCGCGAAGTTTCGCAAGCCAAGTTTCGCGAAAGTTTCACGCGAAACTTCGCGAAATTGATATATTTGAATTTCCCGCTCTACTTTTTCAAACCGTATTTAATGAATACGCCGTTTTCTTGCTAATTTTGCTTTAATGACAGGTTTATATTTGCATAAATGAATTAAAAAAAGAGTTCAATTTAATTTATTAGATATAAAACGTATAAAAAAATTTATTTCTTTTTTATTAATTTTAAAAATTACTTTTAATTGTTTTTAAAATCATTTAACACATTCGAGGATAGACAGGTCATGAAAGGGTCCATTTTATCTTGTTTTCTTAGTTTTTTGATGAATATATGAAAAATCGCATTGCGACAGTAATTTTTTAAATTTCGCGAAATTTTCGCGAAGTTTTGCGAATATTCGCGCGAAAGTTTCGCACACCATGTTTCGCGCGAAGTTTTGCATCTCTGATTTTACCTTAAGTTTCGAAAAAAAAAAAAAAAATTATAAGACATGTGTTCATATAATTGCAATTCTTCATTTCCTAATATCTCAGTAATGGACAACCTGCATGATTTTTTTTTATTTCAGAAATGAATAGAGGGTACCAAATCATGCAACTCGGATTTTTTCATATTTTGTTGAGTCCCGGAACTATTTTCAAATAATTTATTGAAAGTTTTGTAAGTTAAGTTAGCACCCCTGAATTGTTAGTAAAAAGGATAGGGCCTATTGACGCCTTCAGGGGGCGTGGCAGCACTTCCAATAATTATTTAAAAATAGTTCTGGGACTAAAAAAAAATCTGAAAAAATTCAGAGTAGCATAATTTGATGCCCTGTATTCATTTCTGCAATAAACAATTTCATTTAAAGGGGGTATCCGCGGGTCAAACTACGTATTTTCTACATAAACTAATCGTAAAACTGAATAATGGACAACCTACATTGTATGAAAAAATTTTGTTGCAGAAAGGAATAGAAGGTACCAAATTATGCTACTCTGAATTTTTTCAGATTTTTTTGAGACCAGAAACTATTTTTAAATAATTATTGAAAGTTCTGTAAGTTTAGTTGGCACCTCTGAATCCTTAATAAAACGGATAGGACCGAGACGCCTCCAGGGGGCGTGGCCGCACTTTCAATAATTGTTTAAAAATAGTTCTGGGTTTCAACAAAATCTTAAAAAATTCAGAGTAGCATAATTTGGTGCTGTCTATTCATTTCTGCAGTAAAATTTTTTCATGTAGGTTGTCCATTATAGGGAAATTAAAATGTTGATAAGTTTTTCGTAGCCTGGGAAAAAAAAAATAGTTACTTGATAACTATATCAAAACAGTTATCAAACAAATGTGGCAACTGCGCATCGTAGTGGACGAGTATAGTATAGTTGCGCGCACTCTGTTAACTAATTCATTTAACAGGGTTGCCACATACATACTAGTTATCAAGTTAACTATTTTTTTTCTAGGCTTCGAAAAACTTATCAGCATTTTAATTTACCTACAGTTATTCAATTTTACGATTAGTTTAAAAAGAAAATACGTTGTTAAACCCGAGGAGTTCTTCTTTAAGCTTGTATTTCATTTACTATAAATAAGAAAATTGTTTTGTAAATTCTAGCTTACTATAACAACTCGAATTCGGAAATTTATAAAAAAAATTAACAGAAAATACATCATGTATATTTTTGCTAACCTATTATTTCTACATTAATATAATCTTGGATGCAGGTATTGATACAAAAATTCAATTTACGCATTTTTGTACTAATTATTTAAAATAACCCAGCAGGGGCAAAATCGAGGTAACATGACATTACAATATGTAAGGAGTTGCAAACATTTTTTATAATAATAATAATAATAAAATAATAATACTATAAATTAATGTTTATTGAGCACGAGAAAACAAAAGCACATAACACATATACTTTTATACAAAAATTATACATGTGCTCCATGGGTTACTGAAAAAGGGGATCCCATTCACTAAGTGATCAGTCACCCAATTAAAAATAAATTTAATCAGGCATTTTAAATTTTTTTCTCTCTATGTGAAATTGTTTAAAATTCATAATTAGTATTAAATAATCTTTCATACAATGGTTATTTTACTGTGATGGTTGTGTGAGATGTAGTTTCGTTGGTATTATTTATGACTTTTTTTTTTCATATTGTATTTAAAAAAGAAAATTCATAAATGGTATCAAATAATCTTTCATGCAATGGTTATGGTATTGTGATGGTTGTGTGAGAAGTAGTTTCGTTAGTATTTTTTATGAATTTATTTTTGACTTTTTTTGTGTCGTGGTAATATAAGATAATACAATTGTTTCATATCCATTTGCTATGAGCTTGATTGAAAATATTATTCTGTATATTTAATTTGCACCAGCCGGCAAGCTTTAAAAATATAAAGCTTTGGCTGGACAATAATGTATATGATTAAAATGAAATAAAAAAAAAAAAAAAAAAAAAAAATATAAAATAAACTGCTTCGTCAACACTTTAATATGTTAATGACTAATAACATAAAAATAAAACCCATACAAAGCATCAAGGTAAACCATCCCTGTGTCGACTGACAGCTTATTTAAAGCCTTTACTACTGGAATTAAGTCAGTCGTAAACAACTAAATTAAAATAAATTCAGCACAAATAATCCAAGCGTGTATATTTTTCAGAAAGGGTGTCGGCGTTTTGACCCACGTGACTTTTGAATTTAAAAAGAGGGCAAAGTCATTTAGGCACGAAAAGTTGAATACTTGTTTTTTAACGAGTGTTTGGATAAATTTTCAATTGAAAGATTCAGTAAAATAAAATATGTAATATCTGATGTACACCTATATCCTATATATAATTATATCTATTGGTCTATTGGTAAGTAGTAAGTACACTAACTGCACACATTTCTTCATCAGTAAAAGGCTACAATTTTGATATATTTTTACTTTTTTGATGTATAAACTTCCAAAAATGTCAGAATTTCTTCGGAATGCCATTTAATATAAAAGGAAGAACTTTAATTTAATAAAGTGATTTTTGCATAAATATGCTTGAAATTTGTTTTATTGCTGTAAAAGTTCCTTTTATCATCTGAAATCTTTATCAAGCTTTAGCTTTTGCTTATGAAATTGAAACAGATGATTATATTTCCAGCAATTTTTTTAATAAATTTTAGAAACACTGCGTAGAAATGTCTCAATCAAAGAAGAGGACACAATATTTTGGAATATTCCACATTGTATTGTATTATAATATTATATACTTACTATTTAGTATGTATTACATACTGATTATCACACACATTATATAACATTATATTATTAAAAATTACTATATATTAGACGTATACATATTATGTATTTAAAATTCCTTTCTCGATTCTTTACATTATACTCATTGGAATTATGAACAATAGTGTTTTTGGCTCATTGCGTTTGGATTTGTAATCATGGCAAAGTCTCGACTCGTTGGTATATGTTGCATTGTAATATTACTATACATTCTCTCAATGATCCCTTGAATATATTGATTTTTACAACTAAAAAATCTGCGCACCATCTATACTGCAAAAAATCGGTATTCAGACCCTCCATGCTTTTAACATTTACTGAACGTTAAAAGTATTTAGAAAAATAGCTAAATGTCTTTGCTATTTAATCACTGTTTTTACCATTTAAAAACTAACGTTTTAAACACTAGATTTTTGTTAATAGAATTAGCATTCAGAAATTGCATGTTAATAGCATTTAGAAGTATTATATGCGAAATAGATCGTAATATATTTTAGGGGTCGACCCTTAGAGGGTCATTATTCTTACTGAATCAATTAAAGCCAATGCTAAATCCATAGTCCTCACAGTTTTTGACACATTTTGTTATAAATATTTGTATACTTTTAAAAAAATGACCCCTGTTAGACCCCAAGGGTCGACCCTTAAAATGCGTAAATAAGAGCTCTAAAGTTAATTAAGGACATTGCTAATGTCAATTTCGCAATTTTTCACGAAAAATAAATTTCAGGGTCTTTTGACCCTTAAGGGTCAAAGGGTCGCAAATTTAAGGGTCGCCATTAGAACCGCCACCAAATTTTACCTTGTATAACCTTGTATTAAAATGAATTCTTGTCATTTCACCATAGCTCTTATTTATTTTATATACCTCAATAATACTCTTCCTACTAAGAGAGCATTAGCAGTGCAGTGGTAAGGGTATGATCGAAAGTGATTACCGAAGTTAAGCTGGCGAGTAGTTAGATTGGTGATCACTTTTTAGCTTTGACAACAGGTATGAAGACCGTAAACAATAAAAGCATTGAGAAGCTAAACACTTTTGGTGATGCAAAAGTGATTGTGGAGATTCTCAATGCCTTTAGTATTTAGTTGTTTTTGCAGTGAATATGGCCATGCTAACATTTCTCTTTTAACTTATTATTCTTTCAGAAATAAGTTTTACTGCTGGAACGCATGGACAAATTTACTGACATTTTGATACAGAAGATTATAACCAATTGGTTATAAAATTACAATATACCTTGTATATTTTACATTCCCCTTAGATATGTTTGAAAAGTTTTACCCTTGTTATCCCGTTTGTTCAAAATTCAATTAAGAAAATACAGTAACTATATTTCCATGATTGCAATAAATTTTTTAAATACATTTAAAATATATTATTATGATTCAGTAATTAAATTATTGCTAACAAATGCTGCTCTTGCTTAAGTTGAATGTTAATCTGAAGTCTGAACGCAATTAATCACCAGACCTTTTATCATAGCGAGTAATAGCGACCGCAAGTCAGGGTCTAACTGACAACTTCACAATTCAAAAGTTGTTTTTTTTTGCTGAGAAGCTTACTCAATCATTCAAAAGAGCCTAATTTACCAACGAACAATTTTTTTAAGCAGCTTTATTTGTAAGAAAACAAAATGTTAGGAATTTTTTTTTAAACCTTCCATCCATTCTGTGGAACCCACAGCTGAAGCATGCTTCACGATTGTGGTGTAACGGAGGGGAGGGGGGGGGGGGGGGGGCAGACTGACCCTGTAGAAAATTCTTTCATGTTCTGTTCAAGAAAATGAATGTAGATTTTACGACATAAAGATAAAAAATCTTATTGGAATTAAGGGTTCGTTGGCATATATTCAAACTATCAAAACTATCATTAGAATCAATAATAAGTTTTATATATAAATATATATATATAATATGTAAAATTAATCAAATTAAGTCAAACATACTATGAATTTATTATCTATGTAATAATTGTATCTTAAGACTTTATATATTATGAGTGAAACAATCCCAAACAAAATTTGTACTTCATTTTTGTTTCATTTTTATTTGAACTTTTTGATGGTCTAGAACTTTTCATTTATTTTTCAAATAAAACGAAATAGGAAGCTGCAAGAAGTTTATTTTAATGTTCTAAGTAAAAGCAATAAAAGCATGACTCGTGCGAGGATCACGTGGATCAAATTGAACCTTATATACTGAAATTCTTCTGCCATATCACCAAGTTGTGCGGCAGACTTTTTATACCACCACTTGTAGCATAAAGCAATCAATGAACTTTAGATCATAGCTCTAACGTTCATAATCTATAATATTAAATGTCTTTTTTATATCTATAGTTATTATATTTTTGTTTGTCCTACAAAAAAATATAATGCTATTGACTATTAATAATTTCTTAGTCAAAATAATATTAACATTTATATGTCATATTGTTATCTTTTAGTTTTATAAATTAAAAGAAGTTTTTTTTTTCAATTTATACTATATAGTATTAAAATTAAAAGGGTTATATTACGGTATATGTGTTTGACTAAATAATAAATAATAATCTCAACGCTTTATTTTCATTTTCATTCGGTTGGATGGAAAAGTAGGCCTAATGGCCTAAATTCCCCCCCCCCCCTGAATAAAGAAGATTTTTATTTATTTATTTTGTTTTAAAACAATATTTAAGCACATATTATGTACCTTATGTACTGAATAGCGAAAGCTAAATAGAGAATATTTCAAATATTTCATTTCATATAATCGGTTCTAAAAACGCTTAGGAGTGACTTGTACGTATATTGTTGGTTATCGATAGGAACTTAAATATAACAGCCTTTGATAGACAATGGCATGAAATTGGCATGTACTGTACACATAAAAATATAAGAATACAGTATTTAGTTTTATGTTACATCTAGAGGCTTATTTATTAATCAATGTATTATATACTAATAATATTATAATATCACGAGAAATAATGAAATATATTATACAGTTAACTTTTTAAGATTAATGCTTTCTTATATATACAAATTTCGAAGTAACATTAAATTTAATAGTTTTTGCGGGAGTGAGAGTTAAATTCACGTCTCTCGTTCTCCAAGAAAACACCTCACAAATAATTTTCTTTTGTTTCCCGTTTTTTAATTGAGAGAGAAAAATTAAATTACACGAAGTTTCATCAGCCATCGTACTTTCATTTTTTTTTCATCTTTTTTTTTGGGAGGGGGGGGGGGATTTTTATGATTATTTAAGTGTTACATTAAAAAAACAATGCGTTTTCTCTTGTTTCAATCAATATACCGTTTCTGTTAAGTGAAATGATACGGTAATTAATTAAAGTCTCATCTATATGGTGATAGTTAGGGAATTAATGGCAAAAATCGCGCTATTGGTGATACCGGGCTGAAATTTTCAGTACTTGCTAATAACATCATTTGCATCAACTTTTTTGGCGGATCCCAAAAAAAAGTGTCATACCGTGACCTTGAGTGACCTTTGAACTTTGACCTCCGATTGATTTACGTTTGATTTTTTTACAAGTAATCTAAGGCAGATACGAAAAAAATTGTCATTAGCAAATATGTTTGTACTAACACGGAGAGTAATTAGCAATTTTTAGAAAAGACCTAAGTCCATAAAAAACAAAATGGCGGCCGATGAAACTTTTATTGACCTCTTTTTTTGCAGCTTTCTTGCTTATTTTAACCAAACTAGCTAACTTTTTAGCTTAAAATAGCAACTATCAATTGTCTACTATCATTTCGATTAAAAAAAATCATAATGCTTCTTGATAAGAGAATAATAACTCGAGATATTGTAATTTCTACCGTAAAATGAGCACTTATTCCCTATGCTATTATAATACGTTTTTTTACTAAAATCCATACTTTTTGTGACAAAAGCATTAAACATACAGAAATGATTAATTGCATCATAAGAACCTTAAAAAATACTGTACCCTAAAATTTTGAACCATTCTTTGACCCCTGGTGACCTTTCAAAATGGCGGATGTGGAGAACAGGAAAGTATTATTTTCTGGCAAACCAAAGGTCGGGATAAAGATATATTCCGCAGAAAAGATGCTTAGATGGTTGCAATTATTTAAAAAGGGTCCCTAATTATTTTCAAAGTGCAATGTTGCCAAATATAGCACCCCTAGAGACCTAAATTTTATTTTACTTTTTTTCAGTTAAAATCGTATAAAATCCATGCTTTCTGAAAGTGGAGCTTCTAATTTTCAAGCATGATTAATTAATTGGGGTCACGAGAACCAAAAAAATAAGAAACCCCCTCCCCTCCCCCCCACCCCCAAAATTTAAACATTTTACGCCTCCTGCCCAGGGTTCTTTAATCCATGATTGACTCGGGGAATTATATTATATTTTTTAGGCCATAGTCAGTGCATTGAAGTAATTGCAGTTAGTAACCATTTGTCTATAGTATACGTATTTCTACTAAATAAAAATTAAAACTAAGAGTAATTTTACGAAAAAGTGTCCCTAATTAAAAAAAAGGGGGGGGGGTCCAAGTCTTCCTAAAATCTGAGTAATCTATTTCTCGATAAACAAACATATATGAATCACAACCCTCTTTACTCTTTAAGATACCAACATATAATTAAGCCTCCACCCCCCTCTCCCCTATGTACATCGCCCCCCTAAATTGACTTTACAGAACATGAAGCACCTCTGTCCTTTTCCATTATAATAAAAAACTCCGCTGGATCACCGTTCTTGCTAATCATATGTTATCAATTAAAGGTTACACTGTATACATACGAATATATTTATAATCAATAACAATAATAAAGCTATATAAATCTTACTATCTTAGTCAAATTATAAATGCATTACAATTAATTTTTATACTTAAATATATTGTAAATCTTTACTGGTACGGGGGGAAATACCTAGAGGGACATATCCCACTTATTGGGTTATTACCAACATGCAAGTTGTCTCATAATTAACTCCCTTTAATCGTTTAAAACAACCCGGCAAGGACAATATTGAAGGAACCAGCTCCAATATGTAGTTCAATGTAGCTAAAAACCTAACATTTTGAAAATGAGTTTTGAAAAACCTTTCTTAATGAGTGAGGAACTGAAAAATGCAAATCAACATATTAGGGTCCCACTATCATCCCGGAGTTAGGGATGAAAATCAAAATGTTTAAAATTAACATAACCGACAAAACGACACAAATGAAGCCCGGCAGTAAATTTTTAGTACTATTTTTTGACGCAGATTCAGCAAAAATTTAATTCTTTTAATTCACCTTCTCTTATTTTAGAATGGAAATTTGAAAAAAAAAAAAAAAAAAAAAAAAAAATTACACACTTCTCTAAGCAGGTTTGAAAGTGAGTGCTGGAAATGTGGAAAATAATAAAATATAGTAATTGGGAAATCTTTTTTTTTTTTTTTTTTTTTTTTTTTTCCTCGTTGTTGTAGCTATCATAAATACGCAGGACTAACTTTTGATGTAGGTACCTTCAATATTGTCCAGGCGCGGATCCAGGGAGGGAGGGGGGGGGGGCTGATATGTTTTATTTAACAAGGGCAATGGCAATATAGGCATTTGCCACACTCCATTTTTTTCTTTTAACATTGGCCTTATGGAGGAAGCACGTCCCCCCCACCCCTCTGCCCCCTCCGATTATTATTTTTTTTTCTAGATTCACGGCTGATATTGTGATATTGCCCTTGCTGGGTTGATTTAAACGTGTATATAAAGGGGGTACGTAATGTATGCCTCCGTTGCACCCCCCGAAAGTCGCTCATAAATTAACGTTGCAGATTTGGAGCATTGTGCGTATGCACGAACACGTACCTTTTCCATTTTAGAACCCCGCTGGATCTCCGATCGTACATACTTATTTTATACAAATTGTACATATTTATATATTGTACTGTGAACGAATGGTTAAAAGCATTATCATAAAATTAAGTGAACATTATTTATATAAATACAGTATTTTTAGCATATATATTTTATAAAACATTTGTTATATTTGTTATATATTTATTATTTGTTTCTCGAGAAAAAGATTACTCAGATTTTAGGAAGACTTGGAAACCCATCTTTTTTTCTTTTTTTTTAATTAGGGAACTCTTTCTTAAAATTACTCTTAGTTTTAATTTTTATTTAGTAGAAATACGTATACTATAGACAAATGGTTACTAACTGCAATTACTTCAATGCACTGACTATGTGGCCTAATAAAATATAATATAATTCCCCGAGTCAATCATGGATTAAAGAACCCTGGGCAGGAGGCGTAAAATGTTTTAATTTTTGGGGGGGTGGGGGGGGAGGGGAAGGGGGTTCTTATTTTTTTGGTTCTCGTGACCCCAATTGATTAATCATGCTTGAAAATTAAAAGCTCCACTTTCAAAAAGCATGGATTTTATACGATTTTAACTGAAAAAAAGTCAAATAAAATTTAGGTCTTTAGGGGTGCTATATTTGGCAACATTGCACTTTGAAAATAATTAGGGACCCTTTTTAAATAATTGCAACCATCTAAGCATCTTTTCTGCGGAATATATCTTTATCCCGACCTTTGGTTTGCCAGAAAATAATACTTTCCTGTTCTCCACATCCGCCATTTTGAAAGGTCACCAGGGGTCAAAGAATGGTTCAAAATTTTAGGGTACAGTATTTTTTAAGGTTCTTATGATGCAATTAATCATTTCTGTATGTTTAATGCTTTTGTCACAAAAAGTATGGATTTTAGTAAAAAAACGTATTATAATAGCATAGGGAATAAGTGCTCATTTTACGGTAGAAATTACAATATCTCGAGTTATTATTCTCTTATCAAGAAGCATTATGATTTTTTTTAATCGAAATGATAGTAGACAATTGATAGTTGCTATTTTAAGCTAAAAAGTTAGCTAGTTTGGTTAAAATAAGCAAGAAAGCTGCAAAAAAAGAGGTCAATAAAAGTTTCATCGGCCGCCATTTTGTTTTTTATGGACTTAGGTCTTTTCTAAAAATTGCTAATTACTCTCCGTGTTAGTACAAACATATTTGCTAATGACAATTTTTTTCGTATCTGCCTTAGATTACTTGTAAAAAAATCAAACGTAAATCAATCGGAGGTCAAAGTTCAAAGGTCACTCAAGGTCACGGTATGACACTTTTTTTTGGGATCCGCCAAAAAAGTTGATGCAAATGATGTTATTAGCAAGTACTGAAAATTTCAGCCCGGTATCACCAATAGCGCGATTTTCGTGAAATTTGGTTGTTGATTCCCTAACTATGAGGTTTCACTCTTACACCTGTAATATCGATGGCCCTTAAAATATATAAATGTCGTAATATTTTCATAGTGAGCACAATAAGAATAGCGATAACGTTGCTTGCAGCAAAGCTCAGATAACACTTCTACTTTTATATTGTTGGCCACCGATAGTTCAATTAACTCGTGAGCCTGCGGATCGGAAAATACTGATTCGCTTTTCATCAGCTGTCCTCTTCATCAATTAAAATTAGCATCTTAATTTAATTTTGCCAATCTTAATATTCTGCCAATCAATCTTGACTATTTTACTATATTTTATGTCATAAATTGTTAAGTTATAGTTACATAATTTTACTATATTATAATTATATCTATTTAATTCAGTCAAGCTGATTCACTTTTTAATACATTATTTTATTACTTCAATAACTTGAGTTTTGATTCTTGGTCACAGAATTTTCTGTGTATCATTACAGAAAATTTATTAAGATTTTAAAATCTTTCTGGTATCTTTCTATATATATTTACAAAATACATTGTTTAATGCTTTAGATTGTAGAAGATTATGAAATAAACATTATTGAATTAAATTTTTATTCCTGAATGACTTCTATTCGTTTTTGATAACTTATATCGTATAAAGACACATGTGATGACGTGGATTTTGAATTTTTAATATCAAAATTCTTTTGGAAAGCAAGTGGGGGAAAAAATAAACAAAGTTTTAAAAGTTTGATTTTTATAAAGTTATAAACGTCATGTAAGAGTTTTAAAATCTGCGCAATTTTTTTGAAGAAACTTTGATTTGAAATAAATAATTTTAAATAAAAATGTAGCTCTCGACTGTCTCGAAACACAAAAAGTGAGCATTTATTCTACAGATACAGACATTTCACATCGACAACATTAAATATTTGAAAGAGCACTTTAACAAGCGCAAATCAGATTTCTGCTATATATCGGATGTCAACTCAAGTTAAACGTTTTGACACCCCTTTTTCTTTATATCGACAAGTCTGAGCCAATTCATCGGATGATCTGATTAGTAGCATTGTCACGGGATTTGAGGGGGTCGCTTTGGCATGAAACGAGATAGCAAGTGGGTGGCCCTACCCTATCGAGAAACTCCCTCAGTATAATATATATAATTATAATATATATTTATATAATTATATATAGGTAGATGGGATGATAGCAATGTGATAGCTAATGCACTAGATTTCTCACTCAATGACAAAACAAATTACCTCCTAAATTTGATTTCATTTATTATTAATTAGATAATTACGTTAATTTTCACTTTGAATTTTATTCAAAACAATCATTATTTATATATTATATATAATATTTTAAATAAAGCATAATTACAAATTCATATTGATTGTATAATTATTAAACTCATAATAAAAATTATATTGATCAACAATTGAAAAGTCATAGAAAAAAATTTGAGAATGCTAATTTCTAATTTCGGTTAGATTAAAATGAAAGATGGCTTACTTATATGTTTAATAATTACATTGCAGTCATATTGTCACGGCGGCTTGGTGCGCCTCCTTGGTTATTGTTCATGACGGGGGATGTTCCCGTGGATAGGATTAACTTTGCTAGAATTGATGGAAGTGTTGAAGCATTGACCGATTCTCGTTAGATCACCGAAGTCAAACAACGTCGAGCGTGGTTAGTACTTGGATAGGTGGCCGTTTCAAATAAAAATCACAAAGCTCCCTCCCTGGGATAAATTCATCTCGCTTTCCACCCAGTGCAGTGATGCACTTGTATGTGGTTCTCCAGGCTTTGGACATCACTTTGGTCCATTGATAAAAAGTAGATGTGTCCGTCCTGACTGAGGTTTTTCACGGTTCCCTCAGTCTCAATCAGCGAATGCTGGGACGCGTAACAGGCCACCATTAGTTCCCTACCTTATCTCTACCCATTATCCCGTCACGAGCTGTAAGCTCTTAGGGGTGTATCCTTGTAAAAAAAAAATAAAAAAAAACTTGTGCATCTACGTCCTTATTTAATTAAAACATTGCGACCGAGCCCAGCAGGACCGCGGCCGCGAGGAATATAAACAAACGTAATCAACTCTTCCAATAAGTTCAAGTATCAAGCAAGCGCCTCTGACATAGTCACGGGTGGCTTATATATGATTCCAATCGTGAAGTGTCAGCAATACCTGGCCATTATAGACGCATTAGCATTGTGCTCATTATCACATTGCTGCACTTCCGCGTTACTTGATAAATTATAACATCATAATGTAAATCATGGATACGTGACAATATTAAATAAGAAAAAAATGTAGAGTTAGGCATTAAAAATTGTAGAATAAAATATTTGTATTTTAGTTTTAAAATATTTTAACGTGATACACATTCAAAGGAATAACTACGTGCTGCATGTATCCTTAATATAATATAGTATTTGCACCTCAAAGTTGAAAAATATATGTATATGTTGGCATCCGGACGCGAATTCGCTTCGGACGCGAAATTTTTGTTCCCAACGCGTTGGGATCATTCGAAAATTCCAAGAAGCGAAATTCGCGTTCGGAGCATCGCAATTTTGATCCCAACGCGTTGGGCACTTCAGCAAAATTCACAACGCGTTGGGATCAAAATTATTTGATCCCAACGCGTTCGGAACAAACGAGAATGATCCCAACGCGTTGTGAACAATGTGAAAAACGTCCAACGCGTTCGGAACAAAATTAAGATTTTTTTTAATGATTTCCATGACGCGAAGTTGATGGCGAGAAAGTCAAACTCATTGAAATTTAAAATAGGATGAGTATCGCGGTTCGCGGTGTACATTAATAAATTAACAACGCAATACTTTCGTAATATGCTAATTAATTATTATAATTGAAACTTAAAAGGAAGAACAAAAAAATAGGGTCGTATTATGAAAAAGAAAACAGCACTTACCTTTCAAAAAAGCATACAAAATATAAAGCATATAAAAATAAAATATTATTTTGCATAAAATTCAATATTGTCTTAACAATTCTTTTACAGCAGTACAAAAAACACTTCTCTCTATAATTATTATTTTTACACTGCAACGAAGAAACATTTGTCCATGTTTTTAGGCATATACCAACACGACAGCACCACACACAAATAAGAAGTGAAATGACTTAAATAACTTAAATTTACATGCTTGACCTTTGCAATAACCTGTATCCAAATACATATAATCAACAATTGAGTACCAAAAAGGTCACTAGGATATCACTTATCTTATTTTTTTTTAAATTGACCATAAATAAAATAAATTTACTAACTTTATGTAAAATTCATAATAAATCACGTCATTTCATTTTGCAAATTGAAGGAAATTTAATCTATATAATTTAATGTATAATGTAACTCAATCAAAGTCTTCTGCTCGTTGTTAGTAAACAAAGTATTGTTGTGTAATGTCTGTCGCGTGAAAAGAAAAACACGGGACGGTTGTTGATTTACATGTTAACTTAATGGGAAATGACCGTTAATTATGAAGTTAAATTGAAACGGTTAACTATAATATTATAGCGCCAACAATGACATTATGCCTAAAAACATGAACAAGTGCAGTTTCTTTGTTGCAGTGTAAAAATAATAATTATAGAGAGAAGTGTTTTTTATACTGCTGTAACGCTGTAACAAAAGAATTGTTAAAAGGCAATATTGAATTCTATGCAATATAATATTTTATTTGTATATGCTCTATATTTTGTATGCTTTTTTGAAAGGTAAGTGCCGTTTTCTTTTTCATAATACGACGCTATTTTTTGTTCTTCCTTACGTTTCAATTAATTAATTAGCATATTACGAAAGTATTACGTTGTTAATTTATTAATGTTCACCGAAACTCAAATTTCAATGAGTTTGACTTTCTCGCCATCAACTTCGCGTCATGGAAATCATTAAAAAACATCTTAATTTTGTTCCAAACGCGTTGGACGTTTTTCACATTGTTCACAACGCGTTGGGATCATTCTCGTTTGTTCCGAACGCGTTGGGATCAAATAATTTTGATCCCAACGCGTTGTGAATTTTGCTGAAGTGCCCAACGCGTTGGGATCAAAATTGCGATGCTCCGAACGCGAATTTCGCTTCTTGGAATCTTCGAATGATCCCAACGCGTTGGGAACAAAAATTTCGCGTCCGAAGCGAATTCGCGTCCGGATGCCAACATATATACTTATATATATAATTATATATTTATGTAATAACTTGATAAATTAATAGAGCTGGGAATGAATTTTTTTCTTCGGCAAAATGCTGGTGGATGGAATATGCTAAACATTAAATTTAATGATTGTAATTTTCCAGAAAGTAGCAAACTGCTTGTCATCGCCTTATGCATGTAAGATTTGCTAGCAAAGATTGTTGTACTTGTTTGAAAAATTACCTGCTAAAATGCAAAATATTCTGAAAATAAAAAACATCTAGATTCAGAATTTACTTTTAACGCTGAGTAATTAATATCAAATACAACACATAATTAAAAAAAAAAAATGTGACTTTCATTGTTCTATACAGTTCTCATTCAACAGAAAATAACGGATAAAGTTTCATTTTCTTTTAAATAATATTTTTGTGCGATCCCCAAAAATAAAATTGCAAGAAGCAATAACTTGAAAATCGAAATTTGATTGAAATACCTTGTAACTGATTCTGCGTAATATATAAACATTATATATTATATAAAACATGCTACTCGAGGAGATACCGAAAGGAAAATTATATTTCAATGTCTCCCTTCTGAACAAACAATGGCTTGCATGCTTGAAAAAAAAGATGAAAATTTTCATGTTCTAAGAAATAATATTTGAAATTTAGTCTGGCTTTCGAATATTTTATACCGAGTGCTGAAGCGTTATCTTAATCATATTTCATAACAAATTTTGAAGAATTGAGTGAAAACATTCTCTCCTGATTGAAATTCCCTCAAAGGATTAATGAAAATATTTTTACTCCTAAAAATAAAGAACAAATTGACTATTAATTTACTGAAGTAGGCAAATCGCACCAAAAATTAATATAAACCTTTGTAGCTGAAATTCTGTGCTTAATACTCAGCTCGCTTGCCGCCAGACGTATTTGCAGGCACAATTACGAAGTTTTAGCACATAAAAAATGAGACTACTAGTAGCAGTGATTTTTTACTGCACTTGAAAGAGAGATTATTAGCCATACCCTTTGTGCTCACACTCTCGTCTTGTATTATAGAAAAAAACACATATCTTAATATAACTCAAATCCAGTAGTTCAGGCAATAAAATAAAAACTATTTTAAAATTATATAATTATACAGTAGAATTACAGGTTAACAGCTAATGACTATGAACAATTTTCATACACTACAAACTTCAGAAACCAGCATTGACCAACGTACAAAAATCAGTATATTCTACTGTCATTTTAAGTAGGATTTTAGATTAATAATATAATAATCAATGACATCATTGATTTCTTATTTGATCTTATTTTATTGATTTATTTTCATATTTTATTGCTCATTACTTCCCGATGACAAACTTAAAATAAATATTTTTACATCTAAAAATAAAGGATCTGATAAAAAAATAATAGAAACGTGTTTTAGTTATTAGTAATTTAGTGTTTTTGAGATGCTGATTTGAATAAATGTTGCCTATAATAGTCACAACAGTCTCCGTGGTATTCTTCCAATTTATATCCTAATATTTATCTGGAAAAAAATTGATCCTGTGTTTCTTTCTTTTTTAAGAATAATTATTATTATTATTATTTTTTTTTTTTGAAGGTACACTGAAAAGATAGGAACGATGAACTATGTGCCATTAATCCCTGAAGCATTTTATTATTATTTAGCTAGTCTGTTTGGATGTCAAGCATAGACCTGGTCAATTTTCTCAGGATATGTGGTGCAGTTTGCAACTCTCAAGTGTAATGCGTTCCAGGATATCCTCAGAGTCGGTAGGACATATTCAATATGTTCCTCGGAGTTTTGTTTTTTAATTGGTGAAGCCACTGTTGAGGGGGACGCCTGCAGCTCTGGGAGGTGGAATCACGGACCAAATACCCCCGGACGAAATACCCCCGGACCAAATATCCCCGCCCGGACCGGACGAAATACCCCCGGACGAAATACTCCCGGACGAAATACTCCCGGACGAAATATCCCCGGACGAAATACCCCCGGACGAAATACCCCCTTGTAAGTGGAGAGGGGCGGGTGACCGACGCGGGAGGAGAAGTTGACTTTATTTATAAAGTCTGTTTTTCTGTCGTTTGTCTGACGTCACGCGCGTCGTATTAAAGAAGGAAGTTAGTAACGCCATTTTTCACAACAAATATAATATATATTATGTAATATTCAAAGTATATTTATAGTTAATGCCGTATCAAGATCTCAAATTGCGTCTTTAATTTTATTATACCAACACATACTCAAAATTGTGCCGCAAACAAACGATTTTTGTATATGCTATGCTTAATTTGATTGTGCGGCAATTATAAATTGTCTCAGCGTTTTGCAGCAAGATTTTGAAGGTTTTTAAACGATTTTAGGTTTTTAAACCTAGGTGTGCCCCTAGCGATTTGAGCAAAGCCCGAAATTAACAAATATTTCGGGCTTCGCTCATTTAAATTTGAACATTTCTAGAAGAGCTCAAATCGAAAAAAGCAATCCACGACGAGAAGTTTTATATCGGGCTTTGCTCATTTAAATTTGATCATTTCTAGAAGTGCTAAAATCGGAAAAAGCGAACCCCGACGAGAAGTTTTATTTCGGGGTTTGCTCATTTAAATTTGCTCATTTCTAAAAGTGCCCAACTCGAAAAAAGCAACCCCGACGAGAATTTTTATTTCGGGCTTTGCTCACTGTTTTGATCATTTCTAGAAGTGCTCAAAGCAAAATGAAAAATAATATTTGGAAATTGTGCCGTATTATATAGCAATAAATAATAAAATAATGTAAATTTAATAATATTTTAATTATATATCACTTTTTTAATTTATTGATAAAAATACAAATTTAACATTAATAGCGTGTAAAGTATTTTTTTTTTATTAAAACATTTCTTTCTGTATTATTCAAGTCATATTGAAAGAAATTAACACGATTTTTTCACACTGAGAGACACTTTTAATTTTTTTATAATTAAAGGGTATGATTACAATTTATATAATCTAGCAATGAATTCCAGGTTGCAGATGAACAATTTCTAAGTTCAGACGACGTACCATGCACTCATGACAAAGAAAAGGGTGTCTCAAATCAGCAGCAGCATTAGCAAATTCAAAGCAAAGTTTTGTGTTTTGCAACTACAAGAAAGGTTGTCAATCTAAAACATATATGTTGTGCAAAGAAAAAATTTAGATGAAATTTAAAATGCCATGATAGTAATCCCTGCAAAAATAAGTCAAATTCAGGTAATAATAAGATCAGGTAATATTTATTTATTTATTTATTTATTTATTTATTTATTTATTTATTTATTTATTTATTTATTTATTTATTTATTTATTTATTTATTTATTTATTTATTTATTTATTTATTTATTTATTTATTTATTTATATATATATATATATTTATTTATTTATTTATTTATTTATTTATTTATTTATTTATTTATTTATTTATTTATTTATTTATTTATTTATTTATTTATTTATTTATTTATTTATTTTAAATTAGTAGGTTTGGTACTATCTTGAGGAGCTCTTTGCTCCTTAGCAAGTTCTGTAAATGAAGTTAAAATGATTTTATAATATATCAGCTGTAAAAAATTTATTTACATTAACTAACATACAATATTAATATAAAAAATGTGACAAAATCGTATTTTTCAGTATGACTTGAATAAAACAGAAAGAAATATTTTAATAAAAAAATAATATACACGCTAATGCTAAATTTGTATTTCTTTACTTAATTAAAAAAGTGATGTATGTAATTAAAATATTATTAAATTCAAAATATTTTATTGCTTTAATTATTTATTACAAATTATTACTATAATACGGCACAATTTCCAATTATTATTTTTCACTTTGCTTTGAGCACTCCTAGAAATTATCAAAACAGTGAGCAAATTAAGCCCGAAATAAAACTTCTCGTCAGGGTTTGTATTTTTCGAGTTGAGCACTTCTAGAAATGATCAAATTTAAATGAGCAAACCCCGAAATGAAACTTCTCGTCGGGGTTTGCTTTTTCCGATTTGAGCACTTCTAGAAATGGTCAAATTTAATTGAATAAATTTAAGCCCGAAATAAAACTTCTCGTCGGGGTTTGCTTTTTTCAATTTGAGCACTTCTAGAAATGTTCAAATTTGTATGAGCAAAAAGCCCAAAATATTTGTTAATTTCGGGCTTTGCTCAAATCGCTAGGGGCACACCTAGATGTGCGCATTGAATTCGGGCTTTGGTGCCAAATTATATAAATATAGAAAAGGAAGGAATAAATAAGGAAATAAATAGAACAACTTTAAGTAAATTAAGTTTCTTCAGGAGGGGTACACATGCGCTACGTTAAGTGTTCACGGCACCTATAGCACCAGGGGACCAGAAACAATAAAAAATATTGCATTTTTAGACCTATCCCAATCGAATCAGAATTAAAAAATTACACAAAAAAAATTTACTTATATTTTTTTTTAAGTTAAAAAATTATATAGGGACGATTTTGAAAATTTTTAGCTTAAAAAAAATCTAAAAAAAATGCAATAAAGACTAATAATTAACATGCATAAAATGTATCGTATCAAAATATATTACACATTAATTTTAATTCGATATGAATGATATGATAAATTAATGCATGATGTGTTGGCCTAAAGTTATAACTAACTTCCTTCTTTAATACGACGCGCGTGACATCAGACAAACGACAGAAAAACAGACTTTATAAATTTGAGCACTTCTAGAAATGATCAAATTTAAATGAGCAAAGCCCGATATAAAACTTCTCGTCGTGGATTGCTTTTTTCGATTTGAGCACTTCTAGAAATGTTCAAATTTAAATGAGCAAAGCCCGAAATATTTGTTCATTTCGGGCTTTGCTCAAATCGCTAGGGGCACACCTAGGTTTAAAAATCTAAAATCGTTTAAAAACCTTCAAAATCTTGCTGCAAAATGCTGAGACAATTTATAATTGCCGCACAATCAAATTAAGCATAGCATATACAAAAATCGTTTGTTTGCGGCACAATTTTGAGTATGTGTTGGTATAATAAAATTAAAGACGCAATTTGAGATCTTGATACGGCATTAACTATAAATATACTTTGAATATTACATAATATATATTATATTTGTTGTGAAAAATGGCGTTACTAACTTCCTTCTTTAATACGACGCGCGTGACGTCAGACAAACGACAGAAAAACAGACTTTATAAATAAAGTCAACTTCTCCTCCCGCGTCGGTCACCCGCCCCTCTCCACTTACAAGGGGGTATTTCGTCCGGGGGTATTTCGTCCGGGAGTATTTCGTCCGGGGATATTTCGTCCGGGAATATTTCGTCCGGGGGTATTTCGTCCGGTCTGGGCGGGGATATTTGGTCCGGGGGTATTTTGTCCGGGGGTATTTGGTCCGCTTACCGGGAGGGAGGTGATGACGCCGTCTTCCGAGATGCTTGCACACTCCAAGTAAGCTGGGCTCACAAGCGGGAGCGTTCTGCGACCATCCATGAGTACGGGGGTGGAAGGAAACGATAAAGGTTTAGTCAGGGTAAATAAGTCAGCTGTGGCCTAGTAAGGAACTGATGTCCCAGCATTTACCTTATTAAAGTGTCCAGGCGAAGAAAAAAATTGGGGGTGGGGTGGGGGGGGGGGGGGGCTCTTCTTAAGGCCAATGTTAAAAATTGAAGTGGGGGAAATGCCTATATTACCCATGTTAAATCGAAATTTTCGGCCCATCCCCCCCCTGGATCCGCGCCGGTAAGTGTCCAGGAAACCACAGAAAGTTTGGACGAGACAAGCTCACATTTATGTGTCTCCCGAATGCAGGTAATATATAATAGTAAAAGAGCGTACACTGTCACCTCTCGGGAGCTGGGAGCTACCAGAACTCGCTCCCATACCCTAACTCGAGGTAACGAAAAGTCACCTTTGAGCCAAGGCAGGAAGGGATCCTGGGTCTCCTGAGCGATAGGCAGGGGTCCCAACTACTACTGTTTGATTAAAATTTGTTTTTGTTTGTTTCTTTTTTGTTTCTTTGTTTTATTCGTTTATCCAGTATAGACTTTTGTTAGAAAGCCCCGTTATACATGTGCAGAATACAATAAATACTATAATCAAATACTATCGACACATATATTATGTATATATATTATAGATACACAGATACACTTATTAAATTACAAAAATGCCAAACATGTTAAGGCTTAACCTGAGAAATTTGGACGAAAAATTCGCTACAACAGATTTTCTTCAAATTAATTTGGTGGACTCACAACAATCGTCAAATTAGCTCTGAATTTTTTCGGAATTTTTTAACCGTTGGTTTAATTATAATTAATTTATTTAAATGAGAATTTTGTATCCTTCCAATGTTAAATTTGTTAATTAGCATTGCAAAAAAACTATATAACAGATTCTTTTACTTTTTTTTTTACTAAAACCTAATTTTTTAGACTATTTTTCTGAATTGTTTTCATATATTTTGAACCGTGGCGATGATCGTTTCCTGTATGTCATGAGAAATGTGGCAACGTTCTCAAGGACTGTTGTCACCACCCCCTCCTAAAAATTTATGCGCATTCCAATGCAAACAGTGTTGCCACTATAGCCACGCCTCTTGACCTTGACAGACAAATTCTCAGGTTATACCTTAAGACATTACATTTAAGATCATGCACATTGCTATTTACAGTATTTACATAATTTTGCAATCTCTTGATGAAGAGTGATGGAAATGGAATAATACGTCCAGATCATTTTCATCTGTGTAGCTTATTGCAAGCATATTGAATTAGAGAGAAAAGGGCCAAGCCAACGTACTACACTTATCTAACTATAACTTCGGCAGGGTTCGGTACACAGTAAAAGCATCACTGATAAATTTTATTTAAAATATATTTTTAATGTTGGTAATAATTGTTAAATTATATTTCATAATAATAGATATTCAATGAAAATAATATAATCAAATTTATGGACTTGTAAAGACATAATTATTATTTCTTTATGAGGAAAAAAAAAAAAAGGGTTTATGCATGAAGCTTTCGGAGTAATTTTATTTTGACCTTACGTACCGTACGAGGAAATGCTGATTGTAGGAAAACTCGGTGCAGGAAAACTCGGTGCAGGAAAACTCGGTGCAATTTCAACAAGCTAGGAAAACTCGGTGCACGGTAAACTCGGAGCACGGAAAACTGGGAGCACCGCTAGGAAAACTCGGAGCATCGCATATATTATAAAATATCGTATATATTATATATAACCAGCTATATTGTCGCCTCCAAACACAAAAGTTACAGGGGACTTAATTAAATACTATGAGGAGCATCACTATATCGTAATTTATCCTTAATAATTGTTCTCTAGGGCTTATAAATATTTATAATTTGTGTATTTGCCATGATAATTTTTTAAGAATTGTAATTATTTTTTGATGGTAAAAAATTATAAAATTTAGATCAGAACATAGATAACAAAATGACTGTTCACTTTCTGAAGTAAAGAAAGTAATTATTTAGTCCAGTTTTTGAGATGGTAATTTTTTTAGTTGAAAAAGATGCTGATTTGACTTGATTTGAAAATGGCCGCCAGATTTCCAATGATATTCTTATTATTTATATCCTGAATATCTCAAAAACTAGATTGACTTTTGCTTCATTTTTTTTTTCTTTTTGCTGAATATTTATGTTATAATGTAAGGAAGGTTTACTATAATTTTCAGAGTGATTCACCATCTCCTAAAATTAGTGAGAATAACCCTTTTAAAACAACATACAGTTGAAATTTTTTACTATATATTATATATATGTAATGTATCTCTTGAAACTTTACTTGATACCTTTCTATTTTATATTTATTTATTATATATATATTTTTATTTTTTTTTTAATTTTTTTTATATATAAAGCTGTGCATGCAATGAAGTAGAATAGTTGCATCTGTGATTATATTACAATTCTTATTCTTACCAATTCTTATTAAACTTTAACATAATATTTTGCTGCCTTGAGCCATAATTCATCTATATAGATATTTTATTCTTTTATCTAATTTTTAATTAAAATTAAATTTGCATTGCATATAAATTTATATGTAAATATATTAGGTTCAACAAAATGCATTTTCACATAAATTAAATACTTTTTTAAAAATGTTTACATATGATGTGCTGCTACAAATTTACTTTTAAATTCTTAACTAAATTCATGCATACTTTTCTAAATAATAAATTTTAAAACTGGTATTGTATTATATACTAATTAACGCAATAATACGGAAAAAAATTTTCACAATAAAAGTGTTTTATTTTATATAAACATACTGTTATTTACATTGATCACATAAGCTAAAATATCACATAGGAAATAATGTTCGTCTACTTAAAAATTGATGCTTAAATTGTACAAAATAATACATAATTATCTTATTGGAATCTATATAATTAAATGCAAAGCTATAAATAGAAACAAAATCCACATCATAGCTGGAAATGAGGGGAGAGGGGAGGGGTCAGTACTAGGTGCCTAGTAGGAGATGTTGTGGGCCACACCCTCCACATAGTCATAGGCTGGGTGACCCTTAGCCCATGAAAGTTATTGGGCTGCGCCTCGCCCCATTGTTCAAGTGCACGTGCACTAATTACCTCTTACCTGCTACCTGTTTTTTTGGTAAGCGGACCAAATACCCCCGGACGAAATACCTCCGGACCAAATATCCCCGCCCGGACTGGACGAAATACCCCCGGACGAAATACTCCCGGACGAAATACCCCCGGACGAAATACCCCCTTGTAAGTGGAGAGAGGCGGGTGACCAACACGGGAGGGGAAGTTGACTTTATTTATAAAGTCTGTTTTTCTGTCGTTTGTCTGACGTCACACGCGTCGTATTAAAGAAGGAAGTTAGTAACGTTAGGCCAATACATTTTGCATTAATTTATCATATATCATTCATATCAAATTAAAATTAATGTGTAATATATTTTGATACGATACATTTTATGCACGTTAATTATAAGTGTTTATTGCATTTTTTTAGGTTTTTTTTAACAAAAAATTTTCAAAATCGTCCCTATATAATTTTTTACTTCAAAAAAAAAATTTAAGTAAGTTTTTTTAGTGTAATTTTTTAATTCTGATTCGATTGGTATATAGGTCTAAAAATTAAAACTGCAATATTTTTTATTGTTTTTGGTCCCCCGGTGCTATAGGTGCCGTGAACACTTAACGTAGCATGTGTACCCCTCCTGAAGAAACTTAATTTACTTGTTGTTCTATTTCCCTTCTCGAAAAATAAGTCTAGTGGTCAAGTGGTTAACCACCTAAATTAAGTTGTCAACCACTAAAATCAAGTTGTCAACGACTTATTTTCAGTAGTTAACAACTAACTTTGAGTGGTAGGGCGCCCAGTGGTAACCACTGGCTTAGTTGTCAACTACATATTTTCAGTTGTTGACAACTAACTTTGAGTGGTAGGGTGCTCAGTGGTAACCACTGGCTTAGTTGTCAACCACTTATTTTCAGTTGTTGACAACTAACTTTGAGTGGTCGGGCGCCCAGTGGTAACCACTGGCTTAGTTGTCAACTACTTATTTTCAGTTGTTGACAACTAACTTTGAGTGGCAGGGCGCCCAGTGGTAACCACTGGCTTAGTTGTCAACCACTTATTTTCAGTTGTTGACAGCTAACTTTGAGTAGTAGGGCACCCAGTGGTAACCACTGACTTAGTTGTCAACTACTTATTTTCAGTTGTTGACAACTAACTTTGAGTGGTAGGGCGCCCGGCCAGTGGTAACCACTGGCTTTTAGTTGTCAACTACTTATTTTCAGTTGTTGACAACTAACTTTGAGTGATAGGGTGCCCATGCAGTGGTAACCACCAGCTTAGTTGTCAACCACTTATTTTCAGTTGTTGACAGCTATAAACTTTGAGTGGTAGGGCGCTCAGTGGTAACCACTGGCTCAGTTGTCAACTACTTACTTTACAGTTATAAAAAAAATCATAAATTTCTACTACTTGAATTAATTAAGTTAAATTTAAATGTTATTTGAAGTTATAATTAAGACAAGATGTAATAGCACAGTAAAATTGATTATTATCAATTATATTTAATTTATTATATGTATAATTAATTGTTATATATAGTATCATTTCTATTTAATATAATTATATGTCATATATTATATTATTATATAACCACTGACAGTATTAAGTGGTTGACAACTAAGCCAGTGGTTACCACTAAGCGCCCTACCACTCAAAGTTAGCTGTTAACTACTAAAAATAAGTAGTTGACAACTAAGCCAGTGGTTACCAATGGTCACGCGTGTGCGCATGTGCGGTGGTCGGGAAGTCGGAAAAACATGGCGTCGCCACGAGGAGTAGAACCTGTAGAACTTCTGAATAATTCGTATTATCAAGCAGTTTTATATCAGATAAGTACCTTTTTAGTACATAAAACGTAATGTGAAATCATGTTCCGTAAAGTTCTCGTTGCTTTGTGTCGTATTTTTGTTCTAGGTGGCCTTAAACAGAGTGTTTATCGGCTCCTAGGACATGATGCACAAAAAAAAAATATCGCCGCCGATGCCAAAGTTTCGTGGTAATTATAAACTACAAAAAAATATCCATATTTTATTAAAGAATACAATGTATGTTTTAAGTAGATGAAAAAGTTACAGTAATATCTTATTAACTATACGTTTTTTTAAATGTTTAATATATTATAATTGCTGCAGAATAATAAAAATAAATACGATAATTTCTAAGTACGTGTTAATTATATTAATAATTATTTCATTTATATATTGCCTAAGATATGACTTCAATTAATCCGTCCGTATATCTGTATTTTTAATTTGTATAAACGTTTTTTACCTTGAATTATATAATGTATAGTAATATACTATAATAGATATGTAAAATATTTCAATATTAATTCAAGGTAAAAATGTTTATTATGTAATTATATAACTTTTAATTATTATGTTTTAGCTATAATTTCTACCATCTATAGCTTAATTAATTAGGAGTCAATTAAGTGACAACTGCATCGTGATGGGGGCGGTCGGCGCGTGTTGACATATACAAACGACTGCTGGACCAATTGTGACCGCAACCATTGGCGACTACTGGCGAAAATTCAAAAATTCGTGACAACTAGGACGCGGCGTGACCACTTCCTGGCGACAACTAGGCCGAGACAACTGGGAGACCACTAGGCCGTGACCACTGGGTGACCACTAGACCGTGACCACTGGGTGACCACTAGACCGTGACCACTAGACAACAACCACTGGGTGACCACTAGACAACAACCACTGGGTGACCACTAGACAACAACCACTGGGTGACCACTAGACAACAACCACTGGGTGACCACTAGACAACAACCACTAATCAAGTGGTTAACAACAGGCGAAAATTCAACTGGAGAGTGGTCAACCACATGACCACTGGACTTATTTTTCGAGAAGATATTTCCTTATTTATTCCTTCCTTTTCTATTTATATATGTCGGCACCAAAGCCCGAATTCAATGCGCACATCTAGGTGTGCCCCTAGCGACTTGAGCAAAACCCGAAATTAACAAAAATTTTGGGCTTTGCTCATATAAATTTGAACATTTCTAGAAGTGCTCAAATCGAAAAAAAGAAACCCCGACGAGAAGTTTTATTTCGGGCTTAAATTTACTCATTTAAATTTGACCATTTCTAGAAGTGCTCAAATCGGAAAAAGCAAACCCCGACGTGAAGTTTTATTTCGGGCTTAAATTTACTCATTTAAATTTGATCATTTCTAGAAATGCTCAACTCGAAAAACACAAACCCTGACGAGAAGTTTTATTTCGGGCTTTTTGCTCACTGTTTTGATCATTTCTAGAAGTGCTCAAAGCAAAGTGAAAAATAATAATTGGAAATTGTGCCGTATTATAGTAATAATTTGTAATAAATAATTAAAATAATAAAATATTGTGAATTTAATAATATTTTAATTACATGCATCGCTTTTTTAATTAAGTATCAAAAATACAAATTTAGCATTAGCGTGTATTTTATTTTTTTATTAAAATATTTCTTTCTGTTTTATTCAAGTCATACTGAAAAATACAATTTTGTCACACTTTTTATATTAATATTTTATGTTAGTTAATTTAATTTTTTTTTTTTTTTTTTTTTTACAGCTGATATTTTATAAAATCTTTTTAACTTAATTTACAGAACTTGCTAAGAAGCACAGAGCTCCTCAAGATAGTACCAAACCTATTAATTTAAAATAAATAAATATTATATAATTTAAAATAAATAAATATTATACCTGATTATTACCTGATCTTTTATTATTACCTGAACTTGACTTATTTTTGCAGGGATTACTATCATGGCATTATAAATTTCATCTAAACTTTTTCTTTGCACAACATGTTTTAGATTGACAACCTTTCTTATAGTTGCGTTGCAAAACACAAAACCTTGCTTTGAATTTGCCAATGCTGCTGCTGATCTGAGACACTCTTTTCTTTGTCATGTGTGGTACGTCATCTGAACTTAGAAATTGTTCATCTGCTTATACCTGGAATTCATTGCTAGAGTATATAAATTGTAATCATACCTTTAATTATAAAAAAATGATAATAATAAAAAAATTGAAAGTGTCTCTCAGTGTGAAAAAATCGTATTTTTTCAATATGACTTGAATAATACAGAAAGAAATGTTTTAATAAAAAAAAAATACTATACACGCTATTAATGTTAAATTTGTATGTTTATCAATAAATTAAAAAAGTGATATAATTAAAATATTATTAAATTTACATTATTTTATTATTTATTGCCGGCGCAATTTCCAGCTATTATTTTTCATTTGCACTTCTAGTAATGATCAAAACAGTGAGCAAAGCCCGAAATAAAAATTCTCGTCGGGGTGGCTTTTTTCGAGTTGGGCACTTTTAGAAATGAGCAAATTTAAAGGAGCAAACCCCGAAATAAAACTTCTCGTCGGGGATTGCTTTTTTCGATTTGAGCACTTCTAGAAATGTTCAAATTTAAATGAGCAAAGCCCGAAATATTTGTTAATTTCGGGCTTTGCTCAAATCGCTAGGGGCACATACCTAGGTTTAAAAACCTAAAATCGTTTAAAAACCTTCAAAATCTTGTTGCAAAACGCTGAGACAATTTATAATTGCCGCACAATCAAAGTAAGCATAGCATATATATATTATATACAAAAATCGTTTGTTTGCGGCACAATTTTGAGTATGTTTTGGTATAGTAAAATTAAATACGCAATTTGAGATCTTGAAACGGCATTAACTATAAATAATATACTTTGAATATTATATATGATATATATTTGTTGTGAAAATTTTATAAATAAAGTCAACTTCCCCTCCCGTGTTGGTCGCCCGCCCCTCTCCACTTACAAGGGGGTATTTCGTCCGGGGGTATTTCGTCCGGGAGTATTTCGTCCGGGGGTATTTCGTCCGGTCCGGGCGGGGATATTTGGTCCGGGGGTATTTCGTCCGGGGGTATTTGGTCCGTGATTCGTTTTTTTCAATCCAGGTAGTAAAGAAACTTGTTGAGAACGGTTGTAGGAAAACTCGGAGCCGGAAAACTCGGAGCCGCGTCTGCACGCTAGGAAAACTCGGAGCACGGAAAACTCGGAGCCGGAAAACTCGGAGCACGGAAAACTCGGAGCCGGAAAACTCGGAGCACGGAAAACTCGGAGCACGGAAAACTCGGAGCCCCGCTAGGAAAACTCGGAGCGTCGCATTTTTAAACTATGTAGAGCATAAAAATATAAAATATCGTTGCCACTGAGGAACAAAATTAAAGAAGACGTAAATATTATGAGCATAATTCGAGTAATATATTCATAGCTTTTCTCTAAGGCTTATAAATATTATATCAATTAGCTTTTCTCAGGACTTATATTACATTATCTATTTCAGATTAATCTCTATTTCATTCGTAGACTATTAAATAGCTTGCAGTGATACAACATGCGCTTAAAATATTTAGTCGACATACATTTTTTATTTTATGTAATTAAGAAATTATGCAAAATCAAATGCAATTTAATATTTCCCTTGAAACAACAGATAACTTTCTCATTTTTTTTATATAAAGATGTGCCTTCAGTGTAGGAGTTGCATGTGATTGTAGAATTATTATAATAATATTTTTTTGCTGCCTTAATTTTGGCTTAGAGAACTTTTGTTTATTTTATTTCTTTTATCAATTTTTTATTCAAAATTACCTTACAGTATTTATCTATTTTTATAACGTAAGTTCAATGAAATGCAATTTCACATTATAAATAAATATTGTATATTTCCTTCAATTCATTTAATGTTATTTGTGATTTACTACCAGATTTTATTATATTTACTTATTTCATTACTTCAATTTTTATTTTGCTATTTTAATCCATACCTATAATAGGTTACCATTTATGAATAATGAAATGTTATAAACTAATATATATGCATAATCAAAAGATTGAAATAAAATTCTATTCTATTGTATGATGTAACATAACTTTTTTATGTAATATTCTATTCTTTACTTAATTTACACTTCTCTAGTTAATAAGCTTTTAATATTGGTATTATTAATTGGAATAATACGGAGCAATTTTTTTTTAATTTAGAATTTATTTTAAATAAATAATATTATTTACAATTATACCATACAAAATTGTAGACTCAAACATCGCATAGTTCCAGAAACAATGTTCGTCAAACTGAATGATCTTGAAAAGCAAGCTATACATGGGGGAGGGGAAGGGACTGGAGTGAAATTGTAGTGCAAAAATAATGATCTGAAGAAAGAATGAATCAGAAATATACTCCATGCCTCCATGGATTCAAATTTGTATTTACAATGGGGAATTCTCATACGACATAACTTTTAATTTAATTGCTAAATTATCATAGGTGACTCTTTAACAATAAGTTTGATTTGAGTTTCGGAAATTTTGTCTCAAATTTGGTGGCTCTAGAGGGATTATTAGAAGTAGGGGCACTACTCAGGTAGTCGAAAAATATCTTAATATTACTACCTTTTCCTTCATAACGGTTTTTCGAGATACTATCCAATTTTTTAAATAGCAAAGTTATTTAAAACTTTGTAAAAAAAGTAAAGAAAAGCAGATTTATCCTCATGCAGTCGAATAATATTTTAATATTACTACCTTTTCCTTCATAACGGTTTTTCGATATGCTATCCGATTTTTTAAGGATTGACCTCAGTTGATGGAGATCTCGGAATCGGCCCCCTTGAATGCTACAAGACTTGCAGAGAATTTAGAACTTGCCATCAATAGGAGGCATGCAAATTTTGAAGTGGACATTTCTGATCAGTTTTGAAAAAACTGAGGTAGAAGTTTAACATTGGCCTTATGGACGGAAACCGGAAATGGAGCTGTTGTAAGAAAACCGCCCCCTTGAATTTGCCCAAACCATAAGCGATTACGTTTTAGATCATTCTCGAATTATTAAAATTTATTTCATTCGATTCCGTCTGATAGAAATTTCTTTTGAACCTGCCAGTAACTGAGGTCAATCGTTAAATAGCAAAGTTATTTAAAACTTTGTAAAAAAAGTAAAGAAAAGCAACTTTATCCTCATGCAGTCGAATAATATTTTAACAGTACCCATTCTTACTTTTGAGCTTCTACTTTTGACATTCGTTTTATTCATTAAAAATAATTATAATTCATGTCACCTTCAATTAGAAAAATGTAAATATGATTTTCTTCTTTTTAAAAATGAACGATATAAAAAAAAAATAACAAAATGTTATTAAAATGTGTATTAAAATACAACTAATCTGGGGTTCATAGAGAAATGAACATTTATAAAATGCTCTCGATAATACTCATTGTAAATCAAAACGGCTACTACATCTGTCCCTTGCGTTCCTTGTATTAAAATTTACAGAAGTTATAAGTTTTATAAATAATTTATAAGTTTTAAAGTATGAAGAATAATAAATAATTGATTATGCTCATTATATAGTATTTAGGTCCTCAATAATCTTTATAATAATTCTATAATCACATGCAACTCCTACACTGAAGGCACATCTTTATATAAAAAAAAAATGAGAAAGTTATCTGTTGTTTCAAGGGAAATATTAAATTGCATTTGATTTTGCATAATTTCTTAATTACATAAAATAAAAAATGTATGTCGACTAAATATTTTAAGCGCATGTTGTATCACTGCAAGCTATTTAATAGTCTACGAATGAAATAGAGATTAGTCTGAAATAGATAATGTAATATATAAGTCCTGAGAAAAGCTAATTAATATAATATTTATAAGCCTTAGAGAAAAGCTATGAATATATTACTCGAATTATGCTCATAATATTTACGTCTTCTTTAATTTTGTTCCTCAGTGGCAACGATATTTTGTATTTTTATGCTCTACATAGTTTAAAAATGCGACGCTCCGAGTTTTCCTAGCGGGGCTCCGAGTTTTCCGTGCTCCGAGTTTTCCGTGCTCCGAGTTTTCCGGCTCCGAGTTTTCCGTGCTCCGAGTTTTCCGGCTCCGAGTTTTCCGTGCTCCGAGTTTTCCTAGCGTGCAGACGCGGCTCCGAGTTTTCCGGCTCCGAGTTTTCCGGCTCCGAGTTTTCCGCATACCGTTGAGAACGTTTGAACGCCATAAAATAATGTTCGGTTGAAATTATTTCAATATTATTACAATTTATTACCATTCCCTATTTTTCAGCATTGCATGTATATTATATTATATAAAATATATATAATGATTAATCGTCATCATGTATAAAACATGATTAAGAGGCATTCACAAAGTCCTAAGGCCACATTTAGGGCTCGATAATTTAAACCCCGATTTTATGCATGCTTTTTAGACCCAAAATTTCTGGTCTTAAATTATCGAGCCCTAAATGTGGTCTTAAGACTTTGTGAATGCCCCGTATTTATTTTCCTTTCCCTTTAATTAAATAAAAATATATTTCTTCACATTTATGCAATATGTAATATTAGATTTTTTTTTCAATGTGTTAATGATAATATATATAATGTCATATAACAAATAAAAATGAAAATTGATATAAGAATGTAATTGTTCTCATAAACTATATGGACATTATGGACAAAAAATTGCTGTACCGCTGTTCCTTCTATGAGAGCACTTAAATTTTTCCTTTATTTACAATAAATATTAATTAAATAATGAAATTATTTGAATAATTTATAAATAGTATTATATAATTTAATATAGAATTAGTGATATTCATAGTATTTAAGCCCTCCAATATTTTTTTTGTATGAAGGCAACAAGAAAATTACATGTGTTCGATTTTTGTTATATTTTATTATTTTTATGCTAATATACATATTCCAAAATCCATATACTTGTAGTATAGGGATCTTGCAATATATGCGATGCTCCGAGTTTTCCTAGCGGTGCTCCCAGTTTTCCGTGCTCCGAGTTTACCGTGCACCGAGTTTTCCTAGCTTGTTGAAATTGCACCGAGTTTTCCTGCACCGAGTTTTCCTGCACCGAGTTTTCCGGATACCGCTATATACAGAAGCTCTTTATAAGCTTTTAGAGCGGAAAACACCTGAGGTACGGCCGTTGATTAGTCCCTTGCTTTCGTTGCCAACCACAAAACGCTTAAACGTACTGCCAGGGAGCCAGGGAATTCCCTTCCATAACACTCTTGCTTCTCAGAAAATATCTTACTTTGCTCTTCCTTTCCTTCATGAAGTTATACCTCAATATGCACATCAAAGTTAATCGCCAATTCTGGAAATGTAGCCATAAAAGGCTCGCACCAATAAGCTTATGGTATAAAACCTTAACTCTTACACCGTATATATAGTACGTACTATATGTATACATGACTGTATATATATATATATATATATATATATATATATATATATATATATATATATATATATATATAAATTAGAAAATAAATGCATAATTTATGGACTTTATTTTTGAAACTTAATTCAAAGAAAGAAATGCTTTTGGAAATAAAATACAAAATTAACTTCATATCATATTTAAAAAGGTTTCGTGTATGGAATTGTGCTTACTAACAATTTTAGGTTTGCAATATTTAAGATGATATTCAATGAAATGAATGAGTAGGTTTCCATGCCAGCGTTCTCTTATATTTCAAAGTACAATTTTTAAGTGCGTGTTTAATATAGTGCTATAGCGTTAGACTTTGTGAAAGTCAGCATAATGCTTAACAGATTCATATATTCCTTTTGATATATCGGGCCTGGTTTCAAAAGCGAATATCTTAAACTTTGCTTGAAACACTGGCTCATTTTGTGTAAATAAGTTAAAAGAATTACTTTTTAGATGAAATAGAGCTATTAGTTTTTGAATAAAATAAGCAACTCATTTTTATATATTATACATACATATAATGTATATAAATTAGGTTCAAGTCTACTTGCAACATTTTCAACATTATAATATGTAATGTATATAACAATATAATATATACTATAATAAAATTGGAAATGTTGCACCTCGCATAAAATTTGAAATGATCGTAATCTCTCTTTCTATCACGAAACGATTCAATTTTGTTTTTAGTGCAATCTCTTTCAATAAAATATCTGACTGAAACATCGCGAAAAGAAGCAATCGTAAACCTGCTTACACACGGAGAACAGAGAAGGGAGGTGTCAAAGGAATGAACATTGTTCGTTCGCTCTTTATACGTTTCGAGCAGGATTTTTTTTTTTTCGGTCCTGTTCCCAACATCTTTGATTTTATTTTCTTGGTAGAGTATAGTAAAAGTAACATTGTTTTCAGTATGACCAAATACATTTTACTAATCAATTTTCAAACATCACTTTCCTTAGATTTTTTTTAGCATTCATTGAGATTTAACGTCAGTTATAAGCAGTTATAAGTTTTTATATTCTCATGCAAGCAAAGGTTATTTTTTAAAGCAAAGGATGATTTTTTTTAATGCAGTTCAAATGAATAGTAGCAGATACTAAATTATGCTACTCTGATTTTTTTCAGATTTATTTTTAGTCCCAGAACTATTTTTAAATAATTATTGAAAGTGCAGCCACGCCCCTTGAAGGTGTCAATAGGCTCTATCCTTTTTATTAAGGCTTAACCTGAGAAATTTGGACGAAAAATTCGCTGCAACAGATTTTCTTCAAATTAATTTGGTGGACTTACAACAATCGTCAAATAATTATAATTATTTTAATTAATTATTGAAATAATAATTTCAATAATTATTTAAAAATACTTTTCTGGGATTAAAAAAAATCTGAAAAAAATCAGAATAGCATAATTTGGTACTCTTTATTCATTTCTGCAGTAAATTTTTTTCATGCAGGTTGTCCATTACTTCAATTAAAGTGATAAACAATGTGCTGTACAATTTTCCATCCTAAAAAATGTTTCCATGGTTTTCTTACTTCAAATATAAAAGCACATAAAATGATTGTTCTGTAATGGCGACTCAACATACTAATGAGTATAGTATACATTGTCATCATGTCATCATACTTTGGTTAGAGATACCCATGACGTCATGAATGATCAATGTCAACAACATTTCAAGGGTAGCCTGGGGGGGGAGGGACGCCCCCCCCTCACCCCGAATTTTCGGATTTAACATATGGTCTAATTAATTGGGGATGTAGCGCGAGTCAATTAAATAGAGTATTTATTTTACAAAAGCGTGCCCTTAGAACCATGTTAAGATTCAAAAAATGTGATACCTGTGTATCATATTTCAAAGATAATAAAATGTTAACTCTCCCTTGTTTATATATCCTAAAGTGTGCATTATTCAAAAGAACCAATTCCGGTCTCTATACTCAGAATAATGACATGCATTCATATAATACGAGAAATAACAATAAAGTAGCAATAGGCATTCACAAATCAAGCTTTTTTGAAAATAGTGCCATGTATAAGTCAGCAATGATATATGACTTTTTACCATCCAGTCTTAGAAATATTGAAAGTGATAAAGCATTTAAAAACAAATTGAAACGAATTTTAATTGAAAAAGAATTTTATTCAGTCAAAGCATTTTTTTGTGCTAAATTACCTGAAAACATAATCAGGAATTTTTAATATAATTAATATTATTGTACATATGATTTCTCTTTAACTCAAATAAATATAAAAAATGTATGTTAAATTATTTATCATGGTAATAGATGTATAAAATTCAGATTATATAGTTAAAATGTATTTATATGTTATTTGTGTGCACTGTGATTGTTGTGATGTGCTTTGCTTTGTCTGTTTAATTGTGTTTTTTCGTTTGTTTGTTTTTTTTTTTACTTGACATGATCTAAGTTCGTCTATGTACAACCAAAATGATTGAATAAAAAATTTGAATTTGAATTTGAATTTGAACATGAGCAATATAGGCATTTCCCCCACTCCATTTTTAACATTGGCCTTATGAAGAGGACAACCCCCGATTTTTTTTCTGGATCCGCGCTTGTGAGAAAATATAATTATATGATAATGGCTTTTGCATGGTCTATTAAATAACAGAACTGTAAAAACATAGTCAAAATAATGAGATAAATATACAGGTATCAGGAGTATATTATGGACAGTTATGCTACTTGCATGTTTACAATGTTCTAAGATCGACCGTATTAAGGTAGAGATAACGCCGAACAGCTGATCGACGTAATCCCCTTTGATTAACATGTTAACCTTAGCAAATTGACAAAAATTCTGAAATTTTTTTGAGAGGCAGATATTAGTGCCTAAAAGCCATAGAAAAAGTTTCAAGAACATTTAACGAGCCGATTTTTTTAAATAAATTTTTAGTTTGGCTCTCCATGGGAAAGCCCTATGCTGAAAATTAAAAAAATTAATTAAAAAAAATCGGCTCGTTAAATTGTTTTGAAATTTTTTCTATGGCTTATAGGCACTAATATCTGCCTCTCAAAAAAATTTCAGAATTTTTGTCAATTTGCTAAGGTTAACATGTTAATCAAAGGGGATTACGTCGATCAGCTGTTCGGCGTTATCTCTACCTTAAAAGGGAACAAAATACATTTTATAGTGAGAAATCGTTTTCTGATCTCGTTTACTAAAGATGAAGAAGAGAACTGGCTTAATTTTCCTTGGAGCTGTGGATGAACCCATTGCATCTCTCTCTCTTTCTCTCTCTCTCTCTCTCTCTCTCTCTCTCTCTCTCTCTCTCTCTCTCTCTCTCTCTCTCTCTAGCTCTTCTAATAGTTGTTTAGCAGAGGGATTAATTGATTTTTTTCCTCTAATTTAAAGCAAATTGATTAACTATTCTACGGTTTGTTTATTTGATTTTTTTACTATATCACTCGATGACTCACCTGCAAGCAGCAAAGAGAGAGAGAGAGAGAGAGAGAGAGAGAGAGAGAGAGAGAGAGAGAGAGAGAGAGAGAGAGAGAGAGAGAGAGAGAGAGAGAGAGAGAGAGAGAGAGAGAGAGGACATTAACATGGGAGGTACATACGTAAGTCGAGAGAGAGAAAAAAAAGAATGTTGCAGGGATTGCGATGACAAAACAAGAACGAACTAACCCTCGAACTGATGGCTACAATAGATTCATTGATGTAAAAACTTCAATAAACAAACTGTTCAAATCATTATTAATGCATTAATAAAATTGCAACGAGCTTTTGACCTTTGAAAATCACTGTACCAAGTCAATTATATATAATTCATTCATTTGTTTTAATATAAAATGTATAAGTTGACGTGAGGGACGTGAAGTGCTTTCTGTAAGGGGGAAAAACCCCGGAGATCTTTTTACTAATAAAATAATATGATAGTAGAATACTTATAATAGACAAAGAAATATATATAATACATTTAAAAAAGAAAATGTATATTACTGTAAGAATATAAATTATGAATATGAATCAAAATTTTAGTTCTAAGACAGTAAAATATGAATTGAAGTCCTTTGAAGAGAACGATTTTTAAGGTTCCGGTATATAAGAAGATGGATTTTTTTGTGGCAAATTTGGAGAGGGTTGTGGTAAAGCTCAGGGAGGCTCAGGAAGGCTCATGGGGGCTCAGAATCTGGCAATGCTGTCACTGCTTGGCACTACCAGCAGCCTTCAGGCTTCTGGGGGCGATTGCTCTCATCATTTCGACAGAAAAAAAATTACATATACATTGAATTATCATGATTTTAATATTATTTGATTGCCAAAAGAACTCGAGAAAGCAGGAAAAAAAATATATGTTTATTTTTTTAATGTATATGGTTTTGCTGTTTTAATTAGAAATTTACCTTGCAGGCTTAAAAACAGCTAGCTATTTCCCTAGTTAATCTCGCGTGAAACAGGCTTGAAATAAGCATTTCCTCTTTAAACTGCGGCGACAGGCGGGTGAGAGCGCGGCTGGCGCGCGGCCGGCGGCGAGCGAGTGGGCTCACAACAGAGCCTGGCGCGGTCTTTCCCTTGTAATGCAGCAGCAATAGCCGCCCCATTCGCGTCCACAGTCATGCAGATGCCTTCCTGACAGAAGCCACTCCACAAACAAATAAAACCAAAATGAGATTGCTCTTGTTGCTTCTAATACGATTTTTACATGATGATCTTTTTTATCTCTCTCTAAAGCAACAGATCATCAGAAGATAATTGGTTTATTTAAAAAAAAAGCACCTATATACATGAAACATGAATGTATGTGGATACATGATATACATACATAAAGTACATAAACGAAGGGCTTTATAGTAACCATGACCTTCCTCCTTGTATCTCATTTTCGTTCATAATGTCAATATTATTTTAATATATTCTAAGCCAAAACTAACTATAGACGAGAGGTATTTTACTATATGTTGAGCGCTTGAATTTTACATCATATGATATGATGGTAATAAAATTAATAAACATACACGATTTTTGTAATGTTGACCATTGATATAATGAGAAATAAATAATAGGACACAAATTATTAACATTATATTTATATATTTGCTTCCTATACAATATATATATTATTAAATAATATAAATTTTCATGTCTTTGAACACTATTTACAGAGTTAAAAACAACTTGTACGTAAATCTTGTTTTAACTTTTTGAGTGTCTGACTCTTCCTTGAGGTAATAATTCGCCCGTTTTTGACAATTCCTTCTTATTCTGGACTGAAACAAATTCTTAATTTACTGAAGCAAGCATATGATCATTACGTCACTCTTACGTGCAAGATCATGCATGTTTATATTAGACTCTCGGTCTCTGGGGCAGTCTGGAAAGTATGAGGGAAGAAGGCAGATGTTTTGTTAAATTTCTGGATGACGTTGTGACTTTTTCTGCTTTCCCATATAACATCATAGCAAGTTAAATGCATAGATTTAGAAACCACTGTGAGTAATGTACGTAATTATCATCAATAGATAATTCGTACATTTAGTCAACAGAAAAATAAAGTTCATCCACATTGTATGTATTTGTATTTGCATAAAAAACAAACGAATGAAGGAAATGAGTATAAGAACCTTGAGAGTAATATTATAATATATATGATTTTCTCTGTTAGCAGTATGTAATTATTATTATTACTTTGGTTTACTTTTTTTAATATGTTTGTAATTCCCAAATTACTTCATCTTCCATTACATTCTTTTGTTACTTTCAGTACAGTCCATGTAAAATGGACAAAACCTGTATGAAATTTTTGTATTGTAGAAATGAAAAGAGGGCACCAAATTATCCCTACTCTGAATTTTTTCAGATTTTTTTAGAATCCCAGAACTATTTTTAAATAATTATTGAAAGTTCGGCCACGCCCTCTGGAGGCGTCAATAGGCGTCTAGGCCCTATCCTTTTTATTAAGGATTCAGGGGTGCGAACTTAAATTACAGAACATTCAATTTAAAAATAGTTCCGGGACTAAAAAAATCTGAAAAAAAAATTCAGAGTAGCCTAATTTGGTACCCTCTATTCATTTCTGCAATAAAAATTTTTCATGCAGCAGGTTGTCCATTATGATATTTTTTCATCTCTTGGTATTATGTAGTCACAGATAATCAAGTGCTATATATATATATATATATATATATATATATAATAAAAAATTAACAAGTTTTCTTTTCTTTTCTTTTCTTTTTTTTTACTAATGCAGTATTATACTTATACTCTGTATATATTTTATTAATTTTGCATTATTCTATAATCTATATAGACCTAAAATCTATACATGATTATAAAATTTTAAACCAATTATTTATTATTATATTATGCTTTAGTGATGACTTGTATATAGATGTTTTAATTTACTGCCAATATGAAGATGTGGTAAGCTTTAAATTTGTTATAGTTAATTTATAAAATTACATTAATTACATACAGCATATTAGAATAGGAGCTCATCTTGCTTCCCAATATGGATTACCGACATATTAGGGGTCGTCAAGTTCGTGCTTCTCAGAAGTGTGCATTTACTTTATGATATAAAGATATAAAATATGTTATTATACTTATTATAATATACAGTTCAGTTTTCCTCATAATTTCTAAAAGTTCCTTGCAAGCGACTTAAAAGTTTTCTAAAAACCTTTATTCATTTCCATTTTTCATACAGTCAAAGTATTATTATAAAATAATATTAGTTTATAGTTGATTCAAGAAATGTTTATTTTATTTCTTCTAAATAAATATAAAAAGGAAATTTATCCTATACAAATCGCTTGTAAGAGGAATTGAAAATGTTTATAAAAATGGTTATCAAAATAATTGTGTCCTATACAACTGTGTGGGCCACAAAAATGTTCAATAGTAAACAAATCGTTGTTGGATTTAATTTATCGATATACAACATCATTATTGTGTTATATTATTAAAAGTCACATATAAAGTAATTGGATCGTTATCCCTCTTGACTGCTTGTTTGTCAATAGTCAAACATTCTCTCCATGTTTCAGAATGATTATTGAAGTAAACATAATAAGATACGAGGAATGGTAATAAAGTAGCATTTGGCAATTTTCAGTAACAGCAGTTACCTTGATAATACCTTGCTTTATTTTTATAAAAGAATCTTTGTTATTATTAATCTTAAGGTAGAGATAACACACCTAATGTTAATAAAAATCCCATTCATAAAAATTATGAAAAAAATTTAGAATGTTCTCCTTAACATACCTTATCAGTAGGTAAAATATCAGGTTTAAAAAATGAGCTAGTTTTCGAGTTATTAATTTTTAAAGTTGACTAATTTAACTTGGAATTTCCATATCTCCATGTTAAATTAGTCTACTTTAAAAATAATTAACTCGAAAACTATTTCGTTTTTGCATACCTGATATTTTACCTACTGATAAGGTATGTTCAGGAGAACATTCTAAATTTTTTTCATAATTTTTATGAATGGGATTTTTTTAACATTGGGCGTGTTATCTCTACCTTAAATAACTTGAAATGAACTCTTCTTTTATATCTCCTCTAAATTATTATTAATGTTATTTTATTTGTTTATGTTAAGTATCGTATCGTAAGGTGGTTCCTCATGCTTTGGGAGCAATATGACCAAAATGTGTCAATTATTCAAAAAGTATCAACTAATTAATGAAAAACTCCCATACATATAGGATATATAATATTATTCATATATTAAAACTCTTGGTTGAGAGCATATTTTCCTAACCAATCATGGACAAAATTTAAAACTCACTATATAATATACGAGCGTATGTGTTATGATTTATAGTATAAAAATAATAATGTAGTGTAGAAATTGAAGTAACTTATACCTATTACAGTTGCAAATCGAGAAAAACACTGCATCAACCTAGTTTTGTTGTTGTTTAACGAGACTTCAAGCAGTATCTCCATACATGGGGAATTCTCCTACGTTTATTTTAATTTTTTTTTCAGATGCTCTATGCCTAGAAACTAAATGTCCCAAAACAAAAAAGTTTCAATTTTCAAAATTGGAGACATGGGAATTTTTGCAAAATCTTCCTTCTTTTGAATTTAGCGCCAAAACGTGACGTAGAAACTGCCTAGCAGGTGAAATTTTCTTGCAATAAATTTATATTTTCGATTATCACTCTTAAAGTAAACTGATATTAGGGACAAAACTATTGATACTAGGGTAGAAAAACCCGCTGATTTCGATCGTGTTACTAAAATTTATAGCCAATCACTCCTTGACGCTCAAACTATGATATCAGGCAGTTGTTGTGTGTTAACTAGTGAGTTTCTACGTCACAGTTTTCAGGTTTGCGCGCGGGTTACATACTTTGCCCCTATTCTAATAATCCCTTCTGAGTCCCCAAATTTGAGTTAAAGAAGTTGAAACTTAAGTCAAACTTATTGTTAATATGTATCCTATCAATCCTATCATAATATAGTAGTTAAATTAAAATTTGAGTTGTAAGAGAATTCCCCATTGTAAGACAGGCCGAAGACAAAGTTATTGGGTTTCGTATTTAAAATCTCAAAGATTCAAAGTTTCGTGTTTTCTCAAGGCCATGTATTAAATTAAATTATTCTATATAGCTTGTCACCCAATGGAAGTGACTAATATCAGTACTCTTAATTTAAAGGATTCAGAATACAGTAAATAGGTTACTGCAAGTTGAAATGTTAAGTGCTGGTAAAAGATTAAAGACGTGTAGTTTTTCATCTATTCAAAATCTGTTCCACAAAAGACGAAGTTGCTTCTTGATCAAACGTAATGATGCAGCACTATTTATATTCCTTGTATCAATTGATGATAGGGCTCTAAGTTCATCATCAATTGATGATGAAATAAGCCTCTAACTCAAGTATTGCTGTTGAGGTGATAATTATATATGTTTACAATTATGTTACTATGATTGCGTGCCTGCATGATTTTTCATTACTGGATTGTTTCAAGTTTTCTCACTTTTGCATTTTTTTTTTCTTCTTCGATAAAATCGAAGGGAATAATAAATCAATAGAATTCAAGAAATTGTAATATCATGCATGCTCTAAAATTAGCTTCCATCTTACACTGGAAACAGAAAACCATATATAATTTTTTTTTCTGTGCTGGAAAAAAAAAAAAAAAAAAATGAAAGTCAAGTTTTTCTTGCTTGCATTTAAAAGTTTTGGCTAGATAGTCAATATTCTTAAGTTTCAAAATTCAATTGCAGTAGAAACTAAGTAAGTTGACTGTATCTGTATATTTACAGATGATTTATGAAGAAAGAGATAACGTCTAATAAATTTAATAAATAATTGTATAAATATATATATACAGGGTGTCCCAAAGATCTTTAGATTTTTCAAAGACAAATAACAACCTTTTGGTATTTTTTTAATATTCACTTTATATACATCAAATTTTCTTTATCATTTATTAATTCATAAAACAGACGTACGTCGCTATACAGAAATATATAAAATCGTAAATTTATAACTTGATTAAGATTGACTGCGTTATGTGGATAATATAATTATGTATAGCAAATTTAAGCATAAAATTTAATAATATTTTGTTCGAAAAAATAATATGGATAAAGAAACAAATAATAAAGCAGCAAATTTAATGGTTCTATATTTTGAATTTAGAAGTAAAAATTATTTCAGTACAAAAATGAACAACCTGCATGACATTTTCTAATGCATAGTTGTGTCGTATGAGGACTACGAGTTTTTCAATATTGTCATTTTTTTTTTCAGAATTTTTCAAACCTTCCAACACGTTTAACATCACGGGAAAAGTCACTGTGACGTCAAAGTCATGCAAATATTTAACACGCAAGCATGGGGAAAGATGTTGCATGAATATGACATCATCATCACAACGCCTTTTCCATCGATTTTAAGGGTTTTGGTGTATAAATCCTGAAAAATTTACAATACAAAACTCGAGGTCCTCTATCCAAATATGCAATAAAAAAAAGCATGCAGGTTGTCCATTAAAAAAATCCACAGCAAAAGTGTGACTTTAAATTATTTTTGAGAAGCTAATAGTTCTAAGTAGTGTCAATTGGAATAGAACTACAAAATATGGCACCTTTATATAAAATGCTTTTTGGCCAATTCGACACGTTGAAGATGCTCATTTCTAGCATTTCTTGTTAAATGATAATGATTTTTAGTATTAAAATTAAGTACTATACTCCACTTTATTAAATTGTGTTGAATTTTATATAAAATATTGTTACGACATCTTTAAATTGCTATTTTTTAATATTTAATATCTTCAATATAATAATTATCATATAATTATTTATGTTTTTCAAAATGTTCTTAAATTACGAAGGATATTACATGATGTTTATAAAATGATTACCATGGATTATCATTTATTAACCTTAAATTGAATTACATACTCAAAGCATGTAAAGTAATTATAGCACATTAGTTTATAATTCATGGGAGCCAAATTAAATTGTCTCAAGTTTAACATAGTTTTATGTTGCAAGTGTACAGTCAAATTAGTTTGATATTCTCACCGGAAGTAGCCGGAAGTGAGAGGTTTCTGTCCTTCCTATTCGTATTTAAAGTTTAAAATTTTGGCTACAGGTTCGTAAGAAGAGTATAACATGTTTGCAAATTTTCAAGTCGCAGACATGGACAAGACGACCAGATGAAAACTCTCACTTCCTGCTACTTCCGGCAGGAACATTACATAAATTTGACTGTACATGACTAAAACTCCAGACACAAGGCAGCTTACCGAGAGCAAGAGACACATTGAATACGCTACAGAGGGAAGGCTTCTGCTGCACACTCTCGAAGAACCCGCGGTGGAATACCATCAGCAGAGTTCGGGCGAGTGTTGTGCAGCAGTCTCCGCACCTCCGCCTCATTGACAGTAATAATCTCAGTAATGAGATTAGAATGTGAAAATTTTAGTGGCTTAATCGAAAGAGGGAGTAAAAATATGGTACCGTGAATTTTTTCAGATTTTTTTGAGACCGGGAACTATTTTTAAAAAATTATTGAAAGTCTATTTGAATGACGTCACGGGCGGCACTCCTTAAGAAAAAGGATAGGACAGTGCCGCCCGTGACGTCATCAAAATAGACCTTCAATAATTTTTTAAAAATATTTCCCGGTCTCAGAAAAATTCACAGTACCATATTTTTTTATTTTTTACCCCTTTTTTCGATTAAGCCACTAAAATTTTCACATTCTAATATCTCATTGGGGGCACACACACACATACACATATATATATAGAGAGAGAGAGAGTTTACCCAAGTCATTTTACAAAGAGATAATGCTTCCTATCATTATATTTTTTGTCTCATTCTTTTTAGCTCAAATTAAAAACTCTGTATGGATCATAATATGTTGTAACTTTATATTAAATTTGAGTAAATTTTACATTTAATTACCTCAGAATGTAAATCAAGTAAGGCAAATAAAAGAAACAAAATTATGCAATTCTGAACTTTATCTCTATAGTATAGTACTCAAAGAGGTCAAAGTTCCATATTTTATAATTATTTTGTACGTGTAAAAATATAACATCAATTCAGCTATAGTATAAATTGTAGTCAGCAGGAGGAAGGTATCGTGAAAGTGACTAGTGGTAAACGGAGAAAATACCCTTTGATAAAATACCCTCAGATATAATACCCAGACAAAATACCCGCAGACAATTTACCCTAGGACAAAATACCCTTGGATAATTTACCCTAGGACAAAATACCCTTGGACAAAATACCCTCAGATAAAATACCCTCGGACAAAATACCCTTAGACGAAATACTCTTGGACAGAATACCCTCAGACAATTTACCATATATTATAATATATAACAGCATCTTAGGTATTTCGTAGAATGATAAAAATTATACCTACATCATGCAAACATTTTGCACACATGTATTGTGTATACACTGTACAGTACAGTATTAATATTATTAATATTAAAGGGACAGGGTACAATAATTTTCATGTTGCATAAAAAGTTTCCTATTGATATAATAAAATTAAAAATATAATGTGTCAATTGCCCCAAAATACCAACCAACCAACCAAAATTAAAAATATATGATATTTCGGGTTTCAACAGTACCAATAATTATAATCATAAATTTATGATTATAATTTCTATAATTTATAATATGTTATTGCGAATTGCCCATGAAAAAGGTAAAATAAATTTCACTGAATCCTGCGCATGATACTTTCACAGCATAATTTATTTTTTTATACGTTTAGTTGTAGAGTATAATAATTAAATATTTAGCACCTTTTAATTATTTTATTATTTATCATGTTATTTTTTAAGGGTAAGATAACACGAAGAATCGATTGTTGTAGTCCCATTTGATTAACATGTAAATCTTAGCAACCTCATAATAATTCTGAATTTTTTTTTTTAGAGACCAAAAAAATATGGAAAAAATTTCAAAACAATCGGACGATCCAATTTTTTTAAACGAATTTTTTAAATTTTTAGTATAGGGCTTTCCCATGGAGACCTAAACTAAGAAAATAATTCTAAAAAATTGGATCGTCCGATTGTTTTGAAATTTTTTCCATATTTTTTTGGTGCCAAGAACTGTCTCTCAAAAAACATTCAGAATCATTATGAGGTTGCTAAGGTTTACATGTTAATCAAATGGGACTACAACAATCGATTGTTCGTGTTATCTTACCCTTAATGTAGGTTAATTTGGGTGCAATAAATTTGAGCCAACCCAGGCAAAAAGGACTTGGGGGGGGGGGAATAAGTAAATGTAAATGAACAGGGGAGACTAAATAAAACATCGCATAATTATTATGGTATAATTATTTTACAATGAATGTATGAATGCATTTTTTTTCATTATTTTTTAATAAAGAGCAAAAACAAAACAAAAAGTAAGAATAAAAAATCGTCACCTCATGAATAGAAGAAAACATTGCTTCCCCACCCAATTTTTTACGTATTAACATAATGTTACATTATAAGGTCGACAAGAGATACATTGCTTTTTGCAGTAGAATGTTCTATAAACTTACTCATGGAAACCAGCTATAAAATTAAATGTTCATAATGGTTTTAAAATTTATGTTGTCACGAGTAACAACCAGCACAGAGCATGATAGTAAAATACGTATTGCTATTTCAGTTATTTATTTGTTATTTTATTGTACAGAATCATTATTTACCAGAAAAAATTATATTTAATTCACATTTTTAATTATGAGAAGAAATTTTATATTTTTGAAGATATAATAGAATTACATGTACACATGGTACATAATAAAATTATCTTAAAAAGTATTTAGTTGTGTTAAAAAGCCTTTATAACTTCTTAATGCATATTAGTGACTAAAAAATATTGAGACACCGGGGAAAAAAATCATATACTTCTTTCTTACCGAACTTTTAGTTATATAATTTTGACAAAAAGACCAGACTACGGAGCCGGCCCCGTTAGGAAAAAACGAGCATTGATGTGTACAGTATATTAAAAGATATTTGAGTGAGACGGCTATATATGAACGAACTGAACACGAGTGGGGACATGCATTTTTACCCAAGCGTTTTGGAATTGAGATTCATATATCTATTATATATTATTCAAAACGATGATTATTCTTTGAATGAGCTAGTTTATGAATGTATTGCAAATGAAATATTCCAGTATTTTCAAAAATGTGAATTTCTCGCTCTGAATTGAAACTGAAATTTTTCCCAACCTCAAAGTGATGGGTATTTTATCCGAGGGTATTTTGTCCAAGGGTATTTCGTCTAAGGGTATTTTGTCCAAGGGTATTTCGTCTAAGGGTATTTTGTCTGAGGGTATTTTGTCCAAGGGTATTTTGTCCTAGGGTATTTTATCCCAGGGCATTTTGTCCGAGGGTATTTTGTCCAAGAGTTAATTGTCTAAGGGTATTTTGTCCAAGGGTTAATTGTCTAAGGGTATTTTGTCCAAGGGCTAATTGTCCAAGGGTATTTTGTCCAAGGGTATTTTGTCCTAGGGTATTTTGTCTGGGTATTATATCCGAGGGTATTTTATCAAAGGGTATTTTATCCGTACGGAGAAAATACCCTTTGATAAAATACACTCAGATATAAATCCCAGACAAAATACCCTAGGACAAAATACCCTCAGACAATTTACCCTAGGACAAAATACCCTTGGATAATTCAATGCAGTAAAGGTGACGATGAATAGAAAAAAGAACTGATATTTGCAGTCTTTGAAATTTTGACTGCAATAGATCCATTGATGTTATATTTTTAAATAAACGGAGTGTACTTACGAGATTTAAATGCCGATACTATATACGATTTTTATAAAATAAATCGATTGATCATTACATGTTCAGTATCTTCTTGCATTTTGTTATAAGTTGCTATAATATAATGTTTATAAATTCATTGCACAATGAAAGTTTCATAAAAATAAAAAATTATTAATGCCAGTTTGTTTGCTTATTTTTCCCCCTTTAATTCAAAACAAAATGATCATATGACTTACTTTCATATTTTTATTTGATTTAATTATGTAATCTCAAGTGTCCATCAATATTGAAGTATATTATAAAATAAAGTGACATTTGCATAGTACGATTATATAGTAATATTTAATTTATTTATTTTACGTGCACGTGCATATGTACAGTATTTTAATCTGGTATAATATAATATTATTAATATTGTTACACTGCATATACAGTACAATAAAGCTTTGTATTTATGTGTGTGTGTGTATATTATATATATACATCCCTCAGACTATTCGAAACATTTTTACAAATAAATTAGAGTTTCGGCAGTCATTTTTTGAAACCAATAAAACTGGATTCAAAACAAAAATATCTAGATATAAGTTACACACATGTGCATACCTTAAGAAATTTTCAAGTCGATACCTCAAAAACTTAAGCCGTAAAAAAATCATTTGTAAAATTCTAAATTCGAGCCGGCCTTTCACCCTTAAGGATTGGAATAATTTCAAAAAATTGCGGTGGTATTTTTTCACCCCTATTTTTTATTTATTTAATTTTTATTTATTTATTTAAGTCTGATTTAAAAAGTTTAAAGATTGCTTCTAAGGTAAAAAAAAAAAAAAAAAAAATGGGCTTGTTTCAATGGTGCTGTCAAAATTAAGATAAAATGATGTTTTAACATGGTAAGGGTCAATATCTGGCTAAGGGTTGTTTTCTGGATATTTTAATTTACACCATTGGACTTAACATGTGTTCAAACCTCTAGAAATAAATTTTTGTTTCAGGCTACTTTAACATTGAAACCCCATAAGGCAAATCAAAATAATGTTTCACTTGGACCTCATTTAAGGGTTGAAAAAATTACTAGAGCAAAATTTCATTTCAAAGGTACCACCAAATACTGTGGCATGTTTTTAGTTTGAATACGATTTTTCAAACCTCTAATATAAAATTTCAGTTTGTAATCAAAAATCGAATGTGGCACATGAATTATGGGATAATCTGTATACTGTATATTATATTATATTATGTTATGTTATGTTATGTTATGTTATGTTATGTTATGTTATGTTATGTTATGTTATGTTATGTTATGTTATGTTATGTTATGTTATGTTATGTTATGTTATGTTATGTTATGTTATGTTATGTTATGTTATGTTATGTTATGTTATGTTATGTTATGTTATGTTATGTTATGTTATGTTATGTTATGTTATGTTATGTTATGTTATGTTATGTTATGTTATGTTATGTTATGTTATGTTATGTTATGTTATGTTATGTTATGTTATGTTATGTTATGTTATGTTATGTTATGTTATATTATATAAATGTGTAACGGTGGTTTTACAACATGAGAGCACAATTATTGAACAAGTACAGTTTATTCAGGTTTGGTGTGGATTAAAGTTAAATCTGATATACATGTACACACGAAAAATATATACATTAAGATAGACCAAGGACGATACAGTGATATCGTATAATGATATCATGACTGTATCGTCCTTAAGTTAAACCGTATCGTTACTGGAAATGAGACATACATCATAACTGCTATATACGGGATATATATCAAATGATTTCTATAAACATTGAAGCAAGTTATAATAAGCAAACGTTAAACTCTGGACAAAATTCACAAAGGACATAACCAGAACAGCTTGTAGAGGTACTTAACGTTTTATTATTGTTTCAGTTTACAAAGTAATAGTTTACTATTTAATAAAGAAGAAAATTTTTTAATTTGATTTTTCATAAAAACTATGATATGACAAGCTAATTTGATTTGACACCTTAAAAATTTTTGGAAGTACAGTAAACGTCATCCTTTTTTTTTTTCCTTCTTTCCTCAATGTTAAGATTCGAGATACTTTTACCACAAAAGATAGCTAGAGGCTCGTTGACAAGTTGTTCGCTCCTCATTCAAGAGGTCGTCGGTAAAACGTATAAGAAGTTTACTTCTCCAAAGTTGCAAGTATGCAGTTATCCCTCACAACATTTCCTATATGCAAACGTGACTTACGACAGAAGGGACAAGAGTTGCTGCTTGATGTCATGGATCTCTCCTCCTTCCTCTCCACTTTGGCTTGTCCTTCTTCCTTGTTTGTTTGTAAATTGCTTTTCGTTTTAGTCCGATATACACTGTTGAATACGTATAGAAGGCAGAGCAGAGTCTAACAACCAACCAGCGAATAAGGCGAAGAGAATATGTTAGCCATTAATATCGGAAATCGTTGTCTCTTGTTGAATTCATTCTCTCTCCTCTCTCTCTCTCATCCCCTAATCTGCAGTATTTACTGTTAGCTCTTACAGATTGAACAAGAAATAGTTGAATTTGATTTTCGTGGGAGAAGAAAAAGAGATATTTCATCCAGACAATGTTGCAAATAACCTACGTAATTATATTGAAAACTATAAGCTTCGAAAGTAAGCATAATATACGTATACCACAGTGTGTGCAACAGCATTATACTCCGTTGTGATAGTACAGTAATTAAGCAGTCTGGTAAAATTTGGAGAGATTTTTACTATAGTCGTATACAAAAGTATGCTATATATACTCTATACTGTATATTGTCATGTATGTGCCTATAACCTATAGATACAATTTTTTTTCATTAATACAACACTTCAAGATCAGAAGGTTCAGTATAATACACCATGAATATTTTACTGAAATTGAATACACACACATATGTATATTTTGCAAGGAAATAAATAAACCTTTTCCAAATTTTTAAAGGCCGATTCGAGAGGGAAAATATTCTAGTTTCTCAATTATAATTACGGTTAGCGTCAGCTTAACTGAATGACACAAAACATGATTAATTAACGAGAACCTGTGTATCTTTCTGGATTACACCTTCGCGAATCGCACAAAGCCTTTAAAGTAGTATGTAAGATAAGATTTTTTTCTTTATTCGAACAACTGGTTGTACCGGTACAGCAACATAATTATATGGACCATGTCAAAATCTAAAAATAAAAAACACAAAATCAGAAACATTATCAACAGAACGTACTATTCATATACTATAAAATTACATTGCACTGAAATTCAAACACATTTCAACTAATTAATTAATTAATTTAATGAATTAATTATGCCACTTCATTAATTACATAGGATTTAGAAATAAAAATTGCCAAAAGAATAGAATTTATAGAATTGAATAAAAGAATAATAAAAAAATGACTTTACATGCTAAAAATTAACTATCTCAAATGCTAGTTTGTTACAGTTTTGTATTTTTAACGTAAAAATTAAACGGATGTTAAATTTCTATCTATAAAGTGTGTGTCTATAATATATTCATTTGAATGAGCTAGATTTCATTCTTAAATTAAAGTGAATATGTCAGATTGATTGTACTCATAACTCATAAGCCTATGAACCTATGATATAATCTTATCGTGACCGTATAGGAATTATTGAATACATTCATTCTAATTTGAATGCGGCTTGACGTCACTCACCACCAATAAAATTTAAAATGATGAAAATAAAACGTAAGTCATGTTCCAGAACCAACGAAACGAGGAAGGATTATAATTAGAATATATTATTAATTTTAAATTAATACGGATCTTCTCTTCATTTCAAGGCGAATTTTATATATTATGCGGTAAGCGATGATAAGGTTACACCTTCCGACAACTTGTAACCTAGTCATACAATATCACTGTAGTTAGGGTTTGGGTTAAATGTGAAAATAAGTCGTAATACTCATAAATCAATATTTAAAAGTAATAAAATTGCCAGCTTATTTTCATAATTGTAATTTTACGTTTGGAGACAATTTTCTTATATTTTGTCAAATTTACAAAAATGTATTAAAGCTTTGAATTTATATGCAACTATTATACTGTATAATGTAAGAAAATTAGCATATGCAAACAAAAATACGAGTAATTATGCATTTTTGATCAAGAGCACAACCCTAATCACAAAACGCTCCAAAATAATTAATATGTACAGTCATCGCCTCGGAAAATTTCCCTTTGCAGCCTTGTTAATCACCATGCCCCGTAAGAATAGCACAGGACATGGTGATTAATAAGGCTGTAAGTGGGAAATTTTCCAAGGCGACGAGTGTACATTATTTTTTTACCGGGATACACCCCACCTCTGTGCGCTTGAAGCTCGAGACGGGGTAATGGGTAGGGAGGTAAAGGATGGTACATGCTGGTGGCAACGGCCTGTTACGCGTCCCAGCATTCGCTGAAGTGAGACTGAGGGAACCGCGGAAAACATCAGTCAGAACGGACACATCTACTTTTTATCAATGGACCAAAGCCTGGGGAACCACTCACAAATGCATCACTGCACTGGGTGAAAAGAGATGAATTTAGCAATTTACCCCAGGGAGGAAGCAACGTAATTTTTACTTGAAACGGTCATCCATCCAAGTACTAACCACGCTCGACGTTGCTTGACTTCGGTGATATAACGAGAACTGACACGAGAACACTGTGCTACATGTACTCAAACAGCTCAACCTCATGTTACAATAATTGTATCAACATACAAATTTAATATTCATTTTAAGTTATTATATATTAACTATTTTAAATTTTAGTGTTTCAAGTGTAGGCTAATTTTATATATATATATATATATATATATATATACATGTCATATACTGTGTGAACAAATAAATAGTTATGTAAATAAAATGCTGTTAGAAACACCTAATTATAATATTAAATTAGCTTGTGTAGTAAAAAAAAGTCTTTTAGTTCTGTTAATTTTAAATTTTTTAATTTTTCTAATCAATTTTTTAAAACTAAAACTGTAAGAGTTCATTTGGTGATTTAGCTTGTAAATTTGAAATAACGAAATTAATATTTTATTTATTTACTCATTATTATTATTGACTTTACTTTTCTGCTCGCTTACTTTACATTAAAAAGGAAATATTTTATAATGATAGCTTCTTTTTTTTCCCCCGTCAAAGAAAAAGTGGGGATTAATAAGGATAAAAAAAAAAAAAAAAATGATTTCATCTTTGCTTGGTTCTTATATTTTCTCCTCCAAGTTTTTCTGATTTGCCAACCTCAAATCCCCAGGACGGTCCCAAAGGAATTGTGCAGACAATCCTAGGTGATTTATTGATTTTTCTTGTTCTCAACGCATGTAAAAGATACGACTTTAAAAAAAAAAAAAAAAGAAAAAAAAGAAAGAAAGAAAAGAACAGAACAGAAAAAAAAAGAGAAGAAGAATATTATGAAGAATATGATTTTTTTAATATTTTATTCTTCATTATTTATTATTCAATAGTTAAAGTTCATGCATGGTAATTGCTGCAAATAAATAAATATATATATATATATATATATATGTATATATGTATTTTTTTTTGTTATTTATGTCATGTCATACATCAACAATTAATTGTGTCAATTAGAAAGTCTTCCTCTCAGAAAACTCATTTGTGTTACTTCACTTGCTGAAATATGATATAATTATATTTACTATAAAATATATATAACGTTTGTGTGTATAAATTACAAACAACTATATAGAACTGTACGGAAGACTTCACAATTTCTTCTCTTCGCTAGCAGTGAAGCCGGAAAGTAAGCAGATGCAAGAAGGATGGATGTCTGGAGAGAGAGAGAGAGAGAGAGAGAGAGAGAGAGAGAGAGAGAGAGAGAGAGAGAGAGAGAGAGAGAGAGAGAGAGAGAGAGAGAGAAACTATATAGCTGTACCTGCAACCCCCCTAGCACCATGAGAAATCTAGAACTCTGATTTACTGACTCCCGTTATTCATTTCTGAGAGAGACGTTGATTAATCTTCATCTCTTCTCTACACTTTTTAACAAGTAAAATGAGAAGAAGCAAATGAGAAAAATAAAAGAAAAGGAAAGAGAGAGAAAAAAAAATGTCAATCTATGTATAAAATTTATAGAAGTATAAGCTTTTCCTGCAGGTTCCGTCCTCATTCTTTTTATTGAGATCAATCGAAAATTATATTATACCCTGCACAGACATGCATCAGCACTACAACTGTGGAGACCGTTGTCCTCTTCTTCAAGTGACAAGAGAGAGAGAGAGAGAGAGAGAGAGAGAGAGAGAGAGAGAGAGAGAGAGAGAGAGAGAGAGAGAGAGAGAGAGAGAGTTAAGTTTGTAAATGGAATAAATATTTATTTTAGATAAACAGTTTTATTATAATATTTATAATACAGACGTATAATATATGTATTATATTATGTACTTCACATGCATCAGTCCAGGTAATAGCTTAAGAGCTTACTATGTCATATTTAATAATTATCATCACCATAAGCCTCGATGTAAGTACACATATATTTACTGTATGGTTTGATATTACGGTGATTAAAAAACTTTAAAAATCATGTATCAGAGTCTTGTATGACGTAAGATTTTATTTATTTATTTATTTATTTATTTATTTATTTATTTATTTATTTATTTATTTATTTATTTATTTATTTATTTATTTATTTATTTATTTATTTATTTATTTATTTATTTATTTATTTATTTATTTATTTATTTATTATTCGTTTGTTTGCTAGCTTTTTTCTTTGGAGATGATAAAAGAGTACCGGTGGAAAAGAATAAAAGAAGGAAGAAAGGAATGGTTTACTTTGCAATGAAAACTCATTCAAATTATGCTTATTATTATTTGCTTAATTGAAATGAAGAAACATAGAAATTTAATTTATATATAATAATGAAGCAACAACGCCAATGACACATGAATGGAGCTAATTAACAAGGCGAAGACAACTGAAAGCCGAGGTCACATTGCATTGGGGCAGTGCCGCAGTGAATCAAACCGATGATCACATGGTTTCAGGTATGCTATACACTGCATGTGATATAATTTTTGTTCATGTACTCTCGATCGCGTTATATAAGGATGTATATATAGTACTTGTAATATATTATTTATTATAATTATAATATTAATTAATAATATAATTTATTATTATTATTTAGGATGTAAAAATTATATATTTTATGTTAAATTTATCTGAGAATTTTAGGTTCAAATGCTGTAATTAACTTATGTTGAATTTTTTTGCTCATCAACTGCATTGCATTTGTCTTATATTACAGGTTAAAACTTTTGTTTATTTTTGTTTATCCTGTTTTTAAAATATAAATTATTATCTTGAAGAATATTATGTGATCTGTAGCGGCCGACAGGGTTAAACATGTAACCTTGGCTGGCACAAAATTCTGTATTAAAATATAACAATAAAAAAAAAATATAAAAATAAAAAAATATATATATATATATATATATAAGCTCAGTTTATTGTAAATTCAGACTGGGAAATTTGTTTGCCTATTTAAGCTGTGGATAATTATTTTTGCATGTTATTTAATTGTTTATTTAATATTATACATCACAATTTAATATACACCACGAGACAGTACATTGCAAGCTCTGTTTGTGGTCATGGTCATCACGGCCATCCAGTCTACGGTGGTGTGGTGAACGAAAACTTTTTGGGACGGCTAGTTTGGGTGCTCTTCACACTTCCACAAAGTTTGCAAATTTTAATTTCTGTGTTTTCCAAGAGATACAGCTCCAACAAGTAAGACAAGGCTATTTTTAGAGTTATTCCGAGTCAGGGATGTAATTTCTCTATAAATATTCACCGTTAAAAACACGCACCTTACCAGTACTGTAATATCACGATCTTCAGGAATGCAGGAAACTGTTGGTAAAAATCTGTTTATATGTAAATATTGATTAAACAGGTACTGCGAATCACAAAATCGCGAATTTTAAAGGATATTTTACATCACTGTCCCGATATAATAATATATTATATAAAAAAATTGTATACTTGTTTCAAATTTCAGAACGGTTCTATGGTTAAACAGTTGTGTTTAACGTAATACAATGTCATACAATCCTTATCATAATCTTGGAATAGCCATCTCTTTATCTATTTACTGTTTCAAGGCCAAAGTTTTCAAATGTTTGTCCATGGCACTTGTCTCCCTTATACTACTATAGTTATATATAGCGTTTTCTTTCCTTTCGGCTCGTAGCTATTTAGTTGGAAGCTGACTTAACGTGTTTGCAAGAATTCGCTATATAAGTCGTACTGATTAAGTTATAAAGTATCTCCTCCTACCATATATAAACTTTCCTTACAAGCCACGCCCGCCTAAGGGTAGACATTGCTTAAATGCTGCTTGATGTTGCTCATGTTGCCTCGCAACGAATTAAGATGCAGAGTAAATGATGCATGACTATTTATTTTGTGGGGAAAGAAACAATAAATAAACTAATACTACACATTAAAATATAAGCATAATTAATAGTTATTTTAAAGCTTCAAAATTAAATCTATAGCATTTAATTTATGCTCATTTTTGTCTATAATTAAATAAATAATAATAGAATTTTAATAATGTAAATTTATACTCCTCATACATATGTGATATACTTGAAAGACATGAAATTTTGTTCTTTTAAGTGGTTTAATGTTTTTGTAAGTATAAACAATTCGTAATTATTTTCAATTAGTTGCAAATTATGATCATTTTCTTAAGTTATTGATAGAACTCACGTTCATTACTGAATGCTTTCTTCGATTCGTATTACACTCCTGACCAGTATTTTCCTCTATTATATTTTCCATAGAGCGTAGAGAGAAGCTCCTGATCGACATGCAAGTCAAACACTTTCTGTTAATTCATAGTCCAGGAAATTGCAGACATTGTCTCCGATTAATTACCAACGATTACTGTTCATTTGGGCTGTCATTGGAGAAGCATGCTGCAGTTTTCAGGACTAGGAAGCAAGGGTTAAATGTATTGAAATGTCTTTAACTGTCAGAATACGAGTTCGTCACCATCAATGTATTGTCTTCTTAAAAAAAAAAAAAAAAAATACAAATAAAAAAAGGCTAGTAAAATATAATTTTGTTTTGTTTGAACAGTTAAATTTATATTGCATTATGTAGTGCATGTTAAATAAATAAGAGCATATTTGTGCAACTGCAAAATTTATTATACAAAATAAATTTAATTTTATTATATTCATTTTAGTATAAATATATATTAGTATTAGTATTCATTCTGATTCATTTAAGGACTATACAAAATTTATGAAACAAGCTATAATTATGAATTGGGCAATTTTAATTAATTGAAAAAACTTTCTGCCTACCCAATGTTATTAAAAAAAAAAAAACTGGAAGGCAACAAAGCAATGTTGAGAGCAAGCACGTGACAGAATGCTGCTACGTCTGGTTAAACACGCACAACACACTTTGCTCCAAGGGCTATATTAATGAGAATTTAGAACTACCCGGATAAATCTGCACACATTCTCATTTGATGGAGGCTTAAATTTATAAAATGAATATTGAAACAATTATTAAACGTACAACATATAGATTATAATACATGCAGCACGTATATTATAATATATTTTTAATTAATAAAGATAAATAATTATACATAAATGTCATTTTTTTAAATTTATGAAATTTTAAAGCCAAATGTCATAAAACACTTTTTATATTTATTACATACACATGATACTTTGTTTTATTTATTTTAAGAATGGGTTTTGAAATCTTAAGTATATAGATATTATAAGCCTAGAATAAAGCTGATTTTTAATTGGGGAATGCTAGTGAGAGGGAATTAAAAGTTCTTACAGTCCCTATTTATATTTTAATTTGTTCACAATTCTGTATTAAGCCCTAGTATAAATTAAAAATGAATAAATAAATAAATAAATAAATAAATAAATAAATAAATAAATAAATAAATAAATAAATAAATAAATAAATAAATAAATAAATAAATAAATAAATAAATAAATAAATAAATAAATAAATAAATAAATAAATAAATAAATAAATAAAATCATAATTCCGTATTATTGTTATGTTGTTATTTTATATTGCATTTTTAATGTTTATTTACATTGTAGTCTTTTAATCTCTTAAAAATACGAATTTATGTTGTGTATTTTAGGTACAAAATTACTTAATCCAAACTGTATAGCCTATGATACAAAATAAATTTGAATTTAAAATTATTTACGTTTTATTGCATCATTTTTTGCTATTACATATGATAATTATATAATGTTTCACAAGAATCTTATTTAGCTTTAAAAGCAGATTTGTGCGATTAATTTACATACATATTTATTACAATATAAAAAACATTAGTAATAAAATGAGAGAAAATATAACTAGGATGCATAATATACAGCCTTAGATTATTGTCATTATTTAAAATGAATAATAAAAATGTAATATTAATTGTATGTCCTGTTGATAATCTGATAATGTGTGTATGTATATGTGTGTGTGATTGTCTTTTTTTTTTTTTATATATATATTGAATATTTGACGTGATCCATGTTGTTAATTGTACAACCAGTTGTTCGAATAAAATAAAATAAAAATAAAAAAATATATTTTATGCTGATATATAATTGTGTAGAGAAATAGCTATACTTTAATTATTATACACTTCCTAACCCAGTATCATCAAAACCGCGATAACAAGTTATAATTATATGTATTAAAATCTTAATAATTATCTACCAGTGCTTCATCTTAACAACAAACAATTACTTCCTATTAATTGATTGATTTGATTGATTGATTGATTTTACCCACATGCATGATACATACATACAACATAATATACACCAACTATATTAGGGGGGACGCTGCTAACCACAAAGTACTAAGGGTACTGTACCAAAGCACCACACAAGTGGTGGTTACACCACAGACAATTTTTTTAACAATGTTTAAAAAAATATTACATATACAGCATATTATGTAATCGCGGTTCTCCTGCATGGTTTTGGACCATGGCAACTGGGGGCTATTAAAAAAATTGCTTGCATTCTGACTGCTGAGGTTTCTATGGCTTTCTCAGTTACAGGTTACTCCAGGATGGATAAGTCATAGAATTCTTTTGCCCCCCCCCCCTACCAAAAAAGTTTTTGTTCCAAATAAACCCGCAAAACGCATCAAGGCTTTGGTTAGTAGGCTTTTGGTTTGGTACACAATTGTGATATCATAAAAAATTTGAAAAAATTGTAGTGGTTGGACTCATCATTAACTAACAATATGCATTTTTTTTTAATTTATATCAAAATAATAAAATAAAAAAATAGCCACAGAAGTACTAAAAACATCACTAACTTTGTTTAGAGCTTTTTCAAGTGTAAATTAATTTAATTATAACTGTGAATAACAAAGTGAACTTTCAATAATATTTAAAAAGAATAAAATGCTACAAAATTTAGGATAAAAAGACGATTTCTACTACTTTTTAACACTTAAAAAAAATATAAGTTTACCATTTTTATTAACAAGTAAAATTGTCAGTGTTTAAAAAATAGGAAGTATCATAAGGACAAATGTAAACTTTCGATAAGTTTAATACGTTAAGGAAGGTCAACGGAAAGGACTAACTTCGTTTGGCACATGAAATTGCATGCCTCTCGTATACTTATTTCCGCTTAACACTGATCTCTCTCTCTCTCTCTCTCTCTCTCTCTCTCTCTCTCTCTCTCTCTCTCTCTCTCTCTCTCTCTCTCTCGTTTTCACACTTAATTTTCACTTGCGCTCTGAAGTGTTTCTATTTTTAATGCAAAGGAAATATAAATGCTAATGTAAATTTGTAATCTATAGCGATTTAAGCGTCAATAAACAATTTCAAAAATTAATAAGCTGCATCGAAACTAATTAGCTTGAAATTTGAAAGTAATTGAAGTTAGTAATCTTTTAAATTATAAATTAACAAGGTAATAATTAACTTAGTTGTGATTGACATTCTGACATGCAATATTATTATAGCACTTGGCTTCACTTTATCATGCTATTAAAACAACGTTATTTTAATATTCATGCAGCTATGTGGAGTAATGTTTGTTTATTTTGTGACGTTAATTGAAGATAATATACGTATGTAAATAATTAAATATTATTACTTCTTATATAATTAATTCTTGCAGTTGAAGGATACAATTAAGCTTATATCATAATTAGTAAAATATTAGTTGTTACACAGGTAATGGATGAACTAATTATTGCATTTTATATTATACATTTTAATTAAGCATGACATGTTATGATATAAAAGTAATAACAATATTTATTTATTAGGTATTTGTTTTTATGTTAAATTGTAAAAATTGCTTTAATTCTTAATTTCTAAATAAATAAAATATAATAATATCCTATAAGTATGGAACATCCTTCTCTCTCTCTCTCTCTCTCTCTCTCTCTCTCTCTCTCTCTCTCTCTCTCTCTCTCTCTCTCTCTCTCTCTCTCTCTCTCTCTCTCTCTCTTTATTTATTTTTTGTTTTTATTTTTAGAACACATGTTCTGTATGTGAGCATTGTCACGCAGTCTATGGAGGCGTGGAGAATTGAAATTCTGTTTGGATGGCTACATTATGGGAACTCTTCACACCTCTCCCAAAATTGAAAATATCTTCTTCTCTGAGCTGCAACTTTAGCAAATTGGGGAGGGGTACGTTTGTGCTGTCACGAGGTGAACATAATTATTATATTGACTGTTTTGTACGTTACATAAATATATGATAAACAAAATATATACAATAATGACTGCTATCGCCATTACATAAAATTATAATTAAAAATATTAAAGTACACGAGAATCGAACGAGCTTATGTCCACTTTATTTAAAGGTCACTTTCTTATCTTCTTGAGACATATTATGTAACGATATTAAGCTGAATAACTTATAAGTAATTTTAGCCCATATTGCTTCATATAGATAATGGTAATCGATAAGCTATAACTATAATTATTTATTATGAAAGTGTTTTTATTTTTCTTATCATCTAGCAAAGGTAAATGCAAACGCAGCAAATGCCCCCACCCCCACTCCCCCCCACCAGTATACACTAAATTATTAGATGCTGAATTCGATTTCAGTACAATTATTTTCACCTTACAGTAATGACGTTTTCGGTTTCAGTACATTAAATGGGCTAATTGAACCTCATTTTCAGAAATTTTCGCACTTTTAAGTACAAATTTAGAACTGAAAAAAACAGAGTCAATAAAAGTACAAGAGTACAAGTATTATCCTTCGAGTAAGTATCTAAAAGTTTAGAGTGATATATATTCCGGATGATTATCAGAACTTGGCAAAGCTTAAAGTAGAGTGAGCGATTTCATTTTTTGGAATATTTTATTTTCTAAAAATAGTTTAACCTGCCTTCTATTGAAAAATGAAAACAAAAAAATTCCATCTCAAATAGATTCACCACTAAAAATTCCCAAAGTTGGTGTTTCGGAGGCCTTTAATATATATATATATGTATGCATCCTTATGGAACAGAAAACAGCTTTTTACTCCAACTTCGTCTGAACTATGGTACCATTTAAAAAATACGTACGTAATCTATGATGAATTCTTTAATGGATTTTCAAATAAAATAAAAAAATTACGGAGCCGTTTTTCTGGAAAAAAAATCTTGAAAATTTTGCGGGTGAATTTTAAAAAATAACAATAAAAATCAATTACTTTTAAATTAATAAGAATAAAAAGAAAAATAATAATAAAATAATAAAAAGAATATCCAGTCTGCCACTCAACAAATTTTAAGTTAACTTTTGTGCTTTTGTATGGTGTACTGTACATGAACGAAACGATAATAAAAAATAAAAACATCCATTTCCGATAGTAAGGACCTTACCGACCTATACGTAATATATGGACAAAGTATCAATGTTAAACTAAATGCAAATCAAAACTTTGCACCATGTCAACAAAATATTCAGCTTATTAAAACCTGAATTATGTTTTTAGGTACAGCACATACTTTCAAGAATTGCTCTGTAGTTTGGATTTTCAAATTCTCTCAGTTCAATGTCATTGGTCTCTTACACCACAGTGAATATTTTCAAGTTTTCTTTTCATTCCTTTAAAATAAAATTTAATTCGATAGGAAAATTCTTCAATTTATAGTGTTTAATTGGAATTTTGTAGTTCATTTGACACCGTCTTCATTAAGAGCAGCCGAGGCCATTATAAATAAATATATAGAGAAATCGTATAGTAATGTTGGTAACTCCTTAATTGTTAATCTTGTTACTGCTAGAGGTTATTTGTGATGCCTAAAAAACAAAAACAAAAAGCCCCTATAAAGCACGCCTGCAGAAAAAGTCACAGTATTGCAAGGATATATTAATTTCTAACAATTTACGTTAAAAAATAAAAGCCCTGCGTACGTTATATATAGCTTCTCAATTCTGAATCCATTTTTAATCTCAAATATGCCTACGTTTGTATTTTTTGTATGCGTATTTAGCTACAAAAATAATAAAAATAGATCTGCAACAGAAAAGTTAAAGCACTGTACTGTTTACATATTATATAAGTTAGCAAGGATTCATTTACTGCATGCTAACATATTATAATCAGATGATTATTATTATTAAGTTTTCGTAACAATACTTTTGGCAATTACATATTATGAGATCTCAGTAACGCAAGTGTTTGGAATTACATTTTTGCATCTTTTACTTCCACCATTCATGTTATAAGTTACAGTATATTAGTTATATTACCGTCAATATTGACCGATACTTATTATAAAGGAAAGAGAATATGTTATTTGTAGTCGCGAGTGTAATAGTAAAATGGGTATAAAAAAAATCAACTTTAATTGAAAAATAATAAGGAATATATTCGTATTTTGAACCTTCCTCACCAGTATTCTGCGATAGTATTTTACAATTATTAATTCTTCAGTGTAAACTATATATAATTATAATGTATAGAGTAGGGAAAAGTTTGCAGTTTTTGTATGTATTTTAAAGGTTTTATAATTAACTGTTGATAAAATCAGCCAAGTTTATGAATACTACCGATAAAAAGGTAAATACTATGATAAAATTAAGTTACTTTAGTCGAGAGGTTTCAATTATACCGTCACTCCCATGCATGCAAGACTGCAGTAAAACTCTCGGTCGGATATATTATTATTCAAGCTCATATTATACATACAAAGAATAATGTTGCATTAATTCAACGCACTCTGACCTTCTACGTATAACATTACCGGTAAGTAAAATGATAATAATAAAAAAAATTATAATTTCATCTTTCTGTTAATAATATAACTATTTTAATGATAAAATTTCTTTATCACGGTTTACAATAAATACCATACTTTGACTAAAAAAATATATAAATACTGTGCGCTTGTTTAACTATTTTAAACTTATTCAGATTCAAAAGACTTTTATTAAATAAAAACAATACAATACAATGCTTTGTGCCTGGCATGCCAGATTGAAATGTAGGCTAATTTCTGTGCAGCAATCCATTGTCTGACGTAAGGTGTGTGCCGAATACTCGGGGTAAAAAATAAAATAAAATTGCCGCTGCCATTTAAAAATTCGTAAATGCAATATCGAGCGATTCATGAACAAGAATCATGCTGATAAACCATCAGTAGAGGGAAGTGGGAACACTAGGAAATTTGCTTTTTTCATTCTTTTGGATCAAATTTGTTCATATAGTAGGAGAGCTTGAGATATTTCAAATTAAAAATCTGCATATTAATTTCCATGTCTAATTTAATACAAATTGTTACAACAAAATATATAATACATTAACAACTAAAATACAGGTTAATCCGCACAAAAAATATTAATATTGAGGGATGATTAACGAAAGAGTTAAGTTTAGTGCCATTGAATTAGACTGGCGCTAACCATGGTTAGTGAGAAACCTGGATAACTCCCTTCGTTAATCGTGCCCATTATTTGCACTTTTATCACGTTAGAGTTGGAATTAATAAAGATAGAAGAGCAGAGAGCTCCCTCCCAAGAGTTAGTTTAGATAGTTACCTTCACAGGGCAAAATTAATAGATGTGTGGATAGTTACAATTAACACATGTATTCTTCTTACGATAAAATTTTTCAATTTCAAATCCCCTTCCTCCCACTTATTATCCTATATTACTGAACTGAAACCATGCATATAGAAAACAAATTAAAGACGTATTAAGCCTTAAGTTGGGTGATATTCACCTGTAAAGCTTATACCAGTATATATTAACTTTTTTTATACTAATCAGCAAATAAATCACTGTTAATATTAGTCAAACCCAAAACCTAATGATATTGAACGCATTTAGTAAGTAATTTTTCTGGTTATTTCTTCGTGAACCTCCAGAAAAGCAATTCTAAATATATGATCGTTGTAGCTGTTCGTTTTGTTAACGTTTCAGTGTAATTAGTCATTAGTATACAGTATAAGTAAGATCTTATATAGAGACAAAATGTTCTCCACTGTTGCTTAATTCTTCCATTTTCACTGCAATTTCTATGCTCTCCTTGTCTCTCTTGATGACAGCATCATCTATATTCTATTAAGATCTGAGTCAGTCATTCTGAAGCAGACGATAAAATACAGTCCTTCTTAATAAAATAATTATAAATTCTATCAAGAGAAGTAGTATTACATAAAAATTATAAAAATATAATGAATTACATATCTTGACATTTTATGAAAACATTATTACAAATATGCAAATTAATTATTTCACATTATTTGTAATTATTTTAATTATATAAATGGAAATAGTATTAATAGAATTAGGTATAAATTAAAATTGCTGTTTTATTTTTTTCGAGGGTAAGGAATTCTTATAACATTTTAAAGTATATTTTTAACGCCAATGACAATTTATTATAAATTACTTTTAAAATGCTTCGAACAAACATTTTATCTCTGTAACACATGCATGCTGACGAAAAAGCATTGCAAATATTGCAATTAAACAAATTTGTATTAAAATCTGGCTTCTGTTTTTTTATATATAATATAATATAGTGTATGCCTGCGCTCTGACAATTAAACATCCAACACTTTGCAGCGATTGTTGTAAGCCTCAATGAAAAGAATAATAAAAAAGTTCTAAAAATAATAAAACCCCTCTGGCATTCAAATTTATATTTTCGTATTATTTTAATATTTATAGTTAAATTGATTTAGTTGAAAAATTCATATCAATTTATTTATATGTAAAGGTTGCGACTCGAAAAACTTTTTATATGTTCCTAATTAATGGTGTGCTCGTAAGTGTCCAGTAGCCACAGTGGGAGGGGGAGGGTCGAGGGGCGTGGAAGGGGGTAGGAGTGAAAGGAGGCGCTACTTCTGCCACTTCTTCCAGCCAGTGCTTGCATTGCGATCATAGAGCGCGGGAGACTGGGAGGATGGGTGGAGAAAGAGGCGCCAAGGTGCAAAAGCCGCCCCCGGGCCAAGGGGTGGAGAGAAAGGGAAAGAGAGAGAGAGAGAGATCCCACACAGCAGGCAAGCTTCATCCTTTCGCTCTCTCAAGCGGGCATGCAGGCGCAGCCCTCGAGATCGATATACAGCCGGGCCAACTTACCGAATGCTGCTGGGACTGTGATCCGCACGACTCGCACGAGCGGGACGGGACGTGAGGCGCCCTGCTCGCAGCTCTGCTATATGCATGCTGCTCTTTACCGCCACCACGCAGCAGCACCTGCTGTGAACTAGAACTGTTCGCTTCACGCGTTCAATGTCAACGTGCAATTACTATATATCCTAAAAGTTTAGATTTCGAGTGACGTGAGACATCCTCCAATGTGATTAAAATGGTTGAAATGATAAAAACGCACTTCCATCAACAAAGGGAAAGAAGGAACAAAAATTTAATATGTATTATTTCAAAACTTTAATTGTATCCTTTAAGTACTTTGCATATATGAATATGACGTCAGATTCTGAGTTTTAACGGCTGAGGTGAGCAAAATTTTGCAAATTTAAAATTTAATATTTTGTTCACCTAACATTTTTAATTCACGTTTAAAATAATTTATAATCTTTTTTTTTAATCTTCTGAGACTGAGTGCAGAATTCAGTGCTATTCCACCGTCACAGCGGCCAGTTTGCCTGTAAAGCAGGCTGATGGCGTTGTTCATGCAAGCGCCTTAAAATATATAATAATAATAATAATAATAATAATAATAAAAAAAAAAAATGGAATAACATGTGTATAGTCTTTTGAAAAATATGATGTAGAATTTTATTGATATTGTTTAAACTGACTGACTAGTATATAGTATATTGTTTTGTATTATGATTAAATTTATTGTAAAATTATAAGTATTTGCTTTTATGGTTCATGAAATATGTATTTTGTATAAAGGATTTGTTATGTAATACATTTAATTTTTTTTGTATATTTATCAGAATTTTGTAAAGTTTGTATTATATGCTCTTGGGTTTAGTTGATAGGACTTTTTAGTCCTGACTACGCCTTTTTCTACAATAAAGTCCTTTTATTATTATTATTATTATTTATAATAATGCATATTGCATGATGGAGTATGACTTTTTTTTCCCCCTCCTCCCAGTGTTATCCAAAATTTTATGATTAGGTCAGTTCGTAAACCCTGTCCAGAGAACACTTTCTACACCCGATTATCCGATCTACCTTATGGTCATGTGCGTAAGGTCAATTGGGTGCAGAAAGTGTACGTACACCGGGCAGGGTTTACGAATAGACCAAATATATCCTACAGTGAAGATATGATGTTATATTATTCCAAAATATTGTATGGGCAAAATTAATTGGATACATTGAAATAATTAAATATGATTATACTTTTTTTAACATTTTAGGCATATATAATATTAATTTGGCATGACTGTTATTACTGTTAATGGTAAAGAGATAAGTAAAATGCTAATAATAATAAAATAAGCGGAAAAATTACGTAATTAACTATTGCTTTCTTTGAAATTAAATGTCATTAAATTACAAGTATGAGCATTAATTGTCTCCTAGCTTTTAAAAACAATTCATGCACATGGTATAACATAATTATGTATATTATTCACGTATAATGTATCCTGCATGTATTATAATATATATTTCACTTCAATTGATGAACTGAATTTGTATAATAATGAGTTATGTTTAAAATACTGTTGTCAAGTGTGAATGCTTAAGACAATGGCATAAAATAAAGATAACATTAAAACAATATATAATTGGATACGCAACATTTTAAAAATTGGACAAGGTAACCATATAGAATTTCAAAGCACACAAAACGTCGTTTTAAAATGGTATATAATACATAATTTGTTCCATTTTCCATCTATAAATAAGCTATTCAAGCAGACAAGAGTTGAGAGCGTCAAAAACTAATTTCCTCTCTCAATGTGTATTTTTATATTCACATATAGACTTATATTTAAGAGAAAAAAATAATAAAAAAATGCAGTATTCATAAGGTGTTACGCTTTTTAAAGTGGAATATCTGCACATTCTAACAATTTAGAGAGATAATGATAAGCTCTGTAAAGAGTATTTTGTTTATGAAAATTAAAATAAGTTAGACAAATTGATTGTATTATATATATATATGTGATACCATTTAAAATAAAAACAGCATAACCTGTAAGATGAGATCGGTGAGCCAGGTTATGAGTCTTTAAAATTGTCATTCCTTTTTTAAGGGTGTAAGGCCACCTATGGCCACGGGGTAGACAGCGCCATCTCTTGACAAATTGGTTTTTAATTTCTTACGAGCAGAGTTTTTAGAGTATCGATTTGAAACTGAATTAAGGTATGGACATTGACACTTTTGATACGCAGTAAAAATTTCATTGTCGTAGATGAAACCAATTTTTAAATTCAAGCCCAAAACTGGTTTGGTTCCCGCTATTTTCAGACGGGCTTGAATTTAAATTTGAATTTAAAAATTGGTTTCATCTACGACAATGAAATTTTTACTGCGTATCAAAAGTGTCAATGTCCATACCTTAATTCAGTTTCAAGTTGATACTCTAAAAACTCTGCCCATAAGAAAATAAAAACCAATTTGTCAAGAGATGGCGCTGTCTACCCCGTGGCCTTAGGTGGCCTTGCACCTGGACAGCTTAAGGGTAAGGTAACGCCACCAATGTTAAAAAAAATCCCTCTCACAAAAATTCTGAAAAAAATTTAAAATGTTCTCCTCTATACCCCCTATCAGTACCTAAAATATCAGGTATACAAATACGATCTAGTTTTTGAGTTATAAATTTTTAAAGTTGACTACTTTAACATGGAGAAATGAAACTCCCATGTTAAATTGGTCAACTTTAAAAATTCATAACTCAAAAACTAGATCGTATTTGTATACCTGATATTTTAGCTACTGATAGGGGGTGTAGAGGAGAACATTTTAAATTTTTTTCAGAATTTTTGTGAGAGGGATTTTTTTTAACATTGGTGGCGTTACCTTACCCTTAAAGTGTTTAAATTTAACATTATTATGCTTATTTCAGTGTTTCTAACATCAAAATTAAATTTCAGTTTTAATACTTTTAATTAATTTTCAGGGTTCCTGATCCAATACTGTATTTTAGTATGTAAGAAATAATGTATTAATCTTCAATTTTACATTATTACTAATTCATCTAATATTAGCTAAAATATAATTTTGTATGAATTGAATGTACTAAAAATATACTGATGTAATATTATTAGCGAAAGCTATAAAATAAATATCATTTCAATTATTTATTTAATATTAAAAGCAACATAAGTATACGATTTGAACGATTTTATAGTAATTAATTCACTATAGAACGTGTATAATTAGCACAAATACTATATATAGCATATATACGTACAAAATACTAAAAATAACTTTTAAGTTTTAAGGTAGAGGCAACACACACGCCCAATGTTAATAAATATATCATTCATGAAAATTATGAAAAAAAATTAGAATGTTCTTCTTTACATACCTTATCAGTATAGGTAAAATATCAGGTGTACAAAAACGAGCTGGTTTTCGAGTTATATAATTTTGAAAGTTCACTAATTTAACATGGAGAAATGGAACTTCCATATTTTACCTTTTGATAAGGTATGTAAAGGAGAACATTATATATTTTTTTTTTTCATAATTTTCATGAATGAGATTTTTATTAGCATTGGGCGTATTATCTCTATAGTATATACATCTGTATTTTTTACCCACATTCTGTAGATTGGATATTACTATTACCCTAATCAATTTATATTTATGGATTATCAATTATGACTAGTTAATTATCGTATGCCTGTGATCTGTGATAGTCAATAAATCCAAGAAAATTAGTTAATTTTATTTTTCTTTAGTCATATTTGTATAATGCAAAATTAACATTTATAATTTATAAAATATATTTTTGTGAAATTGTGTATTCTAGCTATATATGAATCAAAATTCATCAAGGATGAAAAAGAATCTAACTAGTGCTTGTCCTTCTTTTTTTTTAAAGAATTTTCTTCCACCCCTCCCCCTCCCCCCCCCCCCCCCCCCCCCCCGCCAAAATTAATGAAATTGTCCTCGCTCATGCGTACTTTACAGAACTTAATTAATATTGTGTGCATGCCATGATAAACTTTACTTTTCTTTCTCTAGTCTTACTACACGAAACTGCATGATGAAACCACAATACACAATACAATTACCTATATAAGTCTTTAAATTATATTTTACTAATAGTATTAAATTTTTTTATATACATTTTATGTTTATATTATATTCTTATACTATTGGATTATTTTAATAGAATTTTTTTATTTTAAAGAAAATTACAACGCGTGTTTCTTGATCATTAAGGGCTGGTCTGAATAGACTCTACACACGAATTACTTGACACATTAATATATATATACCCTGCCTATTTTCTATAATACATTCTATAGCTGCTGGACAACAGATTTATAATTAGCATGCATAATTTTATTTCCTTTCTCACAATTAATTAATTATAATAAAAAGTATTTAACCAAGTTACCCCCCTCCTCCTCCTATATATATATATATATATATATATATATATATATATATATATATATATATATATATATATATATATATATATATATATATATATATATATATATATACATACACACACATATATATTATTTATATACATTTTAAAATTGATGTTCTAACTGCTACTCCAAATGTCTATGACACCATTTAATTTTTGATACAAATTTAAAGCACTCGTGACACTCAGCAAGCATGCTGATTATCAAAATAAAAGTGAAATGCAAACGAAATTTTATCAAGGTACTATCATACTGTATATTTTTCCAGGGTTACAGACCACAGGCCCTCATGAGGCATGCACTGACAGTGAGAGACACAATAGCCCGTCACCTTATAGCATAATCCCTCACTGAAATTTTTTTCCGACTACACCATTGCATACATGTAATTTTTATCATGATGGAAAACGTGGGAAATTTGCATTGCAATTAAAACTTGCGTTATATAATCTTACCATAAAAGTCAGTTTTAATTTAAAAACTTCTAACTTCACGAAGCAACGCGAAGCATTAACAGAAGTAATCTGGCAGTGACACTTAATTTCGCGTTATAACTAACATTACTAACGATGCTCTTGAATTCCATAATTTACTAACTCTCAACATCTCAACAAACGATTCGAGGAACATTCAATAAACTTTCACATTTACCTGTTAGAATTAATCAAATTTATGATCAAAACACTAATAACAAAGGACAACGAAACCACACAGCGTTGAAATACGTTGTTCAAAGGAATTATTGTGTGTGGTTTTGAATATTATACAACATATGAAAATAATGTATGTAATATAATCAATAACAAAATGTAATGTTCACGTTATTTTTTACTGTATATAAATTTATATATACATTTATATACTGGCTGTAATATTGTGTATAAAGAGGACAATGAGTGTTGGGATCGAATCATATAATACGTATAATAATATATAGCATTGAGTGAAATTGTCATTTTAATCACTGTATATATTATACAGAGAGCATAATTATGTTTCGTATATCAACATATTTATAAGCTAATTATTCACAGTATAACTTAATTTTAACTCAACTATAGTTAAAATCAAAAGATTTTATTAAAGCTTGAAGCATTAATTAAAAGTTGCAAAAATAATAAAGAGACGCAATATGTTTTGGATTTCTTACGTTATTAGGAGTGTTAAAAGAAATCTAAATTACAATAGCTAATTTAATGTAAAATTAATTCATATTTATTTGTGTTGTCTACTCATATCTTGTTTATCTTATTTTTCCAACTATTAAAAAAAAAAAAAAAAAAACTTTTTTTCCTCTTCTCGAGCTTTTAGCTCATTGAGGTGCAAACAAAAATCCTGTAATCTACAAAATGTATTATGTATATTTATAATGAATAAAAAATAAATAAATATACAGCTGGAAGGAGTGGGTGCATGGTACTTCTATATTTCTAAGTATTGCATGTATTATAATAATATATAATATATGTAATATATATATATATAAATATATATATTGGATGCGCATGATATCTAACTACGAATAAAAGTTATGTACGAACATTTTTTCTCCTATAATTTCCACTACTTACAAGTAAAGTTATGATAAAAAATATTTGTTCATTTATTCTGCAAATTTATGATGATGTACAGAGCTAGACGCAAAAAAAAAAAAAAAAAAAAAAGTATGAAAAACACAGACCAGTTATGCCATTTTCAAGTTTTTTTTCATTGACAATGACCAACAACTGCAACAAGTGTGCACGATATTCAATACATTGCTATACATATATATATATATATATATATATATATATATATATATATATATATATATATATATATATATATATATATATATATATATATATACAGCAAATTGTAAGTTCGGACAATTTTTCTTTGCCTCTCAGTTTAAACACTGCTTAAGTTAAAAATAGTGTCACGATCGGGGTAGAGCACTCTGAGCCCTTCAGGTGGCTTGTGACAATAGCAATACACAAAAAGAACCGAGTTTTAAGCTACAATAAACAAAATTATTTTCAAAGACATTTTTATTAATCGAAAAAAAAATGGGTATGTAGTAATTTTTAATTAGTGATTTAAGAAAAAAAAATGTTAAAGAAACTTAATTTTACTTATCTTTTCATTCGCAATTTATTTATTTTTATGTACATATAATTACAAAAAGTACACATCAGACCAGCTGCTGCTTAAAAATTGGCAAAATAAAATGAGATAATTTGCAGCAGAGAAGCTTTTTATAAATATAAGCAGAGTAACAACAAAAATTAGAAATTAGCATAATAATCAGCTGACAGCTAAAAGAAGCACAAAGTCGATTTTGATGGCATTGTGTATTATAATCATTTTGAAGAAATTTGAACAAAATATGTACACTTAAAAGTGCATATAAAATGCAGGAATTAATATCGAATATCCATTACAAGATTAAAAAAAAATAAAAAAAGTTTCATTTTACATTGTAAAAAGCCATATATATTATATAAAGTTGAATATTTTAAATTTTTAATGTTCAGATTCAGAGTTCATTCATAACATAATTGCTATAGCATATAATTATCTTTTAGATATGAAAATTGAAGCACAAGAAATTTTAATCATGCTGAGAGATGAGAGAGATTTTGTCATGTGCAGATCTGCGGAATTGTTTTAAAATCAGTTTCGATTAAATTATTCGTTTTCTTTTTCTTTGAGTTATTTTTTTCCAAGAGACATATTATATGTTGGTATGAAAGGAACAAAATTATCTACTCGCTCCTAGATCTCATTCATATATTTTAGACAGTTTCATCCTAGAATTTGACTTCTTCTTTGACCATGATATAATCACTACATTTACACGAGGGTACCTGTTCAATGAGAACTATGCCATGCATGAGACGTCTACATATATATAGGTCAATATAAATATAGTGCATTATTACATTAAATAGAAATAGGGTCATCGAGTCCATTCGTACAATGTACACTTTCTGCACTCGATGGACCTTGTGTCCATAAGTTCATAAGAGTGCAGAAAACCGACACAATTGGATACACAATAATATAAATTAATTAATATTATATTATTTTAATATAAATTAATTGCATTTAATTTATTTTTAATCACAGAGTTATTCATACTAAATTAAAGAGTGCAGCAATTAAAGCCATGCAATTGATGTATAACCGACTTTTAATTAATATATCACAATATGAAGTACTTCATGCATTATTTTAGACTACACATATACACACATAAATTATATATTTCATCATTATTTTATTAAGAAAAAAAACGTGTGTAATATTATCTCATTTGCATCGTCATGCATGATGGGCGCGATTCACAAAGTATTTATTCAGGTTTCTCACTAAATGTGGAAAATGCTATTGATTTAAGCTTACATACACTAAACGTGACGTTAAGTGAGAATATATAGAGCTGGACAATTTCCTTCGTAAATCGGGGAACAATACTTTATATATTCTATTAAGGGTAAGGTAACGCCACCAATGTTAAAAAAAATCCCTCTCACAAAAATTCTGAAAAAAATTTAAAATGTTCTCCTCTACACCCCCTATCAGTAGCTAAAATATCAGGTATACAAATACGATCTAGTTTTTGAGTTATGAATTTTTAAAGTTGACCAATTTAACATGGGAGTTTCATTTCTCCATGTTAAAGTAGTGAACTTTAAAAATTTATAACTCAAAAACTAGATCGTATTTGTATACCTGATATTTTAGGTACTGATAGGGGGTATAGAGGAGAACATTTTAAATTTTTTTCAGAATTTTTGTGAGAGGGATTTTTTTTAACATTGGTGGCGTTACCTTACCCTTAAGGTGTATTATTAGGTAGCTATACAACAGAAAAATTACCAATATAATTAAAAAAAAGGCGGTAATAAAAAAAAACTTCTTCTCTACTTTCCAACCTCTTAAATTATTATAAATAAATAACTCTTGCCTAGTCCGTCATGCAACTGATGACAATCAAGGGTAAGGTAATACGTCCAATGTTAAAAAACTTCTCACACATGAACATTATGAAACTTGTATCTTAAAATGTTCTTCTCTACATCCCTTTTATCAGCAGCTAGAATATCAGGTTTACAAATTCGAGCTAGTTTTTGAGTTTTGAATTTTTAAAGTTAACTAATTCAACATGGAGAAGTAGAATTTCCATGTTTAAAAATTATTAGCTCAAAAACTAGCTCGAATTTGTATACTTCATATTTTAGCTGCTAATATAGGGGATGTAGAGGAGAACATTTTAAACATGCAATGTAGCAGCTAGTGTTCATGATTTCTTTATTTTATAAAATATATAGTTGTATGTAAAAGAAGAGAGCTGGAGATGCTGTGTATTACAAAATATACCGCCTGTATATAGGATGATGTGCAGTTTTTGATAATTCAAATTTGTGAGAGCATGGTATATTTATAGAGAAAATCACCCGGTCACCTTAAACATTTAATTAATTAGCACCATGCCGCACCACAGACCTAATTATAATTCTCTATAATAATACATATCCCTTTAATTTGATTTAGAATAAATTAGTATCAGTATCTCGATTATAAATTAATATACTGTATATATGTATATATATATATATATATATATATATATATATATATATATATATATATATATATATATATATATATCAGCTTACCTAGCTGTGTCAAGTATATTATTTGCTCGCCTATACAGTATTTTTACTTTAAAGATGGGCCAACTCTCCATCACCATATATACAATAAAAAGAGGAAGTTGAATTATATTTTATAAAGTGCAATAAAAAAATATTTCGAAATGGACAACCTGCATGAAAACTTTTATTTCATACATTGCTATAGACAACCTAGCTAGCTTACAAAAGTTATGTATCATCAATTTTTCAGACATTTTGAAAGTTTTTAAAACCCTCAAGATCGAGCGAAGGACGCTATAGATGCTGCAGTTATTATGTAATGGTTATATGGCACGTAACTCCTTTCCCAATGTTTAATTTCATGTTTTTTTTATATATTACATATATAATACATAATATATATAACATACTGTATATAATATTATATATACAATTAAGGTTGTACATTAGTGAATTTATGAAGCATTTTCTCGTTCCCCAATATTTAATTATATATATGTAGAAAATCTTGATTCTACTAACTTATATATAATATGAATTACCCTATTTCGTACATTAAACTAAATTAGTCTAAAAAAAAATATTTATCTTGAAATGATGGATGAAATTTGAAATTTTCATAAAAAAAAATGCAACACAAACTTTTTGCAGCGTAACAATTTTGTAAAATTTTAATCATGATCCGATAGTAAATATAATAAGTGACAAACCCTTAATACATTTTTTTTTTAAGTTATTTCGTACTTATATGTATCGATGATGAACCACAATCGCATCGCCATGGCATGAGGTACGTCAAAATTAAGCAAGAAAATAACTTTTTCGTTTAACGCCGATTATTTTTTTTAAAGCTTAGTTTCGCTATATATTTATAACTATATATGAAAAAGATATCGATTCTTGAACAGGACGGAGCGATCGACGTACAACAGCTAGGTCTCGAAATATATCGAAGTAAAAAAAAAAATATTACAGAGTATTTTTATGTGAAAATAAAAATAGACAATATAGATCTAGGGTGATCATCAATCATCATCTATACTACGGTGGTTTTAATCAACCAGGTTTATCAATTTAATTGAACTAACTAGGAAAGTACCCTGCAATTTCTCTCGAAAAGTTACAGCGCATAATTATTAATATAATCAATATAATTTAATTAATGTAACTTATTAACGTAAATCGTGATCGATCTCTTCTTTACACCGTTAAAAATGATTAATATATATGGTATGCGATATTTCTCAAGATTATTGGAATATGTTGAATAAGTCATGTTTTTACAAATTAATATTAAAAATATTATATATAAATATAGAGCTATCCGCAACCACCCCCCGGGCGCAACCCATTACTTGTCATCTTTAAATTAATGCCACCATAAAACCGTAACAATTTCTTTCAAAACAATAGTTTATAATTATTATAGTTTTAGAACAAACTACCGACACTAAAAAAGCAGAGAATGAGACATTTCAATTCTTTGATTAAATTAACATTTTAGTCTTATAGCCCTTCATTTTATCTTAATTATTATATTAAATAGTTAAAATACGTAAATTTTATAGCTAATTTGAATGTATTTTTTAACAGATATAATTATGCCAATTTAATATAAAAAAATGTGTTCTGACATTTTCAAACTTAATAAACAAATTAAAAAATAACATTATATAATATTTTAATATGCATATATTTGGTTGGTTGGTATTTTGGGTCAATTGACACATTTTGGTCATCTATATATGCCACCTACGAATATATTTTATAACTGATAAAAATACATGTAGTGTATATCCCATTTCTTTTTTTAAACTAATAAAGTTGCAGTTAAAATAACCATGATAGAAACTGACAAAAAAGTTTCAAAAAATGTTATATTTTATTAGTGAAAAATAGAATAATTTTTAAAATTTCAATGAATAATAAATAAAAATAAAGTGGATAATTACTAATTCTTCTACAGAATCTTTGTTAGTAAAATACATTATTTGAAAGATTCTCATTTTACTTCATTAAGCAAAAACATAATTATATGCAATAACAAACTTCTAGATAACCAAATATCGAGAAAGAGCCCTGCTTCTATTTCAGGGTTATGATGCCTTATCGCAGGCTTTTTGGAAAATTTGGCAACATCTCCCCTAGCTGCATGCTAGAGCAACAGGAGAGGTGATGAGAGGTAGAGCTGCGGAAGCTAGGGAATTATATATTAAGCTGTAGCTTAATAATTATACATAGTATAGGTGACTTTGCAGCTACATACAGGCCCACATTTTTGTTACTCTTTCGAATTAACATAATGTGTAAAAAAAAAAAAAAATAATAAATAAATAAAAAAATCTGTGTAAACTTTTCAACCATCCCCCTTTTATCCATGTCCTCTGTCCCAGTGGCTTGGATGAATCTACTACTAGTAGGAAAAAAAATATAATAAATAAATAAAAAAATCTGTGTAAACTTTTCAACCATCCCCCTTTTATCCATGTCCTCTGTCCCAGTGGCTTGGATGAATCTACTACTAGTAGGGAAAAATACAATAATTTATTTTCGTGATTAATTATAAAATAATAAAATAAAAGCACATTATTTCTTTGGGGGAGCTAGATAACGGATTTATCAATTGATGACCTTTTTGTTCTATATAAAACAATGATATTCCTCGGGAACATTTCTTAATCGTCTATTGAGAAGCAGGCTTTGATAGCTGATGATGAGACTTTAATTTTAAGTCACATGAGAAAATCTCTGTAGATTGAGCCTGAGGTTATATAATTACCATGCAATGAACATAAATACGGCTTAATTGGGATGAGATCAAACATTTAAAATCAGATCTATTTCCTATTTTCAAGTTCAATTTTTATCAACTCTTATTCCTGAATTTTGTTGTTATTTTATAATATATATATATATGTAAAAAAGAATGTTGGTTAAAAATAATAAAATTCAATAATATAAATAGCCACACAATATTAAGATATAAAGAGCTTCAGCTTTTGAATATTCAAAAGTAAATCCATGATATCAATCAATTTTAATTCATTGCTATATATGATCATAAAATCAAATTATATAGCGTCGTTAGATTAAACAATTAATTCTATGTTAAATTCCAATTGAGTACCCTCTTCTTTTTTCCAGTATAATACACTTATAATATAATAATTAAGCCTATAAGCATGCAAAGGATTTTTGTTTTAAATAAATAAATAGGTTTTGTTTTAAACAAACACAGGCAGAGAACCAGGCTTCGGGGGTCGACTACATTTCCCAATCAGCAGAACGAGGTCTCTTATAGAGGTCATGCAGTGTTCTCCCTCAGGCCCTGTGGACACACAGATTGACATGCAAGGGTCAGTCATCAGAGCTCACACCCAAAGGAACAGTAAGAAAGGAGAGAAAGAGAGATGTAGCAACTACTTAGAAATATTATACAGAGAAAAACAGCCAATTCAAACTCCTATCATATTGCATTTATTTAATATAATGTAAAAAATAGACTACCCTTCCCAGTGCATGCCAGTACCCTAATTACATATCTCAGTGTTAAAAATCTTAGCAATGATGTAAAATATACAGTGATTATTATCAGTATATATAGTGGAAGGAAATCCAATATTTCTAAGTGAGTATAATTAATACTTGAGATTTGTAATAGTGGATATTATAGCTATAGTTGATGCATATTTTCTGTAAAGCTCACTTGTATTTAAAAACTACTAATAAACACTAAAATGACTAGTAAAAACCTTGTATGGACAATTTTATATAAGCACTGGTTAGGTAGGACAGCAGGATTATATGATTATTTTATATTCACAATTGTATTGTAATAATATATAGCAAAGAGAACAATCAACCTAAAATTTTCTATGTAAGAAACAATGCACAAAGATTGAAATACAAAGAAATATTAAGATACTACAATATGCAAGACTAAATCAACAACATGCAAAGAATATAATATATATATATATCTATATGTATGTATAATATACATGTTAGTCCATCAAAGTTATCACAATCAATCTGTTGTCCAAATTGCAAAACACATAGGCCTGGCCATGCAACAATGGTGGGGAAAATGTTTGTTGTTAATAATTCATTATGAAACATGCTTGTATTATGTAGGTGGCTTTTGTGATGGCACGTTGATGCATGCCAAAAAAGCCTAAAATAGTAAATCTTCAATCTGATTCGTTATATGGAGATTCTTTATTTAGTTGCCTGAAAATGTATCTGAAAAATGAGGTTGTTGAAACTAACTTTTTCACTTTTTCCTCCATTATTCAAAATACACTCTCGGGCGGCGATATGCAATTTATACCCGTAAAAACACAAACAATTACAACCTGCGAAATTCATGCCAAATCCAATCAATACAACTACACACCTATAAAATACGAAATATGTTATCATTGATTAATAAGTATAAAGTTGTTTGTTCTTGTTAGATGGATGAACAGACTAACACCCTATACTATTAGTTGCAGCCATTTTTTTTTTTTTTTGCTAATAATTAAACAAAAATTGTGGAAGGAGACTCCAATTCTCCAACAAGAATTTTTCTCTTGTATTCATATATAAATACAATGGAAATAAGAAGGGTTATCCTTTCCTTTATTCCTAGCTTGGTTTGAAAAATAGAATGCACACAACTCTTAATGTATCTAGATATAAATACAGCATATACAAATGAATAACTGTCAAAATAAAAAACATTAAATTAGTTGGTAATATTTAATACTGAAGTTGAAATTCATTAAAATCTATATTTTTGGTATCTACATACACACACACACACACACACACACACACACACACAACAGTGCCAGATGCAAAACAGACATCTGACAGTTAAGTCTCATCAATAGTACTTTCAACATATTGAGAGATATATACACTACGTTCACATGATGGTGTTTAATACTGACCCGTTGACAATGCCTCATAAGAATAACATTATTCGTCATCAACAAATACTTATTAAACACCGTCATGTATACATAGTTACAGGTAGAGCAAATTTTACTATCCTTAAACATATTGAAAGTACACTAGCATTTCAAATAATGTCAAATTTATTATTATTATTATTTTTACTTGGTAGTTTCAGTATAATATAAGTATATAAGTATACTTATATAAGTATATACATATATATATACATAGTATAGAATAATAATGTGTGCATAAGATTTTGTGTTTGCAAATTTGTTCATGATATTTTTCTTATTTTATTTAAACATATTGAGTGTAAGGTTTTTTAACAACATGATCTTAAATTTTGCCAGAAATTTCAGCAAACTAATAAATAATCGTAAATAGTTATGCATCATGCATGAATACTACATATATATATATAAAAAAATATACATAATTATAAACTAAATATTAAATTAATACTGTATTTTACAAGTTAATAAAATTTAACTGGTGAAATGACGATGCTCTTCAAAAACAAAAGTTAAGGTCTTAAAGTTATGTTTTATTTTACAGTAATTACGGTTGGCTTATATAACTAGCTGTTAAATATTTTGGCCCTTACTGCAAAGGACAAACATTTTGACCTAATAAAGGTTCGCTGGCTTTCTTCAGGTGGAATATATATATATATGTTGAATTTATTAGATGTTTATATATAATTATATATATATATATATATATATATATATATATATATATATATATATATATATATATATTTCACTTGTAATTATTTTATTCTTAAGGGTAAGGTAACGCCACCAATGTTAAAAAAAGTCCCTCACACAAAAATTCTGAAAAAAATTTAAAATGTTCTCCTCTACATCCCCTATCAGTAGTTAAAATATCAGGTATACAAATACGATCTAGTTTTTGAGTTATGAATTTTTAAAGTTGACTAATTTAACATGGGAATTCCATTTCTCCATGTTAAAATAGCCAACTTTAAAAATTCATAACTCAAAAACTAGATCGTATTTGTATACCTGATATTTTACCTACTGATAGGGGGTGTAGAGGAGAACATTTTAAATTTTTTTCAGAATTTTTGTGTGAGGGATTTTTTTTAACAATGGTGGCGTTACCTTACCCTTAACAAAAGGTGTCACTTTTTTTAAATAAATAACTATGCATATAACTATATCTGTAATATATTGCTGCTACATCAGTTACATTATCATGTTACAAGTACTACCATAACAATCCTATTAAAACAAATGAATTAATTATAAACTCTGATAATACTTTGCATTGGATCACAGATAAATATTCTATAAGTGCTATCCAAGTGATGCATGGCAATGAGAAGCTAAATTACATCATCAACATAAATTATAAATAAAAAAAAATATTATTCTGTTAACAAAAAAAAATAATTAACAATGAATTTGTCAATAATTCTTATTTGTAATTCTAAATTTTTGTGTTTTTAGTTATGTTCATGTAAATTGTATAATGTATGTTTTAATTATTAATGTATGTATTGTATTTTTTCTTTAGTGAAATTAAGTATGTAGTCACAATGTACCAACTGATATTTAATGTGAATAAATAAATAATAAAAAAAAATAAATAATAAAAAAAAATAAATAAAAAAAAAATATAATATGCACAGGCCGGGGAATCAACTAATTGAAATTCTTTGTTAAAAGTAAGCAAAAGTTAATTTCGACAACAGATGTAGATATAATTTTTCTCAATTTATATTTACGTGTGATAACTATTTACCCTACTTTAATCATGAAAGAAGTGTCAAACTCAACAAATTTTATTGCAGAAATGGATAGAGGGTAGAAAGTTACGCCCAGGAAGTATTTTTAAAAATTATTGAAAGTACAGAGAATGTGACGCCTCTCCTAATAAAAGGGTAGGACCTAAAAGGGGTGTGGGTTCAAACCCGACCTCGGTAAACTTTTTAGCAATACTTCACGGCCTCCAAAAAATCTGAAAAAAATCAGAGTGGTATAACTTTGCACCCTCTATTCATTTTTACAATAAATTTTTTGAGGTCGATAATCTATTCTTTTTAAAAGAGTATAATGGTTTCAATAAAGATTTAGATGTAACTTTTCTCTTTAATATTCAACCGATACCATTTATTTTATGCATGTATACTTAAAGGCAAAGTTTTCTTTACACCTGACTAATTAGACGACATTGCAACTCCAGTACAGTAGAGGTTAATGATTTGAAATTTCAGGCGAGTTGAGAGAAGCAACTGCTTAATTCATTACAGAAAATTTAGAATGAATGCCAATACACAAAAATGCACACTAAACACATTATCGATTGTCAATTTTTTGAAGTGTTGACGCCATATTGACACTAACTGTTGTCTCAATTAGCGCAAGTGTTCAAGTATTTGAAGGGTTTGAAGGGTCTAGTATTTAGTGTTTGAAATAGCAACTTCAAACACTAACACAGACACTAAATTTTTTAACATTGATCAGCTGATGCAAATGTTTCCAACTTTTGACACTACGAAGTGTTGGCGCTAGTTTACAGTAAAGTTGTCTCATTTAAAATAAGTATTTATACTAAATTAGTATTTGAAGTGTATACACTTTTAGTTCGCATTCTTTAAATGAGACACGGCCTTAATTTCGGCTTGCCTGCAAAGTGACACCGTCCAGAAATGATGCAGGTGTAACAAAAGCTTTGTCTAGGGGTGTACATTGAAATTTAATTTTATTGTGGCATCATAAAAGCTAACATAAAAATATTTACTCAATGAAACATCATCAAAGAGTCAAATTCTAATCTCTATATTAAGTTAGCACACGTGAAAATTAAGTGTCAGATGAAATGAAGATTGTATTTTTATCTTTTGACATAACTTTTATCTCCTCTTATTCTTCAGCTAGAGATGCAATTTGAGGTAACTGCAATATACTCACTTCAGGTTACTACAGAGTAAATGCCCATGAAGAGAGGAGAAAAAAGTAGAGACAAAAAGTGGTGTAACATTTTTAAGATCTTTCCTAACCACAGGCGCAGCTTCAGAACACAAAATTTCAAGGGGCCTTATATAGCCCACTGATACTAAATAATAATAATAATAATTATAAAAGAAAGGATCTGCACCTGTTCCTAACTGACTGGAACCTGTGCCGAAAGTTCATTTTAGCTACCACAAGAGCATGCCTGCACATTTTTGTTTCACCATCCAACATGAAAGTTTCAATCTAAAGGTTACATATTTTTTATAAATAATTTTAAACTAATGACGTGACTATTCTGTGACATGAATTTCAAATTGTGAGTATTTTTTTTTTTTTTTTTAAATCTATAATATGTACGGTAAAATGCATATATATTTGTCCTGAGAGCTAGTATTGATTTGATGTCACAGACCTTTTCCTTTGTCTTCTAATACAATACTATAATGGGAGGATCGCGTGATGTCAAATCAATGATAGCCAGTTATGAGTATAGTAGTGGAGGGGACATTCAGGGGACATGTTGAGGGAAAAACTTTTTTGTTTTCATTATTATAAATTGGTGTTCTGCATTTGAAGGCTTGCTTTTAGGTTAATGTGTTTACCACTACAAGATAAAACGCAGCGTTTTTATTTTGGCACATTTTTTAAGTTTAAATATAGTAATAACAAAAGAAAAGTGATACTAAAATTTCCAATTCACTTCATTGCAATATCCGATAAAAACTAGCCCATTAAACAGTGCCCAACACCACTGGTTTCTTCAGGAAAGGAAGAGTGTTATATTACCAATGGATATTGCTAAATACCGAGATTTTTAAAGAGCCCTGAATTTAGAGCCTGTTTTTTTATACAAAATCTGTACTCCTCAGCCATAATATTTAATTCACATATCAGCTTATAGAGAAAAAGAGAGCTTTTTTTATTAATTTAGCATGCTTAATCACATCATAATCACATCATAATTAAGTTGTTTAGGAATAATCAATAGTATGTTGCAAAAATATTTTGAATTGGTCATGTATTGTATAAAATTAAATTGAAAATAAAACAAAATTTATATAGTTTCTATAGGGCTAGTTAAGAAGAGTTGATTATTCTTAAATATTGCAATTCAGTAAATTCATAGATAACATTTTGAAAGTTATTTTTTGCTCTATTTAATGAACCACACATTGTAAAGGAGTAAACTGACAGCCAAGTTTTGCATTGAGCAAAATGTTGCACACCATGGACCCTAACCATAGCATGACTGTTGTGCCTTTTTACTTATTTTAACATACTTGTGACTTAAACTATTATTTAAATTTTAACTCCCAACACCAAACACAGACTAAAGGTTGATTTTCATGGAGCGATGTCGAGCGGGGCTATATTATATGGCAGCCATCTTGGCGAGAGAAAATTGCTTCTCACACTGTGGGGAGCGATTTTATCGCTAACACCGCTAACGCCTTTCTCGTGACTCAAGTCCCTCTCCTCAACATCGCTCCATGGAAAAGCACTTTTACACTTATTTATAATTATAAAATAAAATACACATACACAATTTTTTCTTTCAAAACATACTGTGTATGTGTAGGTCTAATAATAAAACTGTGACATTATATTAATTACATTTGAGCACTTTAATTTACAAGAAGATTATATATTTTTGCAGAACATAATTTTTTTTATTGAAGAACAATGCAAATTTATTATTTTAATATATAATACTAAAGCATTTATATTGCATTAATGCATTTATTTCTTAAATATATACATAAAAGATTTGTAAGGTCTGTTTGTAAATGCACAATCAAATGAGAATCAGGAAGCAGACAAACCTTCTGTTTAATGTACAAATGGTTTACCTTATTCTTGATTCATGAATAGATGTTGCATTTATGAGCTGACCTACTACTATGTATAACCATAAATATTATATTATATATTAAATATGCTCTGTATAAATAAATATCTATTTACAACTGTTATAAATAATTTCACATGTAAGTTTTACAAAATACTACAATTTAGTTACTTCAAAATAAAATATATTTATTAATTTTAAGAACACGAGCAATTAACATATTTCTTTAAACACAACTCGCTTAACTTTTATTGGATTTATTTTGGCACATCGTTATAATTAAAACAACCTTCATTGCATTTTTGTCATCTTTTTTTTTGCAATAATTTTAACTTCATACCTAGATGTTCAAACAGTTTAATCATAAAATTCAATAGAAGTGATAACTAACAATTAACCATCACTTTAAATATTCAACAAGCAAAAGTGCAGTATTTAAAAAAAAAACAAAAAAACATATTCAGTATTACAACATTTTACTGTAAACATTATAAGCAATTCACTAGCATTTAAAATGCTAATTACTCTTTAACCTCAACCACACTGATAATAATGCCATAATGTAATGGACCATATATGCCCTTAATGCACAAAACCTAATCAGGATATTGGTAGTGGCTCCCATAAAACAAGAAACAGGACTTCACCACACACATAAGTTAATGGGATTTAGAATATATTTTATTTGAAGAGACCTTTGCATGTTACACATTAAAAAAATAAAATAAGTGAGAACAAGGTTCAAAAATTACTGTTTAGTTGGCAAGAATGCATGGAGAGTGCTAACACAATATGTTAGCATTACTTTTTGGAGGGATTGCATTTCCCCGGCGGGAAAATTTTCTCAATAAACCACCATGTTAGAAAATTTGAATTTTTTCTCTTTATATTAACCTATTGATTTGAAACCATCTCCTACCCTCCATTTAGGTATCCTCTGATAATAATTAAATCAAGAGCTTATTGTACTCAAACAAATTTATTTTATGTCAAAAAAGCAATTTTGAGTTTTTTTTTTTAAGGATAAGATAACGCTACCAATGTTAAAAAAAAATCCCTCAGACAAAGATTCTGAAAAAAAAAAAAAAAAAAAAAATTGAAATGTTCTTCTCTACACCCCCTATCATATCAGTAGCTAAAATATCAGGTGTATAAATACGATCTAGTTTTTGAGTTATGAATTTTTTAAGTTGACCAATTTAACATGGAAGTTCCAAATCTCCATTAAAGTAGTCAACTTTAAAAATTCATAACTCAAAAACTAGATCGTATTTGTATGCCTGATATTTTATAGCTACTGATAGGGGGTGTAGAGGAGAATATTTTAAATTTTTTTCATAATTTTTGTGTAAGGGATTTTTTTTTTAACATTGGTGGCGTTGTCTTACCCTTAAATGGGTTTGGATAGGATGGTAGGAACACCAATTAAAAAATCAGCTGCCTCTTTAGAGTTATTGTACTTGAAATACTTGTTATATCTCAAGACACTTCAACATAAAAATTTTATTATTGAACTTAAATGGTGGTCCTCTGTCGTAATTCTAATGTGGCTTTTCACTTACCGGAAAATTTACCTTAATCACAATCTGTGTATTGTGCTCAACGTAAATTGTTCCTGGTAAAAGATAAAGCCAGATATACTGATATAACAGATGCCTAACATTCATTGATAAAATTGAATGTAAATAGATCTGCATCTATCATTACTTTGAAAACTTCAACTCTAGTTCCATGCAAATGTGAAAAATAAATAATTTAGGAATACAGTGTAGCAAGATAATTTGGTTGTGAGTTAAAAAGATAGCCTTTTTCAGGGAAGAGAGAGGGGAGAGGGAATGTTACTGTATCTTGTTTGATGGTTGCCTTTATGAACTCATCAGTACTGTACATTATAATAGGCTACTAAAATATTAAATGCAAATCTCTATGGTATTTGAAGTAATTTTCTTTAAATTAGTGGTTGTGCTAGTTGGTGTTGCTAAATTACATATTTTATATAATATATCACTATAGTTCTTTGAGCCAAGTTGAATGTTAATTTGTGCAGTGTACTAACAATATTCAATATTGTAGCGTATTTGAATGCTAGACTCTAATTAAAGTTTAACATTAAAAAAATTACATTAACAAACTGAAAGTATGGTCCATCTAAATATTATGTTGATTTATGAAACATAAAATTCATGTCTAGAACTAATAACAAATACACACACACACACATATATTGATGGTGTTCCGTCAAAAACGACTAACTCGTTTTATCGCAAGCCGAGATGGTTGCTTTTGCACTATGGGTTTCCAGGTATAAAAAAATGTATACCTGGATAAAACTATAGTTAGTCGTTTTTGAGAGAACGCGATAAAATGGGTTAGTCGTTTTTGATGGAACACCATCGATATATATATTATTATAATATTATATAATATATATATATATATTTATAATATTATAATAACATATATATATATATATATATTACAAAACACTTCAGGAATAAATTTAAACAGTTAAATAATAATTACAAATACAAAATGTAAGTGATACAGTAGTTAATAAATACTTTTATTTATTTTTTTTTTTTTGTAAGTTAACTGACAGCAGTAAGTTGTGTAACCAGTATGTATTGTATTTTTAATTGTTTTAGATTTTAATAACGTGAAGTAACTATGTATGACCATGAGATATTTTTATTACAATAACAGTTTCTATGTGTGTTAAAGGATAATCATGACTTTAATATATATCTTTTAAAAAAAAAACTTTTTTTCAAGATATATCTATTTGGTTTTAAATGCAAATTTTCAGTTAAAATCAATATATGACATAACAATTGAATTTATTATATTATGTATTTTGAAAATTCAAATTTCTAATTTCAGATATTAAAAGAAAGGTATAATGTATATAAATATGAAGACTTTTTGGAAGTTATACTGTATTAGGAAGTGAATTTGGAAGATCCTATTAATATTGAGACGATAATAGAAGTTTAAAGGACTTCTAACATGAAAAATTCAAGTTCTAAGTACTCAATTATCACATTGGAACATGGTCAATAGATCACAAGAAAGCTTAGAATGTTTATGATTAAGAAAGAATAAGCCCTTTTGCAATGATACTGTACTAATTTACTGTTTTTTAACAGGAACAAAAATATAGAGTGGAAAAATATATATAGTGGATTAAAAATTTTCACTCGGGGCTTAATTCTCTCTTTTTCTCACCATTTTAGCATAAGTGTAACTATAAGGATTAAGGATATTTATGTTGTATGTACACTTTTTGTGTTTAATAAAATACTAATAATTAAGGATATTTAAGAATGAAATATGAAACTCTTAATATTTAAAGTTTTGACTTGCTATAACTATATTTATACTATATACACAGAGGATAATACCGTACTTTACTTCATTTACTGAATGGCTATCAAAATGTTCAACATGTATAAACTGATTTTTCAAACAATGATGATACAAGGCATATTATGTTGAAAATTGAGAGCCATAGATTAATTAAGGTAAGGCAGGCACAAAATATTATCTTACTAATGTACTTTGATTTTCTTTCATTTTTAGAGAATACCGTAAAAACTCATTATTATGTAGCTTATTGTTAGGTAAAACTCAATTTTTAGTAAAAGAGACTGCGGTTCCCTAAAAAATAATTACCATTGCGGGAATAGAAAAACTTGGTATAAGGTAAGTCTAATTTCCTGGGTCCCTTAACTTTACGTAATAACAAGTTTTTACTGTATCTCCTTCTGGAATGTCATCAACAATTATAATGTTGGTACTTATAAAATATGGAGATATTTTTTTACCATATTGATATACAGTATTATCAATTAAGAAGTAGCATTGAATTTACTAGTGATCTAAACAGTGGTTTCTTTATCACTTATAACTTTGATACCATCTTTCGTGATTTGAATCTGAACTTTGGTTTCCTGATCATTTTCACACAGCGTATGAGCAGTGAGCTCCTCTGCGTTGCCGGTGCTTGGATCGTGCTGGTGCTTGGGCTTGGTGCTGTCAGATGCATTTGGGTGGTCAGTGGCACCCTCTGCCTGTGGCCTCACCTCCAGTACCTGCACCGCCTGCCCTGGAAAGCTGGTAGTGACGAGCACACCCTTTTTGTGTGCGTTTTTTTCAGGAGCTGCCACTTCTTCTATCAGCAAGGAGGGAGGACGCTGAGCACGGTTTGTGTTGGGCGGAGCGAGGAAGCCACCGCCTCCACTGCTGCTGCTGCTGCGACTGTTGATCTCGTTGAGGTACAATGTTGGACTGGATGAACTCATGTGCACATCACTGGGAGATGGTGTGGGGAAGAGGGAAATGCTTGTGGGTTTGTTGTCGTACTTACTGCTTGAGATCCCATAGTAAGCACAAAAATAAAGAAAAAAACATTAATTATTATACTATAAGTGTTGACATGATATTTTAAATTGTTTTTAAATAAATATCTTCAAAGTAAAAAATATATTTTGCAATGTACCGATATTTTAAAGAATGGAGACAGAGAGTACTGTAAAATTTGTTATTGATTCATGAATTAACAGTAGTTACATAATAAATCTAAAGCACTCAATAAATTTTAATATTATTAAAATAACTAATGTAAAATAAATAATAATAAAAACATTAGCTAGTATTTGTGATACTGATAAGGTTCAAATATATAAAAATTGCTAGTACAATTTAGATTAATATATTAATATAAAGTACATACAGTAAAATTGTTAACAATAACATATAGTACAAGATCTTAGTTAGGGCCATAAAATGCATAATTTCAACATGCATAATAATTGTTTATTAGGTTAAAAAATATAGTAATACTGTATAGGGAGGGAGAAGAAAAAAATATATATTAACCCAATTGGTGAACTGAAAAAGGCAAATGCCCATACACAATGTGACCAATGTGATGCATAAACAGAGGGGATTAGAAATGGAGGTCAGAGCAGAGTGGCTTACTTGTCCTCCGTGAAGTAGAGGGAGTGCTGCTCCATAAACATCACCACGGTGTCAGGGATAAGGTACTTGACGCTCTCGCCTCGACGCAGGGCACGGCGGATCTTGGTAGAGCTCACTTCATTAGCAATCCACTCTGTTACAATCTGGATGTTGTTCTGGAAAGCAACATAGTATTTATAAGTTTATTCATAGGCAAAATATGACTTCCCCCCCCCTCCCCAAATAATAATAATAATAATAATAAAAATAAAAAAAGAAGAAGAAAATTGTGAATGAACTGGACAGTATGATATAATTTAATTTTTCAAACCAAAAGTGCCGTAATTTGTAAATTTCATTCACAAATTGAAGACACAAAGAAAACAAACTGATTTCATAACAAACTAAGAAGGAATGAACTGACCTGATATTTTGTGAGCATATCAGATTCGTAAATGAACTTGTATGGATTGCTGCCCTCTCTAGTGATGACAACCAGCCCATGCTGACCCACTATAGCTTCAAGCTAGAACACAAACATAACAGGTATTAATAAAATAAAAAATACATTACACAAAAGGGCGGGGAGAGGAAGGAGGGTTTGAAAGTTAGGAGAGAACCTAGTGGTAAGAATTTGAACTACATGTGCTCAAGGAGTTTACTTGTATATGAATAACATTGTAAAATTATATAAATGCTTACGGTACAGCAGCCACAGCATATATTTACTAATTTGACAACACCATCTCACAAGTATTTGCGACATATCTTCACAGACAAAGAGTAAAGAAAAAAAAAATTGAACTTCATGTGTGATCCTTTTCATTTAAATTTTGTAAGTTTTGTGACTCTCAATGTTATAGGTTATATTGCCATATCCTTGTTTAAAACAGTTAAAATTTCAGAAACAGTCATTTATTGGTCCTTTATGCTCTCAACAATATCACAGCTTTTTGTTTCTACAATGTGTAATTTTATGATTGCATTTTATTATACAGTCTGTATAGCATAAACTTTCATTACGCCATCTTAAAAACTGCTACATACCACAAGCATTAGCTCTGTAAGCTTCCTTTTCACCGAGCAGTGAAGACAGCATATTTTTCTAGATGGCAGAGTTAGGCAGGTGAGGATTCAGGAGGAGGAGGGGGGGGGGGGGGGAGAGAAAGGGAGGGAGGTTGCAGCTCTCACTGAAATTTTAAATTCAATGGATTTAACAGAGGCAGTATACTGGTAGGCATTTTCTCTTACTATTTTTTTAAAATAAAAATTGGCCTTATAGGGGCTTTCTCTTCTCCCCCCCCCCAACCACACACACACACCTCATTTTATTTTTTGGTTAGCACCTGTAACTAGGATAGAACCTTAGATTTGTAAGGCTATACTTTTAGTTTTTACGAAGAGTGGTGTATGGTAATGTACTAGTGTACAAATAAGAAGTAAGATGGTTTCACTGTGGTGGGACTGGAAAAGAAACTCACATCCTCGTCCTTCCACAGTCCAGGTGTTCCAAAGCTCTCGAGCAGGTCTGCGCCACACAGCAGCTTCACTTGCACTGCTTCTATGGTGCAGCCTCCTCCCCCACCAGAGTAGTGGACCTCGTCCGGCAGCCACTGCAGGTCATCCCTACGCTGTCGCTTTTGGGGAGATGATGACTCATTGTTGGCATTCACCAGAGAGTTCAAGGTATTCTGTAACCAAGAGCAACTATCAGCAGTCACATCTATAAGTCATGAAATAGGGAACAAAGTTTTATTACTTGGTATTTATTATTTTTTTTTTACATGAACATGCAATTTATTTACAGCTGTTTAATTTTTTTTTTTTTTTTTTTTTTTTTTTTTTTAGATTTTAATGCTATTTAACTATTTGTGTTGAAAATATTAAATACAATAGTGGCAATATTCATTCATTCATAACATGACATCATATCTCTTGCGGGGTAAGCCAGCAGCATTATTACCTTGGTTGTCGATGTCCAAGGCAATTTTTCTAAGTTGTTATTTTAAGTATAGTAGTGAGATCACTTGACCCCATGTACCAAGGATATGTTGCTAATGGCTTGCTCTGATTACACGTTTGAACATAGTGATGAAAGTGAATAACCAGCAGAGAAATTAATAACCACTTAAAGGGACATAGGACAATGCAATCATGAATGCATAAAAAGTTTATGTAAGATATGTTAGTGTGAGAAATGAGTAAATTTCCGTTGTCGAACCATCCCCTGAATTTATAAAAATTAAATAAATATAGACAGCCGCAGGGCAATTGCACAGGCAACATCGCACTGAGCATGGCTGGGCGGGAGGAGGGGGGGGGGTGAGTTCCATGGAAAATTGGCAGCTATGTTGCCTTTCGTGATTGCTGACGCCAGCAATCTACACTTCAGTTACTCGCTGGGTATTTACCCTGGGGCACTCGCCACCGTGCGGCATGTATTCATACTCAGTTAGTGGGTAACTTTTAAATAAAAAATACTTGTTTTTATGGTCCCCTGTCCCTTTAAGGTTTAATTTTACATTGCACTGAATTATAAATGTGCAGTCTTCAGAATGGATGTGATGTGAAATTTTTTATTACAAATTTGGATAGAGGACTTCGAGTTGTGTACTGTATTATCATTATCACTCCCCCCCCCCAAATTGTTTGGAATTAAGGGAAAAGACGCTGTGACGTCAATCATGTAAACATTTAACACTCAAGCATAGGGAAAGACGTTGCATGACTATGACGTCATAGCGTTTTTCCACTCGATTTTGAAAGGTTTTAAAAAAAATTGAAAAATATTTACATTACGCAACTGTAGGTCCAATATCCAAAGTTGCAATGAAAAAATTTCATGCACGTTGTCCATTGTGTTAAATGGAATGTAATAAAATTGATAATATCATACAACAAAGAATAAATAAATAAATAAATAAATAAATAAATAAATAAATAAATAAATAAATAAAATATAATAATGACGGAGTGAAACACTATGATCAGAATCCTTTCTACTATGTACAACAGAGCCATTCAAATAGAATATGACGACAAGTTGTATGACTCACAGATTAATCGCGCTTCAAGGAATTCGACTCACCTGATGATATTGAAGCACCTGGCGAGTCGGCACCCATGCTTCTTGCTTGCACTCCCAGTCAGAAAGGTGCACCCAGTTTGAGCTTTGCAATGCTAGACGCACCATGTTACACCTGTGGATTGAACTTGCCAAGTCCTGCAAATGTGAAAAAAATAAACATATTTACAAGGCACCAGTTAGCTTACTAATTCACGTACATAATAGACACAATTCACGAAGGAAGTTATCTAGCTTTCTCACTAGCCTCGTTAAGCGTCAGTCTAAATCAATGGTGCTAACCATAGTTAGTGAGAAAGCTGGATAACTTTCTGAATAGCTCCTTGTGAATTGCTGCCAATATGGCTGCACTTGGTTGTCCATTACATTGATTCAATTACCTTTTTGCCGTAGCCATCATGCACTGGAGACATGACTCCACCAACAACATTGTAGTAGCCTTGGCGATTCAATGTGTCACGAGCAATCTCTGAACAAAACAATTATATACATACAGTACTTCAATATTTGTGACTCCTTTCAAAAACATAGGAACTAATACAGAATTATCATGATTCTATCAGATCCACGAGTGGGGGGTGGTATTTCTTCATTGTATTTCTGGACCTTGAAAGGTTAAAAGGGGGTCGAGGAGGGTCAGATCCATAATGGGGAAGGGACCAACAAATCCCCCCCCCCCTCTGGTGGACCCACCACTGTATTTTATGTAAACAATGTATGTTGTTTATGTACAATGTTTAAAATAAAATTACTATTATTGTTATAATGGACGGCACACACTGAACATGCTGTGCAATATAATGTCTATATAATAATGAAATCACATGGCCTCATCTATCTGTGTCCGAATTTGACAAACTAGAATCAGTAAAAGCCATGTTTGTGAAAAGGCTACTATGTCTATTGAAATTCAACGAAACAAGACTAGCTTGGACTGATAGAATCCAATTATTTTATTTTATTTAGAAATAAAAAATATGTTCAAACTCCAAATGACAGATCAGTACTCCGATTTTCTAGCTGTTAGGAATCAAAAAGCTCAGGATATAAATCGGAGTTTTACAGTACTGATGCTATGACAAATAAACAATGGTGTCAACTAGATAGATCCAATTTCAGAAATGTGTTAACTCGTCAAGCTGTTCATGGTTTCCACCATTTAATTTGTAAATCCTCTGATTATCATACAGCTGAACAATCTTGTATTTGTATATTATGTAATGAAAACTGTAACCAATACCACTTAAATAGCTGTAAATCTAGAATTAAACCTATCAGCGATTATGCTAAGGGAGCAGTGGTGAAAGTAAGCCGGTGCGCACCAGTGCGCCGCACTGGCGTCAAATGTCTTACTGGTAAGACACTGATCGAAATTTACTAAAAATATCAATAATTTTTAATGAAAAAAAAAAAAAAAAAAAAAAAAAAAAAAAAAAAAAACAATAGTTGAAAGTGTGAACAGATCACATTATAAAACATCATTATAAACATGCTCAATGCATGACAGTTCTTGTACTTTGATTTTATTTATCTCACGAAGTATTAATTAACTTGCACTTTCTTTTAAAGTCAAAATTTTGTACTAAAAAATAATTGAAATCTACTATATTTATTTTTATTTATTTTTGTCATGGTGTAAAAAAATAAAAATAAATTAATAATTTGTGATATTAAATTTTTGCATTGTAAATAAATAGTAAGTGCTGCAGTAAACCATTATTATAAAAGACTACAATAAAAAAAGTTAATTTTAATATTTTTCTCACAAATGCCTTTTTTATGGTGAGCCTGAGAACAGATTTATTATATTATTTTTAAAAAATTTTGAAATCAAAGAAATATTTTTTTATATAATAATATACATATATTATACATATATATATATTTTTTTAAATATCTGTATTTACTCTTTACTGGGTTATCTTCAATTTTTATATAAAGTGGTAATCGTTAGCACCTTTTTAAAATTGTAACCTTTCATCTTTTTGGAATATTTTGTTTAAATTAATTTTTGAGGCATTTAAAACAAGAATTAATTTATTTAAAAAAATGTAAAATTTATTAAATTATAGAACATTCTAAATTGTGAAACAGTTAATTAAAATGTTTTTATTGTATTAACACTGCTGCTAGACATAGACAAGGAACATTAAAGTGTTTGTTTGTGATTTTCTTTCATATTAAAAATTATACTTAAATTTTTATTAGCCAGCACAGAAAATATTTTTGAATTTTTTTTATAAATTTAATGTGACACTATATTTTTTTTACTTGGTTAAAAGTTTGAGTAAGTATTTAATTTTACTTATTTTGTGGGTTAATTCCTATAAGATTTTTAATATTTTTACCGGAAAAACGGCTCCGTAAAAAATATTTTATTTGCAAAACGAAAATCCATTAAAGAATTCATCATAGATTACGTAAGTATTTTTTAATTGGTACCATAGTCCAAATGAAGTTTGAGTAAAAAAAAAAAGAAAAAAGCTGTTTTCTGTGGCATAAATTTGCATGCTAAAAGCCTCCACCGAAACACCAACTTTGGGAGTTTTTTGGTTTTCATTTCTCAATAGAGGGCAGGTTAAAATATTTTTAGAAAATAAATTCTTAAAAAAAATGTAATCGCTCACTCGGCTTTAAATATTATAAATTAATTTTAGTGCAACTTTAAAAAAAAATAAATTAAAAAGGCCCCTTTTTCCCTAAAAATTGTGCCTCCGGCGGGGGTTCGGGCCCTTCAGGCCTCTATCTGAAGCACACTAATAAGAAATTGAAACTACTTTCACCACTGTAAGGGAGACTTAACATAATCTCTATCATGACTATCACATAGCATAAAAGTACCAAATTTCTATTCTTTCTCTTTTCTATATCGTACATTCACATTGTTTGATATGCATCCATATATGATGTACAGGCTCGATATAGCCTATTATTTAGTATTGTTTGTCAGTTTGCATTTTATAACTACTGTCCATTGGAATTATCAACTCTTATTGACCACAAACTAATAGTGTATGCATGAAGAATCTATAATTTATCCATGAGTGTATGTACCTGGGACTTGATTAAAAAAATAATAAGACGATTGTCACTTCAGGCCTGTATACTTTTAAGTAGATATGACTAGAATAACAGAGCATCATATTGCCATAAACTTTGTATAATTGTACTATTGTGGAAGATATTAAAGTGATTAGCAGAAGTAAAAACATGTAGTTCTGAGCCAGTTAAATGTTATGGTGACAAAATATGTGATTAGTAGTTGGAAACATGTTGATATGAAGTTACTGATGATTCTGGATAATTCCAGCTGACAATGATTAATTATTAGTCTTACCAAACATGCGCAGATGCATTAATGTGGGTGGGTTGAAGGAGCCGCAGGCCAGCAGCACAACCTTCTTGGGTGGCATGGTCCCAACTGCAACTAAACTGTAACACATAAGAGGAATTGATGTATTAGAACAAATGCAGCTGTCACCTTAACTACAGTATAACCATGACATTAGAACTTGCCCCTTGAATATTAATAGAATACAGTAAAATAAAATTGTTTTTATGCACAACATGCAAGTCTAAAAGTGACAGGACAAGAGTTTTTATAATAAATTCACATTATACTTAAGGGTAAGGTAGTACGCCCAGTGTTAAAAATATTTCCACACATGAAAATTATGAAACATCTTAAAATGTTCTCCTCTACATCCCCTAGCTATCAGTGCGTAGCAAAAATATCAGGTATACAAATTCGATCTAGTTTTCGAGTTATAAATTAGTCAACTTTAAAAATTAAAAACTCAAAAACTAGATCGAATTTGTATACATTACCTGATATTTTGCTACTGATAGGGGGTGTAGAGGAGAGCATTTTAAGAAATGCTTCGTAATTTTTATGTGTGGATTTTTTTTTAAACATTGGGTGTGCTAACTTACCCTTAATTGTACGGTTATGTGAATGTCATATCATAAGCAGCAATGGCTATAACAATTAGGGCCAAGTGGCATCTTGACCGGATTGCGCCATAAGAATTACTGTAGGTATTATGCATACCGGGAGAAGTGAATTCACAAACTGCCTATATATTTTGCCATGTTGAGAGTTTAATTCTGGGAGGATTATAAACTTAAGGAAACATATATGACATCCCTATGCAAATGCCTGTAGAATGGCATTACTGTACTTTGAAGTGATCAGTACCGGTATCATCAATGTTGAAAGATTGAAACTTGCACAATTATATTATGGCTCATAAAATATCTACTATGAAGCTATGTAATATACATGTATGCATTACTGAACTACAGTATATAATATGGGAGGCTAACGCTTGCTCTTTTATACGGCTCGCGTTGAATCAAGTTTTGTAGAAGAGTAAGAAGAAAAGTTTCTCCTTCCGGTCTTGGAAAAATAGCGTGAGAATCTTTTAAAGAAGTGACAATAGCAGAAGAAAAACAGAGAATGATACAGCGATACAGCGTTGCCGAATTGTAGTATTTGTAGTTAACAACTTGGCAATGCAAAACCTTCATATTAAGCTCCGCTTGCCTTTTAGAGGATTTGCCTCACTCCCGAGCGTTCAGTCTCACCTCCGGCCTGGTATACATACAATATTCACTATTATAATGGAATGCATACCTTATACTGTAAGGGTTATATGGGTTTATAAATGCTCACTAGCACATATATATAGCTGCTGCTTCCGTAAAAAAGGTTTGTATACACTGCTGCATAGGGGGGAAGGAAGAGGGGGGGGGAGGGGGAAGAAAACGCTAAGGTCTTAATAGTACCAGTCAACTAAGGTTTAAGCGGACAAGCAATTTCTTTTATCACCAGGTTATCTAAAAACATTATACTGTAATAATTTATTTTATTAAACAAATAGAGTTGTTTGCTGTTTTTGCTTACAAGGGAAAATAGCATAGCAGGTATGCGGTCAGGAGGGTAGAAAAGAGAAAGTGGAGGTCCAGCTACTATGGTATTAGATAGGAGAAAAGACAAAAATAAATAGAAAAAAATAGTTTTGATTGTTCTATAATGATGGGATTTTTTTTTATACTATCTGTCGTTTATTGGCGTATTTTTAGAATTTTTTTAAACCTGATGGGTTTTATTTAATAAAGTGAAAAAAAAAAAAAAAATACAAAATTTGTTTATATACTTGTCTGGTGCATTCTGGTCCTCAATAGGGCAGCCTAACTTACAGGGGCATGACGTCAGCGCAATCAGCTCTATAGTGTACAGATACAATTAAACATAAATCATTAGAAATTTGGACATAGAACATAGACACAAAAAGAGTTATAGAACAAAAATTTTAAATCAGATTGATCAATATAAAAATAGATAAAAATATACATATTATTGTAATAGAAATATGAATATAAATATATTTTTTCATGTTTCTATATTTAATTATGTATTTTTTGCTTAAGAAATTGCATCTACAGTATGTTAAAAACTCATTTGACCACAGTACTATATAATGTACAGTAGTGCCTTGTCCTTTTCTCCCCCCAGCAGTGTAATGCATATAGGTATAATACTGCAGTACACTGTTTTTTCACAATTATTATTATAATGTCCCTCTATTTTATATGCATTTCAGCACGATCAGCCATGCATGCAAAGATGATCGACCTATTTTAAATATTAACGTACGTACTGCATAAAAATATATAATATTAAACTATAAAATATGATAGAATGTGCTTTATTCTAATGCCAAATATTATCAATGAATATATGTATTGTAAAAGTGTCAATCAAAATAAAATAAATATATACATATACACCACGTAGCCAGGTAACAAACCCCCTTAAGACATTTTTCACTTTTAACAATTTTTATCTGCCATATTTAGGGTTCTTAAAATTTTGAAAAAAATATTAACATGTTCAATAGAATGTAGCAATTGAGTTTATCATAATTTCAGCTCCATATCAGAGCATCTCTTTGAGTAAAAAAAAAAATTTGTGTTGAAGGACGTACATGAAAGAAAAATGTTCCGGTTCTGGTCCAGGCCTGCTTTTGGACTCCTTATAGCCAAAAAAAGTAAAAAAATTAAATTGTAACCCATTAACCAAATCAGCCTTTTCATAAAAATAACAACTGCAATACCGTGATATTTTTTTTACTATAGTTAAGAAAAAATAAAAACGAATTATTTGTGAAAAACCTTGTTTTTATTCGTTTTTGATTTTTTTTTGAACCAGTAAAAAAATTATCAAGGTATCGCAGTTGTTATTTTCATGGAAGGAAGGGTTTGGTTAATCGTTACAATTTTCTTTTTTTACTTTTTTTGCCTAAAAGCAGGTCGGAACCAAAACAGGGCTCAAATCCAAAACTGCATGGGCTTTGCACTGTACACATGCATATATGATATGCATAGTACACCTATTTGCAGTATATTATATAACTGTACATACATAAATATGTATAATATATATGGTTGAAAAAGAAGATTGCAAAATTAAAAGCGAGAGGTGACTCAAGTGACCTACTCAAGGTTATGAGTTAGTTGCGTTTGGACACCTGATGATAGCATCGGCAAGATGCTGAAACGCGCGTAGTGTTTGTTGTTTTTACTTTTTAATTGTGCAAGTGAACTGTGTGTTTGTGTTTTAAGTTCATGGTGAAAATAAGTGAACGATAATTTTTTCAGCGAGGATATATCATAATAGCCCATGCAGTTTTAAAGGTATTTATTACACACTCATATGTATATATACATATAATATATTTATATACAACATATTCCATAACTCGTGTAACTTTTTTAGCCTATATATTCAGCATGGGCAGGCCGTTGATGTTGGAGGCGTGAAAATTTGCACAGATACCAAAGCTTTGGACCTTTATGTTGAAAATTTTGAATTTTGACATTTCATACATCGAATCCCCTTCCGAGAGTTCCGAGGGCGCAGCGCACAACAAATCTCATTTCTCGTTTATGGGATTAAATTTCAATGTTAAAAAAATGTAGACTATTTTTTCTTAATATCAGGCTGAAATTTAATTTGGTATCCAGATCGAGAGGTTTTTAAGGTTGAGAAATTCAATTCGTGTGCTGCATGCTTCTAAACTTTACACAGTCATACTTTTAAAAGAACATAAACCTGGGCCTTACGAGCCAGAACGTATATAGCATCAGTATGCATGCAGTATGTATGACTGTATGCAGTTTGGTGTTATAAAAGTAAAGACCATGGTATGTACATTATACGCCCCCTCTTGCACTTTTTGTGATCTCTTAGAGCGCTCTAGCCTAGTAAATATCAATGCTTTACTTACAGTTAAGCGAGAAACTAGAAACGAGAGCTCGAAGATGAAGATATTATAATACGTTAAATTCTGGTATTGCGTGCATGGATGCAGTAAACTGCATCTTGTGGTATACTGTTCGAATTGCTGTCTCCTCGGTCTCCTTGAACTCACTTGAATCAGATTCAGAATATGGATTTTGTGATCGACCGGCTTGATGAATTTCTATTGGCCACAATGTACTTATTTAAATAGTAATTAAGACCAATGAACAAGCTAAAATCTCCCGCGTTCAACGTGATTGGTGTAATTTTGCCAGCCAGCTGTTTACCAGCTGAGTTTTAGGAAGTCTCATTGGTCCCAAAACGATTGCGTGCAAATTCGCTACAAGCTGGTAGCTGGCGTCATCATCGTGATGATTTGATGATCTTCAATTATCTCCGTATCTTGTAATATTTCTCGAGCCTCCCACAGTGATCAGTGTATTCCTATGGTAATTATTACAGTTGCTTATGCTTACTGTATGCATACATACTAATATTACTGAGAAATACGACCCCTGTTATTATTAGTGTTATATTTCTATAAAATCCCGAGTTTAAATACAATCGGCTCCACTGGGGAGCTGACAGAATAAGTGTACATAGCAAGAGGAACGTCACGTCAAACATTCGATTTCGAGAACCTTTTGGGTTCATCACACAATGCCTGCATTGCATTTTATTACTCTGCTGCTGTGTACGCTACGAATTAGTGCGGAATGGAATACCAAGGACTTCATGAAAAGAGAACACTCGCTTATAAAACCCTATCAAGGTATAATTAATTTTCAGTTTTGTCCTTGTTATGAGATGTTTTGCTGATCTTTCGCAATATTTAGCTACCGGTATTTAGACCAGTAGAATGGTATTTGGTAGGGTCCTCAGTTCACTATCCAGTAATCTATTTATATTTTTAAATGAAATGAAAATCACATTAAAATCCTCAGCAAGCATTATATGATACTGTACATTTCATACCATACCCATGGCATGCATAGGTATGATATGATACAGTGGCTGCGGTCTGAACTGGTTTTAAACCAGTAGTAATTGTGAGATATGGACCGGCTCTCTCTATCACAAGAGGTTGTGAGGTTGAAGACAGTTGTTCCACTTCTGGAATATTCCGATTTGTTACACATGCAAGCTAGTTTTGGACCCCTCCACAACCGCAGAGTAGCGGACCGCAGTCATATTGTTAACAAACCAAACAAACAAAAATGTATGTAAAAATTAATAACACAATCCCATATCCCTTATGGCGGGGTAAGCAACATTTTGTACCTCAACCGTCCACAAATAGACCTCCATAGCACTTGATTCTTACATACAGTACTCAAATTGCTTCAGAAATATGTACGGCTCCAGATGCCGTAAACTTTCCCACTTCTGTTGGTAATTGTTGCTACGTAGAAGTACATATGGTGAACTTGAAATTTTGGGGGTGGCTCAGGAGGTGCGACAGGCAGCTGGTCTCTGTTTCAGGTAGCCGGCATTTGCCCTAAGGAAGTTTTCGCCTCACCGTAAGTTAAAATTGACCTAATTATTGAAATACAGGTGCGCCATAAAATACTCTCGTGAAGCCGACTCAATAGAAAACATACTGTAATAGGAACAATAACCTTTCCGTAAGTTTGCCTCTTTTAACACTACAATTCCTCCCTTGTCAAGGTTGTTTGACCGCAAGCCGACTATATCCAAGGGAATACTTCTCAGCTGATGCATCATTCATTCCTTTCTCCTGCAGCTTGTGAATGAGAAAATACAGTACGTTTGTCGTTTACGTTATGCGCTTATTAAATAATAATTAAACCAATTCAATTAATCTTTATTTTTATTTCTTGAAGTTATTGGTTAAATTCATTATAAGCAAAGAATAATATGAGTAATACTGTATACATTATATATATATATATATATATTATATGATAGTAAGCAAAAAAATGCACATATAGTACAGTATAAACAAAAATTTTTATTAAATAATGATTTTATTTCCATCGTTGCCTCTACGCATATATCACTTCAGAGAACGTATTGTAAGTACATAATTAACTTTTTTTTTCATTACAATTTTTGATAAGTTAGTTTGCACGTTTCAAGTATTGTGTGTATATAATAATTATAATCTTTGTATGATGGACCTTTTTCTTTCTTATCTCTGTTATTTAATTCATGACTTCTTATTGAAATTTTATGAAATATTAATATACAATAGATAAATACAAATATGATATATATATACAGCACATACATATATATATGTATGTGCTGTATGTACGTACGGCGGCACAATTGATCACGGTGCTACCATCTCTCGGAATATTTCCGAAGGAAGTGATCACCCCTGTAAGTTCAAATACTGCAGGCCTCACAGATCTGGTAGTCGAGCCCAGAAGAGTGCAGGAAAGGGTTCTGGGAGCCTGGTAAGCCCCAGCTCGGTCGCAAGGTAACTCTTACACACAAGGTTAAATACCTGGCCACACCCAAAAGGGTAAAATGGCGTCAAGGATAAATAGATATATATATATATATATATATATATATATAATTATATATAATTATATATATATATATATACAATATATATCCGCTCTGTGGTGTAGTGGTTAGTACCTCTGACTCTCTGGTCTGAGAGGTCCCCGGTTCAATACCCGAATCCGGCCGACTTTTCGTGACTTGGGATGGGTGTGACTGACTACTAGATGATGGAGTGGTAGGAGGAAGGCAGTTTACGACTGTCTATACTCCGCTGCCCTGCAGTCTTGCACTGCTACTGCAGGCTGCACAGATCTGGTAGTAGGAGCCCAGAAGAGTGCAGGAAAGGGTTCTGGGAGCCTGGTAATCCCCAGCTCGGTCGCAAGATAACTCCTACTGGAAAGGCTAAAATGTCGGCCTGGCCACACTCGAAAGGGTAATAACGGCGTCAAGGATATTTATTTATATATATATATATATATATATATATATATATATATATATATACATACAAAGTTATTATATATATATATGTATACACATACATATACATAATATCCTATCTATGATATGAATTAAGGGATGTGCTAATTTTCGTTTAAGACGATTGATTGTATAATGTGTCAACTATAAAATATTCATGCCCTTACAAAGAAATTGATTTTTTTCCCATCATTTTTGCACATGTTAAACGCATGATAATGCACGAGATTGTTTTACATTTAACATTTAATTGGGACATGATAAAATATTATATGTACATATAATAAATAAATATAAACATATAAAATATATTGCACCATGAGAGTTTTATGTATGTATACAGAACGATATTGTCTAACACAATTAAAGTAAAGTGCGCGCCAGAAAAAAAAGTTGAGTTAGTATTTTCTAAAAATAGTTCAAGTAGTCCTCCATATCAAACCAAAATTCAAAAAATTCTATCTCAAATAGGTTTGCCAGAAAAAAATTCCAAAGTCAGAGTGAACGCGTCGCTTAACATGGGGCCTTACCTGACAAAGACCCTCGAATATCTCGAAAAAATACACCGTTAGGTGGTATGAAAAAAATATAGTGATGTTCTATGACCCAAGCTTTAACCAAAAACCGATTAAAAAAAATTTCGCTCGAATCCATTTTTCCGTAAAAAAATCAAGAAAATCTACCAGGTTAATTCCCATAAGATTTTTTATTATTTTTTTACGGAAAAATGGATTGGAGCGAAATTTTTTTTAATCGGTTTTTGGTTAAAGCTTGGGTCATAGAACATCACTATATTTTTTTCATACCACCTAACGGTGTATTTTTTCGAGATATTCGAGGGTCTTTGTCAGGTAAGGCTCCATGTTAAGCGACGCGTTCACTCTGACTTTGGAATTTTTTTCTGGCAACCCTATTTGAGATAGAATTTTTTGAATTTTGGTTTGATATGGAGGACTACTTGAACTATTTTTAGAAAAAACTAACTCAACTTTTTTTTCTAGCGCGCACTTTACTTTAACACATAATATCTGCTTATAACGTTTAGGTAGAAATTTACTCCTTTATTTATAATTAAATATTTTTTAAACATTTTTTGTGAAAATAAAAAAATCTCTCTAAACATTATTTTATTTATTTATTATTTTATTTATTTATTTATTTATTTATTTATTTATTTATTTATTTATTTATTTATTTATTTATTTATTTATTTATTTATTTATTTATTTATTTATTTATTTATTTATTTATTTATTTATTCATTTATTTACTTATTTATTTATTGATTTACTGTATTCACATTAAATACCAGTTGGTACATTGTGACTACATTATTAAATGAATTGAAAAAAAAAAAAAAAAATTTGTCGCATAAAATCAGAATCAGGACTAATTAAAAGGGTCCAGTATATTAAATTTCTTGGGCTAAACATACATGAGTCCATGGATTGGAGTATTCATATTGAAGAAATTTGTAAAAAAATCAATCAGGCTAATTTTGTTCTTTATTTGCTAAGGGATAGTGTATCACAAGATACATTACTTTCATTTTATTATGCTCATGTTTACTCGAGTTTACTCCCATTTGGCATATGGAATTATTTTTTGGGGTAGTTATCCAAGTCATCTAAATAGACTTTTTGTCTTACAAAAGCGTGCTCTAGGACAATTTTGTGTTTTAAAAAGCATGATTCATGCGTCAGCCATTTCAAAAAATTTCAAATGTTAACATTGCCTAGTTTATATATATTAAATTGTGCTTTTTTTAAAAAAAAAATACCCAGAATTATATACACATAATAATGAATTGCACTCTTATAATACAAGAAATAAAGAAAAAAATAGCTTTAGAAGTGCATAACTCAAGTTTTTTGGAAAAAAGTTCTGCTTATCAGACATCTAAAATTTATGACTTTTTACCATCGTGTCTGAGAGAGGTGGAAAATATTAATTTATTTAAAGAAAAATTAAAACAAATACTTATTAACAAAGAGTTTTATTCTGTAAAGATGTTTTTTAGCAATATGTTGCCTGAAGATATATTGTCTAGTGTGATTTTCTAAATATTTTTGTATAAACAATTAATATTAATTTTATTTGCCAGGTTATTAGTAACTGTTAGTATTATATTATGTTTGTTGTAAAGTGTTTTAGTGTTTGTTTGTTATATTTTGTAAAATGACGTAATCCATGTTGTACTTGTACATCCAGTGATTAAATAAATGAATTGAATTGAAAAAGAAAATATATAATACATACATTAGGTAATAATTAAAACATGGCATACATTATACAATTTACATAAACATAATAAAAAAAAAATTAGAATTGCAAATAAGAATTGACAAATTCATTGTTAGTAGAAAAATATTTATTTTTTAGAAGATGACTAAACAATTGTTTCTTAAAAAATGATATGCTTTCAATTTTTTTAATATAATCATAAGCAGATATGTTATAATATCGTTCTGCATACAACATAAAAAGAAAACTAATATTACTATTGTATTAGTGTATATTTTATATAATTTTTTACCATATTCCAATGTCAAACATTCGTATTTTGTATGCAGTTTGACATGGCATATGTATGCAAAATGAAGGCATATTCGATTTCTTACAAGTATCACTGTATAACTAAATTACAGTTAGTATATTTCATTAATAATATTAAAAACTATTATCATTATGTTCTCGTATAGGCTCATATAGTCGGCTTGCGGTCATACAACCTTGGCAAGGGAGGAGTTGTATTGTTAAAAGAGGCAAACTTATGGAAAGGTTATTTTTCCTATCATGTTTTCTATTGAGTCGGCTTCACAAGAGTATTTTATGGCGCGCCTGTCTTTCAATACTACGGTCAATTCAACTAACGGTGAGGTGAAACTTCCTTAGGGCAAATGCCGGCTACCTGAAACACTCTCCTCCGTAAGAAAGAGGGTCTTTTGGCCTTCCAGTTATATAGTTCAGTGGGACGGCTGGACTAGGTGCTTTTTTTTTTACCTCCCCCCAAATTGAAAATCTGTACATATATCTTTGTCTCTTGGAGCTGCAGCGCTAAAAAATGAGACAAGAGTAAAGTTTGTGCTGTCCCGAGGTTTACTTTTTTTTTTTTTTTTTTTTTTTATTTCACAAAATTTTTACACAATAATGTCCAGCCAAGATTATTATATCATAATCTTAATGGCTGGTGCATGAAATACAAAGTGTTTAATTTATTGAAAGCTCAAACATTAACTTTCTATGTTTTTAGTTTCATCCAAATAAACATTTTAAAAACATACAATTAGCATGAGAACAAGAAGAATACGTACAATTCATTATAATTATGTATATATTTTTTATAAATAATTATAAATAATTATATTACTTCAGAAAACTGATAAAACAAAACAACGTAAAAATTTCTATCACATATATTTAAAACAAACAAACAAAAAATTGAAAAATAAAGTTATTTTGTTTACAATTATTATATTTCTGTAAGAAAAGAAAAAGTTAGAAATCTGAAACGAAAGAAAACTCTAGAACAAAAAAAAACACAAGATAACTTTAATATTATTATTACCTTTTTTAACACTGTTATTTTTGTTCTATACATATCATTATTATTTAATATTATTTAAAATTGCATTAACTTATCACTGACATTAACCAATTTTTGATATATTTTTTAACCAAACTTTTAGATTCTAAATTTTTTAAATGTAAAGGTAATTCATTCCACAGCCTAGGCAATATATACTCCCAGGTTTTCTCACTGAATCTATTAACTCTTAGTGGTGTAAATAGTGGATCATTAAGAATAAGTCTGGAATCATAATTATGAATTCTATATTCACCATGATTTACATCAAAATATTTTTCAATAATTAAAGATTGTTTCGATTGTAAATTGACAGGTAAAATATTCCAATATTTAAACACATTCTCTCCTTCTTCAAATTTATCCCCCTTTTTCATTGATTTCAATACCCTTTTTTGCATTTTTATTAAATTTGTCATTGAACTAGATTGTGTAAAACCCCATCCTAAATTTCCATATAATATAAATGGATGTACCAAAGCAAAATATACATTTCTCAGTGTTTTTTCATTAACAATTTTTTTTTAATTTATAAATTTGAGACATAACAGATCTTAATTTCATTATAATTTTGTTAATTTGCGGGTACCATTCAAAGTTATCATCAATGATTATTCCAAGATATTTATGTTCTCTAACTTGTTCAATAATGTTACAAGTACAGTCTTGTAAAAAATTATGTAGACACATATTATTATGAATTATAATCTTAATTGACTCATTTTTTCTCAAGAATTTGTTGTAAATATGCATAACTTTAGTTTTATTTGTATTAATCACTAATCCATAATCATGGGCCCAATGTGCTAGTTGATTTGCATTAATTTGTAAATTTTTTTGAGCAATAGAAAAATCTTTGTTTGACACAAGTATCAAAAGGTCATCTGCAAACATAAATATTTTACAATTTTTCAAGACAGAAAATAAACTATTTACATAAACATTAAACAATATTGCAGAAATGGTACCTCCTTGAGGGGTTCCCCACTTAATTTCCCACGCATCACCTTGTACATTATTTATTTATACAACCATGCTTCGATCTTTTAAATAATTTTTAATTAGCTCAAGCATTGGTCCTCTTATACCCACTTTCTCTAATTCAGCAAAAAGTATATCATGGTTCAGCGTATCAAACGCCTTAGAAAAATCCACAAATAATGCCAAAACATGATTATTTTCTTTTAACTCATTATTTATATAATTAGACATATCACCAATTAATTTATTAGTGGATTTTCCTTTCTGATATGCATATTGATTTTCATTTATTATTTTATATTTCTCAAGATATTCAATTATATATTCAGTTATGTACTTTTGGGGAAATTTATCTACTGTAGGTGACAACATAATTGGTCTATAGTTATTACAATTTTTATGACACCCATTTTTGTAAATAGGTCTACACACTCCTTTTTTTAAATTAATGGGAAATTGTTTCTGTATTATACATTGATTAATAAATTGGGTCAGTATTAAAATTAGTTCATCTCCCCCCATTTTGATGTGTTTAATTGTAATTTTATCGTAGCCTGGAGCTTTATTATCTTTACATGAATTTATTAATTTTTGCGTTCTTTCTACAGTTATTTTAGGTAAATATAATGTTTGATTTTGATATAAATTATTTGTAATTGAAAACTTAATATCACATTTGTGAATAATTTTAGTAACTCCTTCTACAAATGTTTTGCTAAAACGATTCGCAACTTCATATAAATTTTCACCACCCATGTGTCTTACAATAACATCATCGATGTTAGATGTATATTTACCTAATATATTATTAATATAACTCCATGCTCTCCTCATATCAAACATTAATTTCTTAAATTCATCTTTTTCATACTTCTGTTTTCCTCTTTTTATTAATTGAATGACTTTATTACGCATTACTTTATATTCTTCCCTGTATATTTTATTTGTTGAGTTACCTTTATGTTTTTTAAATAATTTATCTCTAATTATCATGCATGATTTAATATATGGTGTCATCCAAGGTTTTCCAAGATTTTCATTTTTCACATTATTTTTTACTTGTGATAGATACTCTTTTGCCTTCTATACTCTATTGCACAAAGTATACATACACATACTTTTGAAACATCTGCTCTTCAAACAGCATTCTACATTTACAATCACATCCAACCAACCTTTTTTTTGTCTACCTAATCATTCTTTCTACACTACCTTCATACACACTTGTTTTACAATTTATTCCTCACCCGTTCTCTCAACATGTCCAAACCACCATAGCGTACTATGATCATACTTAGTCATTGTTTATCTAAAAATGTAGCATCCATGAATCTATTGCAAATATTGTAAATATGTATTTAACAGTCCTAAGGTCAGTTCTTCTTTTCCTCGTTCCTCACCCTTACTGCATTGGTCACTGTTGAGTTGAGATACCTGGTCTCTATGCATGTCTGGCCCACATGCTAGAGTAACCTTCAAACTCTTGATGGGCTTGCTTCTGTAAATAATTTGAATGATTTGTTACTTGTGCCGGATTTGCTGGAGCTAAAGCTTTAACCAAGAGAAAGAGAGAGAAAAAAAAATGCAGATTTCTAACTTTGTCCAAACCCAATGAGTTCAATTTCACCATGTCTCCATAGACTATGTGGTAATTCAAACAAAGTTGAAACAGAGCAGGGATAATGTTCATACTGTCCCAAGCTGTGACCTAGTTCTTCATACAAACATGTTATCCAAATATACTGTAATTTTAAACCTGTTAAAGGTTCTGGCATGACCGTTTTGTACTGGGACTTCATGGGCAGTACAATGGTAACAAACAACTACGTGAGATTGACTCCTGATCTACAAAGTAAAGAAGGAGCAATTTGGAATTCAGTGGTAAGTCTCATTTACTGTTGAAAAAAATACTAACACACAAGACACGAACAACTGCAACTGTTGCCAATTGGTTAGGTAGTTAGTTAGTTAGTTAGTTAGGTAGTTAGTTAGTTATATTTAGTTAGGTAGTCATCACCCTGCAGAACATTTTCCTCGGCAGTAAATAGTAATAATTTTGATGTACTGTCCAAACAGTACATCAACATTATTGGGCATTATATTGGTGAGGGAAAATTAAATTTTGCAAGACATGGAGTCAAAAAGATTGGAACTTGTGATAATGTACTATAGTGGTCAAATTTAAAGTAGAGTGAGCGAGTTCATTTTTTTAATATTTTATTTTTTAAAAATAGTGTTAGCTGCCCTTTATTGAGAAATGAAAACCAAAAAATTCCATCTCAAATAGTTTCACCACAAAAAATTCCCAAAGTTGGTGTTTCGGAGGCCTTTAACGTGCAGCCTTATGGAACATAAAACCGCGTTTTACTCCAACTTTTTCTGAACTATGGTACCATTTAAAAAATACTTACGTAATCTATGATGAATTCTTTAATGAATTTTCAAATAAAAAAATTTTTTTACGGGGTCGTTTTCATGGAAAAAAATCACGAAAATCCTTATGGGAATTAACCCGCAAAAAATTAAAGATTTTTTTCCGAAAAAACGGCTCCGTAAAAAAAAAAAATTTTATTTAAAAATCCATTAAAGAATTCATCATAGATTACTTAGGTATTTTTTAAATGGTAGCATAGTTCAGAAAATGTTGGAGTAAAACGCGGTTTTATGTTCCATAAGGCTGCACGTTAAAGGCCTCCGAAACACCAACTTTGGGAATTTTTTGTGGTGAAACTATTTGAGATGGATTCTTATTTGGTTTTCATTTCTCAATAGAGGGCAGCTTAAACTATTTTTAGAAAATAAAATATTAAGAAAAATGCAATCGCTCACTCTACTTTAATAAAATAAATAAATAATGTTCTATATCTCACTCAACTTTAAAATGTACTGTATGTTTGGTACTGTACTCTCTATAGAGTCACTACATACGCATGATGGTGTTTAATACGGATCTGTTAACGACGGATAATGTTATTCTAATGAGGCATCGTCAACGGATACGTATTAAACACCTTCATGTGAACGTAGTGAATGTTCATCAGCTACAGTAGACTGTAGTTGTGTTTGAAATGTTTGAAATGTCTCCAGTTACTGGTGGACAATTAATTGTTATTTATCTCCATATTCATAAAAATGGTCATGGAAGCATGATGCATTCTTATTGACTGGCAATAAAAGCCAGCACTTAACTATCCTAAGTGACTTTGCAATTACCAATAAAGACAAGCATGAGTAATGATGAATAATAATTCTAATACAGTGCCATTCTTCCACAGCCATGTAATGTTCGGAATTGGGAGCTTCAAGTTCATTTTAAAGTCACTGGCAAAGGCAAAGACCTTTATGGAGATGGTTTTGCCATTTGGTATGCAAAGGACCGTATGGTGACTGGTCCTGTATTTGGTAATATAGACTATTTCCACGGCCTAGGAATAATACTAGACACGTATAGCAACCATAATGGACCTCACAATGTAAGTACATTCATTTTTTAGTTTATTTTTTTCCCCATTATTAATTTATTTACTCTAAAGTATATAATTATATATAAGTCGCCGCGGATCAAAAGGGGTTATATCCAAGCCCAACTGGAATTGAATTTTTGAGCCTCGGTTACATGAACAATAATTTTTTCAGACCACTTTTGAACCTGGATTTAGAAAGATAACCATACTTACTTGTCTTTCCAAATTTAGGTTCAAAAGTGATCAGAAAAAATTATTGTTGATGCAGCTGAGTCTCAAAAATTAAATCCCAGTTGGGCTTGGATATAATAGTTGGGCTTTGATCCGCAGGGCCTCATATAGTTCCTTCAAACTTGCATCTGATTGTGAGTTTTACTGTATTAAATAGTAATGAAATATCAGGATGTTGAATTTAAGTTGTTTTTTGTCAGAAAATATAATACATTAAAATAAATTAATTATAATTTTGTACCGGTATGTTTTTAAATAACCATTGCATTACTGTCAATGAGGAATTCGAATCGAAAAATTTTATTGGCTTAATCGAAAGAAGGGGTAAAAATATGATGTTGTAAATTTTTTCAGATTTTTTTGTGACCTATAACTAATTTTAATTAATTAATTAAGTTGCATTATTTTGAGAGTGCCGCCTCTCGTGACGCCTCTGACGTCACACCATTCTTGTACTTTTGCACTATAGATGAGATTAGGTGAGAACATGCAGGTATGAAAATCAAAATGGCTGGCGCCACGTTTGAAATTCCCCGCCTCAAATTTTTGAAGTTTTAATGTGGGTTACGTTTGATCAATTTTAGCTTTATTTTGTTTGCATACCACTGAAAAATATGGTTGAAATATGATTTAAAACTTCTATCGTGCTCTAATATTGTGTATTACGTAAAAAGAACAGTAGAAAATTATGAGAGACTAACTTCTTACATCAAATTAGTTTGCTTTCTTCCTTTAAATATAATAATTTACAGAATCTTGTTGAGCTAGTGGGTTAGCCCAGTGGTTAACGTATCAGACTTCTAATCTCGTGGTTGCGAGTTCGATTCTTTATCCCGGTGAGTTTTTATAAATATATTTTTTTTTCTTTAATTTTAACATATTTATGAATTCTAAATTTATAAAATGTGGTTAAAATATGGTTTACAACTACTATCGATCGTAATCAAATACTTTTTATTCTTTTTAATAGTAAAGAGAGTGAATAATATTAATAAAAAATTACTTCACTTTTTACGTTCAAATAAAACATTTTTCTCACCGTGGCCCAGGAGCTTGGTGTGGCACAGTGGTGAAGATGCAGAGCTCGTACTCTTGTGGTGGAGAGTTCGATTCTCCACCACAAGAATTTTTTAAATTCGACACTTTTCTTTAATTTAGTTTAATTTAATTAAAGAAAATTTCTCCGCCACTGTGCCACAGTGCCACACTAATTAAGCTTTTAGCCACGGTAAGAAAAATGTTTTATTTGAACGCGAAAAAGTAAATTAAGTAATTTTTAATATTAATATTATTCACTCTCTTTACTATTAAAAAGAATAAAAAGTATTCGATTACGATCGATAGTAGTTGTAAACCATATTTTAACCACATTTTATAAATTTAGAATTCATAAATATGTTAAAATTAAAGAAAAAAAAATATATTTATAAAAACTCGCCGGGATAAAGAATCGAACTCGCAACCACGAGATTAGAAGTCTGATACGTTAACCACTGGGCTAACCCACTAGCTCAACAAGATTCTGTAAATTATTATATTTAAAGGAAGAAAGCAAACTAATTTGATGTAAGAAGTTAGTCTCTCATAATTTTCTAACTGTTCTTTTTACGTAATACACAATATTAGAGCACGATAGAAGTTTTAAATCATATTTCAACCATATTTTTCAGTGGTATGCAAACAAAATAAAGCTAAAATTGATCAAACGTAACCCACATTAAAACTTCAAAAATTTGAGGCGGGGAATTTCAAACGTGGCGCCAGCCATTTTGATTTTCATACCTGCATGTTCTCACCTAATCTCATCTATAGTGCAAAAGTACAAGAATGGTGTGACGTCAGAGGCGTCACGAGAGGCGGCACTCTCAAAATAATGCAACTTAATTAATTAATTAAAATTAGTTATAGGTCACAAAAAAATCTGAAAAAATTCACAACGTCATATTTTAACCCCTTCTTTCAATTAAGCCAATAAAATTTTTCGATTCTAATTCCTCATTATAGATTAAATAAATCTTATAAGAGCTGCAGTACTATGTTAAATTAATTTTGCTAATGAAATTGTGTAGTAAAATGTATTCAATAGAGATCATAAGACTTAATTATTTTAATTTATTTAATGTTATACAGTACTTGATATGGGTACAGTATATTAAAGTAGGTCTGCTGCAAAGTGAATGGTATTTAACATTTGATTTTGTTATGAACTTTTAGATAAAAATTATTTGTGACCACTGAGCATTCACAAACAGACCTATTATTTAGCTCTCCATTTCTTTTATTAAATAAATAGAATATTACCAAGTTAATAATTTATTTTAATGCCAATATTTGATTATGTGTTGATGCTACTTACTGTTATAGCACCAGCACCCGTACATATCTGCAATGGTGAACAATGGGACTTTGCACTATGATCATGACCGTGACGGAACACATACACAGCTGGCAGGCTGTGAGGCGAAGCTCCGAAATCTAGAACATGACACCCACCTCAACATCCGTTATGAGAGAGACACGCTCACAGGTGCGTGCTCAGTAAGTCCTCACAGGAGGCATAAGGTTACATCGGCTCTGATATTGGCATAATTCAAGAACTATGGCGCACTTACAGCTACAGAGAAAAGTTGGGAATGACAAATTATTTAAATTATTTACAGTGTCTTTGTTCTTTTGTCATTAAAATAGTTGAAAGTATTCAATTACAATTTAAGTAATTTATCATACCCTTTAAAGTTTCTTTATTAAAAGCTATATTTTCTATAAGTTTAGTGTTGGGGTGAATGTTTAAATTGGTAATACGTGTTTGTAGAAGGTAGCATGTACAATTTACCTCAAATCCTTCCTTATCTATCTTTCATTGTTTCAGCACCTTTTTTTTTAAAAAAAAAAAAAAAAAAAAAAAAAATAGTTATAGTGTACAGGTGGTCATTAAAATTACAAATTTTAAAAATGAATAGTTTCTAGGGAAAAGTAATAAAGTGTGTTGACAGTGTTGACACATTATTATTACGAATTACAGTACAGTAGTTATTTTATTTGTGTGGAGTAGGCAATATAGTACTGTGGCAATATGCATGAATATTCTTATACAGTTTTACCTCAAGAAAGACAGACTTCTAACTACACTGTATTAATAATGTCAAGACATGTAACTCGGCTGTAGTTATAAGCATATTTATGCTTGTTAGATGCCTGTAGATAAAAAAAAAAAAAAAAGAAACATAGTCTCTTTTTGTCCCATCTAAAGCTCTAAAGCTACTAAAAATGAGAAAGGACAATTTTGATCGGCTCCCTTATATAGAATTTATCAATTTAATACTCAAAGCTAACTCAATTTCACCATTTTGGTGTATAAAGAAAGTGCAATTTTACAATATATTTCACTTAAACCACACAGTAAAGTATTGTTTCTTCTACTCTTGACCAATATAAAGATAACTTATAATAAAAATAACAATACTACTACAATTTATAGCTTCCTCTCCTATCCCACTCAATCCAATTATTGTTAGCAGTTTATAATAATAGTGGGTCAATTTGATGTTACATTGATGTGCTGTTTAATGTAAATATTAAGTTACTACTACTGCTCCAGCAGCTAGTGCATGCTAATGGTTACATGTGTGTTTTCCTTTCTTTTTTTTCCTTGTCGCCATGTTGGATGGTGAATGACATAACAACGGGCGATCCACTTTGTGTTGCTCGCTCAATGCTGGCCTCCTCGCCTCCTCTTCCTCCTGGTTCGTTGTCGTTGGTACTCGTTCGTACTTTCTTCCTGTCTGTGTGTGCACATACACATACTGCTGTATGTACGTACATACATGTGTGTGTGAGGCAGTGGCCATAAGCACCCAAACTCTTCAGCGATTTGGAGCAAGTGGCTACAAAAATCCATCTGGTAGTTATCTCACAACATAATTATACTGCCTCTCTCACGTTTCATTCACCCCTTTGCATGAGAACTTTGTTTTTTAGAGATACAAAAATATCATGACGCCTGTGCTCTTGACTGGAATTCAGATGTTCATTTCACCTTGTGTATCTGCATGCAGCCTACCTGCCTGATTGTTGCACTGCATCACTTGCATGCTGAGCTTTGCAGCTACTGCTTAATTATAAATCAGTTTATATTTTAATTCTACTTTCTACATACTCTCTATCATACTTTATAATTACTTATAATGCTTTAAGCAAGCCTCTAATATTAACCAATGCTAATTAAATTATTGTTCTTGCAGATTTTTGGTTTCTGAAATGTGTCACAAGCATGTACATTCTTTTCTCTTGATAACATCCAATCTATGTTATTGTATAGCTCAGAAATAAGCCAAATTCCAATTTAAAAGGTTGGTGACAATATTTGTATGTTTCTCCAACTACTGCATACGTGGGGCTGATTACCATAATATCACAATCAAATTTTAATATTCACCAGAAACTTGATTTTCTTTTATTTTAGATCAATGGCGCCTATGTACTTGTACTTGTACTTTTTTTTTTTCTCCATGAAGTAAAATTTAATTTTTCTCATACAATATAATTTAATTCTTTGCTTGCATCTTTAAGTTCCCTCTTTTGTTTTTGTAACAGTTTTAAACATTCAAAACTTTGCTATTTCTTTTATAAAATTTAAACATTGGAGGAAACTTTTTCATGATGTGTGATGATTTTTTAGGACAAAATTTCAAACATGTATTTAAAATGGTATGAATTATTTCTTATTTAACCAAGCTGGCTATTCAGGTAGCCTTTGCTGTAAAGAGCATACCGGGTACTATATCTTCTTCTTTTTATACATAAAACAATGGTAACAAATATTTTTAGAAAATTATTTTATGAGCATAAATAAATTTCAATCCTCTTTTTTTTTAAGTAGATTTTAAAAAAATGGGCATTTGCTGCTTCAAGTGAGTTTTCATTTTATAGATAATATACCTTGTATTAAGTGTCCTTTCATCCTATTAAGAGTATTACAGGACTACAGTGCTTGTTGTAAGATACATTTCAACTTTAGATTGAAATTTTTATAGAGGCATAGCAAAAAAATACAATAATAATTTAATTTGCCCCATTCCAATCATTATACTGTGTATTGTGTGATTTGGGTGTAAGGCAGGTAGATTTTATATTGTTTTGTTTAATTTTGTCTTTATGAATAACTCCTCTGCTTCCTCCCTTGTCAGTAAAATCCTCATTGCATCTATACTGTAGTTGCTTCTGAAATCTCCCTACGATAAATCATAAATGGCTGGCAAAAATTTATTTTTCTTTGTTTGTCACAGCTAGCCATGATTTATATATATACATTTCTTTTCATTTAATTGCTATGATATGACAGCATGTTTATAATTTAGTTTGATCGTAAGTGGGGTACTTACTTCTCTTTTTGCAACTCGCAGTTTCTACGGACATTGAGAACAAAGCAGCATGGAAGGAATGCTTGTCAGTAAAAGGCGTCAGGCTTCCCACAGGATACTACTTTGGAGTGTCTGCTGCTACGGGCGATCTCTCTGACAACCATGATGTAATATCTATCAAATTGTACGAGCTAGACCTGCCAGAGGATGTGAGTATTGCTTAAACTAAATGCCATCACAGTAGATCTCATATACAACTTGTTCATTGTTAATCATGTATGTAAAATATGGATGAAAATGGTTGGAATGGGTTGAAAATCCATAAATCAGATTTGTTACTTTTAAACAGAAATTGACATAGTAATTGGGTAAGGATAAAACAGGACGCTGTTTCATGGGTGCTGGTGTCCGTGATTCAGCGGTCCATCGAGAGAGCTTACCGAACGGGTGGGTAAAGCACTAATGCCCGACCCCACAGTGAATGGTGCTCGCGAACGGGTCATGGGGACGGGGGAGAGAGTGCAAAGCTCGGTCATGGCTGGGCTGATAGTCACTGCGGTGACACTTTCCATTTGTTTAAGCCCGGGGGTATTGGATCCGGGGCGAATGGATGTGATTCCGTGGAGACTGGGTCCCACCATGGTCGAAAGTCTGGCACTCCAATTGGGCATCGTTGGGGAAAAATGAGGCACTACTGGGTTTGTCCTATAACCAGGGCTATCCAGTGGTGTTTCGCAAAAAAAAAAAAAAAAAAAAATAAAATAAAAAGTAATAATAAATACATTTATAAAGTCACACTTTATTAATTTCAACAAAAAACTTGACTTTCATATTGATTTATCTAACTCACTGGTTGTCTTCAATTTTCAACCACTTTCATTTATAACTATTATATATGTTCTGTAGTGTAGTGGTTAGTTCACCTGGCTCTGGTCCGAGAGATCCCCTGTTCGATTCCCGAACACGGCAGACGTTTTGTGACTTGGGATGGGTGTGACTGATTACTAGATTATGGAGTTGGTAGGAGGAAGGCAGCTTACGGCTGTCTATACTTCGCTGCCCTGCAGTATTGCACTGCCTCTGCAGGCTGCACAGATCTGGTAGTAGGAGCCCAGAAGAGTGCAGGAAAGGGTTCTGGGAGTCTGGTAAGCCCCAGGATGGTCGCAAGATAACTCTTACTGACAAGGCTAAATATCGGCCTGGCCACACCCGAATGGGTAAAATGGTGTCAAGGGTATTAACTTTATTATTAATATATATATATTTTTTTTTTCCTTTTCTAACTTTGACAAATTAAGGACAAATAAGTAATTAATAAATTTATGAATCTAATTGCAAATTTAAGAAAATAATATTTTGTGTGTGTACTTTTAATAAATAATAAAATGATTTCTTGTTAATTTAATAAATTACTGTTGAGGCAACTCTTAAGTTTTTGAATAACTTCATCAAATTTAGCTTTATTTTCTTAAAATTACCTCATCAGAATTTTATGTTCGATGTAAAATGTATTCTCGCTAAAGGTGTGGTAACATATTTATTTCTTGTGTTGGCCCAGGAACAAGAAGACAGGTCACAGATTTCACCATCTGCTGCATTCTTTGAATCTCCTAGAGGTGAGCATTAATTAGTACAGTGCCAAGTTGCCTCATTTTGATAGCAACAATGATTCTAATCATTGATGGGAGAACTTGAAATAAAAATAGTAAATTATAAGATTTCAAGGAGAAAAAGTGTTCAATATTTTTAGCCTAAAATACTCTCAATGGACAACTTCCATGACATTTTTAAATGAAATATATATATCAAAAGACAGTGACAACAAATTATTTTGGGATTTTTTTCTGATTTTTTGGAGCCCTAAATAATTTTTTATGAACAGTTCATGCCTCTCACTTGCATGATTCTGACATCATCAGAACAGCGGACAACATACCTTACTTTTCACTATTTGGTTTTACTTTGTATTGAAATTTAATTCCTGTGAGCTATCTTCCTTATTATTTGTAAACTTTTTTTTTTTATGTATTTATTTATTTATTGGCAAAATATCCGGACATGCCACAATGTTGTTTGTGAACAGCCAACCAACGCCTCTCCGAATGTGCTGATTATCTAGTGAATAAATCGATCAAATCAAAAACTGAGTAGATCAGTTTATGTCTTTTTCTAATTTATTGCAACTGTATAATTCAATATTTAGCTTTATTTGACTTTTAATACTTTCTAATTTACTAGTTCAGCTCCCCTGGTTAGGCCAGTCAATATAGGTTTTGACCTCGGATAAATTCCGAAGTTTGTGATTTTTTCAGCATTGGTAGAACTCAATGCCCTGAGTAACATATCCAAAGCCCCCCAAAATCCCACCGGGGCTTTCGCCGCCATCTTGATGGGAAGTCATGCATATAGTACCCTCACTAATTTGCATATTGTGGCGGAACCGTGTTACATAGAAGCAATGTAAATGCATATAATGATAGGCAGATATATTTGCTACAAGAAAATATAAAAATATATTTAATTTTAATTTCGATTAACCCTTAAATTAATTATTTTCTGAAAAGTTTGGTGTTAAAAAAAAGTTTAACGGTGAATTTCGTAGTCAATATACATAAATACAGAAATATTCTTCATTCAAAAGTTTAAGACAAAATCCTTGCAATTTCATAAATGCTAATAACTTTTCCTTAGCTTAAATAATTAAGGAGATACGCGACTTCGTAGCGCAAGAAACATGCCAGTTGACCGCTCTGCCTGCCCGCCCCGCCCCAATACAACACGCATAATACAGAGCGCGGGCACTGCAATGAATGCGCTCTCGCGGCTCTCAGTGGCTTGTTACCTTTATTTATTTATATATAACTACGTGTAAGGTGTTTTATAAAGTTGTAAATTTAGTTTTAACACTCTGCTTTTGCAAAAAAAAAGAAAAAAAATCAAATTAACATTAATTAAACTTCTTATGACATTGATTATTCCATATACTTTTTATAATTATATTAATTTATATTACATATTTTTTAAGTAATTACCTGCAGCACAAATTTAAGTCTTACCCCTTTGTCTCCTTACACGGTATAAGGCACGGTAGAAAACAGGCAAACTTAATTAAATAGTTATTTTCGTGATGCTGCATTTGTGGATGATACTTTAATTTAAGTCTACTCTTATTTATTTTCAATTTTTTATATGACATGTACTGTATAATACCACTGTCCGTATAATATACATATACATTTAATTAACATCATCAAATCCGATCCGATACATAATTTTTAAAAATATATAGGTAATAACAATCACAAGTTCAATGGAATATAATAATATTATATGGTTTATTATAAAGTTTATGTATTAACACAAATGCATATATGTGTTATTAGTTATTATATTATTATAATATATGCATTCTATATATATATATATATTATATCAACATGTAATCAGTATGACTATTTTTGAAATCAAGATTATTTACAATCGATAGAATATAAATTTAATGTTGGGCCTTATAGTTCGGACAAAATTGAGTACTCCTTAATAGTTATTTAATAAAAGACGATATTTAAGAAGTAAGATACTCAATTTTGACCGAACTATTCAACTACGCTTTAATTATTCTTTTAAATGTAATAAATTTTGATTTCAAATATCGATGAGATACATGAAGATACATATAATATTTATTCATTGTATATTCAGCTTCTAGGGCTGAGGCTATTTTTATAAATTTAATAGACATAGAATCTTACATAGTTTATGCCACGACAATGTTTTTTTTTTTTTTTTTTTAATATACATATAATATAAAAACGCATATGATGCATTCGTGACCCCTCTAAAACATTATAAATAATATATTATTACAAAACTTTAAATATATCCATTGAATTTGTGATTGTTTCTATCTATTTTTAAAAATAATAAGTGTTGGATCGGATATGATGATATTATGTAAATGTATTTATACGACAGTGGTATTATATATAATACATATAAAAATTCGAAAATTAGTAAGATTATACTTCAAATGAAGTACTGTATCATCAACACAGCACCAAAATATTCATGTTGCCTGTTTTCCATTGTGCCTTACACATTGTAATTTATATAAATATATAATCATAATTATTTACTCATATGGGGGGTATGAGGAAGCAAAATTTTTATTGAAACATTATGTTATTTGTAAGCTAGCTGACATAAACAAACATTATAAATATAAAGAAGGAATATAATTATTTTTGTATATATATGCATGACTGACAAAAAGGGTAAAGAATTAAATTTACTGCACTTTACTTAAGAAAATGTATAACAATTTATATTGTGTATATACGTAATAATCAATGTCACGAGAAGTTAATAAAAAGCTTCAATGATTGATATTTAGCATAATTATTAAGCATATTGATACAAATAAATTTACAACTTATTTTTGACCTATTTCCAATAGACGAATATTTTTTCTTGAACTTCACGATTTAAGGGCATTGGGTGTAGCACCGGTAGTTGGCAACACTGACGTATCTTCACCATGTTAATTTTTTATCATTGCTCCTCGGAGTAATTTTTATGCTAGAGTTAAGCTGATTGCTGTAGTATCAAGATAATTGGTAGCCCAAGTGCACAATTTGGCTAAATAAAGCCTGATTTAAAGAAAAGTAATTTTTATATATTTTAGAAAAATGCATGTAAATTTAAAAAATTACTAAAAAATACTTTTCTTTAAATCAGGCTTTATTTAGCCAAATTGTGCACTTGGGCTACTAATTATTTTGATACTACAGCAATCAGCTTAGCTCTAGCTTAAAAATTACTCCCAGGAGCAATGATAAAAAATTAACATGGTGAAGATACGTCAGTGTTGCCAACTACCGGTGCTACACCCAATGCCCTTAAGGGGAAGGTAACGCGCCCAATGTTAAAAAATATCCCATGACACATGAAAAAAATTTAAAATGTTCTCCTCTACATTCCCTATAATATCAGTAGCTAAAATATCAATAATTGAAGCTTTTTATTAACTTCTCGTGACATTGATTATTACGTATATACACAATATAAATTGTAATACATTTTCTTAAGTAAAGTGCAGTAAATTTAATACAAATTCGAGCTAGTTTTTTTTTTTTTTTTTTTTAGTTATGAATTTTTAAAGTTGACTATACTTTAACATGGAAAAATCGAACTTCAATGTTAATCTATAGTCAACTTCAAAAACTAGCTCGAATTTGTATACATGATATTTTAGCCACTGATATTATAGAGAATGTAGAGGAGAACATTTTAATTTTTTTTCATAATTTTCATGTTTCATGCTGTATGGGATATTTTTTTAACATTGGGCACGTTACCTCACCCTTAAGGGCTATTGTAGCTATTAACACACGTTGAACATATAATATAAATATATATATATATATATATATATAATAAATAATATATATAATAAATAATACATATTATATACAAAGATGACAAGCCACTGAGAGCCGCGAGAGCGCATTCATTGCAGTGCTCGCGCGCTGTATTATAATGGCGTGTTGTATTGTGGCGGGCGGGCAGGCAGAGCGGTCAACTGGCATGTTTCTTGCGCTACGAAGTCGCGTATCTTCTTCATTTTTTAAGCTAAGGAAAAGTTATCAGCATTTATGAAATTGCAAGGATTTTGTCTTAAACTTTTAAATGAAAAATATTTCTGTATTTATATATATTGACTACGAAATTCACCGTTAAACTTTTTTTTAACACCAAACTTTTCAGAAAATAATTAATTTAAGGGTTAATTGAAATTAAAATTAAATATATTTTTATATTTTCTTGTAGCAAATATATCTGCCTATCATTATATGCATTTACATTGCTTCTATGTAGCACGGTTTCGCCACAATATGCAAATTAGTGAGGGTACTATATGCATAACTTTCCATCAAGATGGCGGCGAAAGCCCCGGTGGGATTTTGGGGGGCTTTGGATATGTTACTCAAGGCATCGAGTTCTACCGATGCTGAAAAAATCACAAACTTCGGAATTTATCCGAGGTCAAGATAGAATTTTCACCTATATTGACTGGCCTAGGTAGCTGCTTCAGAAAATCAGAAAAAAAATCCTTAAATCGTTTTTCGTCGCCGTCTTCGAGTTTCTTGCATTTAAAAATGTCACCAAGGTTGTTCATTCTGCAAGTTTTTTTATTTGTTTATTAATTAAGAAAAATAACACCTACATCAGCTTTTTGCAATTTTAAACTGATATTTAATATGAAAAGTTAAAAAAATGGATATTTGGGGAAAGGTAGCAATAGGTATAGGGAAGGATTGCTTGATATTTAATGCTGAAACAAGCATAAAAAAAATTTCACACAATGTACAGTGACATAAAAAAATGTGATTTTTTTATGGCTTTTTATAAGTGAAATTAACACTAACGTTATTTCATCTCAGACCATATAAGGAAGGAAGTGTATAGGAATATGAGTACGTTATTATAAATAACACCTTCAGGTTGAAACAGCTGTCCAGGGTTAGAAAGTGTTGCCTGTTATTTATAATAACGTACTTATATAACCATACTTCCTTATATGGCCTGAGATGAAATAATGCGTGTTAATTTCCCTCATAAAGAGCCAAAAAAAAAAAATCCTGCTTTTTTATGATGCTATACATTGCACGAAACTTCGTTTTTTTTTTTTTTTTCTGATTTCGACATTAATTATCACGCAATCCTTCCCTATACCTATTGCTTTCTTCCCCCAAATATCCAAACCACAATGATTCTTTTCCTTAAAATATTCAAATTAAGAAAATGGTAATTTACTTCTCAATATTTTCTGCTTTTGCAGTCATAAATGAGCATAAACTTTGTTGATTCCAGATCATATACCAGACCCAAAGCCATCATCCCTGAGTGGTATCAAGATCTTCCTGTTAATGTTAGTAGGCACGTTGGCTGTAATTGCATGCGTTGTCATTGGCATCATGTTTTACCAGAAGCAACAAGAGCACTCACGCAAACGCTTCTACTAGTACAAGCACGCAGCAACACACAAGTATCAAGAGAGGAAGTGGAGGGTGAAAGAGGGTGGCAGGACGGCAGGCATGTAGCAAGCCAAACACAAAAACCAAGCCAAGCCTATCGTGATAAAATTTAGCTTCAGCTTCTTCCTTGTTTTCCATGTCTCATCTTGCAGGTGAACTAACCTTACAAGGAAAATGTTCACAATTGGTGTTTCGGTTTCAGAAACATGATCAAGCAAAATGTATGTATTGTATAATTTATTTTTAACATAGAATTTATGAAGAAAATTATTGTTAAGGCTGGTTTTGGGGTGGTTTATTTGAAAGATAAGTTTGCTAATGATAAAGCGAAATCTCAGAATAATTACTATGTAGTAATGTTTTAAAACAGTTGTGTTAAGGAACATGTGAAGGCATAGCTATATAAATTAGGCATATATATTTTTTTTCTCAAATTTCTTGTGTTTCTGTTAGTTAAAAAATAGTTAATTGCATTTATGGCACTAAAATAAACACTTACGGCTGCATTTTAATCTGGTCAGTCTGCTGGTGCCATATTAAGGGTAAGGTAACGCCACCAATGTTAAAAAAATCCCTCTCACAAAAATTCTGAAAAAAATTTAAAATGTTCTCCTCTACACCCCCTATCAGTAGCTAAAATATCAGGTATACAAATACGATCTAGTTTTTGAGTTATGAATTTTTAAAGTTGACCAATTTAACATGGGAGTTTCATTTCTCCATGTTAAAGTAGTCAACTTTAAAAATTTATAACTCAAAAACTAGATCGTATTTGTATACCTGATATTTTAGGTACTGATAGGGGGTATAGAGGAGAACATTTTAAATTTTTTTCAGAATTTTTGTGAGAGGGATTTTTTTTAACATTGGTGGCGTTACCTTACCCTTAATGAATAAAATTAAAATGTGTAATTTATGCACTTTTTGTTATTTTAATTTCTTGATTTTGATAGTACCATGAAAATTTAAGTAACTAATTTAGAAACACCTACTGATGGTGGACAGTTCAAATATTGCAATTTTTATTTTGTTATTATTCCTATTATTAATAATAATATTATATCCTGTAATTATATTTTATTTTATACCAGTGATTTAAATTCTCCATTAATATTTCATGTTGAAGTCACCCGCAACCACATAACTTTTTGGTCTACAGTAAAATCACTCACTAACTCACTGTGATTGTGATATAATATTATAGGAAACAGTAACAATAGAATAGTGAAGTGATAAAATATGTAGTACAGGTGGCTTCTTTCCGAATATTCAAGTAGTATTTAGATCAACAATATTGACTAACTGCATCTCCTATCCTTTCTTTTAACTAATCAAAACACTGAAATTCTGAGACAAAATTATCTAGCCTGTAAGGCTTTGGGGTTTATGAAGCTAATTTTGTATTAAAATTGTAACGTTAATTAATATATATGTTGCCCAAAAAGCCACAGACCTGAGGACCGTGTGGGCCTTGCATTTTACGATGCAGATGGAAACTCGGGTGGAAGCCTGATGTTGACATGTTGATGAATATCGGGTCATGGTCTTCCTTGGTCAGATACTTTAGTGTCTTTGAGCGGTTCGTCATCCTCCTGACTTGCATCTGCCGTTGACCGTCAAGGGGAGGCAGCACACTAAGTAAGTGGTCCAGCAGGGTATAGAAGGAAACTGGAGTTGCGTATTTTACGTATGCATGTATGTGCTTGTCATATTCCCGAGACGTGTGGTGGTTTTCTAGGCATAGCAAATACTCTTTCACCGTGTGTGGTGGGAAGACCAGCAAAGGTGCAAAGTTTTCTTTAAATTCTCTGGCAGTGTCCAAAATTTCAGCGTTTTTGAAACTAATCGTAATAAAATACGACTCGTTGGAGGAATCCGGTTGGTCTCGTTCGAGCGCGGCAGTAGCTGAACCACCCAATTCCAAGTGGGGTCGGCCAGCGCCAGCACGGTGACCGCCGCGTCCGCCTCCGCCTCCGCCTCCGCCTCCGCCTCCGCCTCCGCCTCCGCCTCCGCGTCCGCCTCTGCCTCCGCGTCCGCCTCCGCCTCTGCCTCCGCGTCCACCTTCGCGTCCGCCTCCTACGGGTCCACCAACGTAGCCGTGTTGTTCTAAGAGAGTGGCATGCTCGTTCCCTTCGGCCCTGTAATCCCTTATCGCCGCTTGAAGTTCCTCGTCGAGGTCTTGAAGGTCATTGACTTCTGCGGGTTCTTCGTCTGCTTGGTGCTCGGCCCCCTCCCCCGCGGGTGCTTCGTGCTTGGCCGGGTCTGCGGGCTCCTCTGGTTGGGGTTCGGCCACGGGCTCGTCTTGTTGTTCCTCGTCCAGCGCATCCTCGTCGATGGTTTCATCGACGTACCCCGGGACGTGTGTTAACTCGTGTTCCTCGATGGAGGTATAGGAGGAATCATGGAAAGAATTATAGTAGTGTGGTGGTGGCAGCGGAGGTTGGCTTAGAATGTCCGCATCCCCAAATGGGCCGTAATCGGCCATGACTACTTCTTGTGATAATTATGTGGTGTTCCGTCGAGGTTAAACACCCTCTCTCTGCAAATGTTATAATAATAGTAAGATGCTTTGTCAGCAGTTTTCTGCAGAAACACGTAAAACAGAAGGTAGTTACGGACGGTGCCAACTGGAATAACAGTTTTTGACAAAGCCTTCAGCACACCGACCATTAACATTGGGTCAATTTCATTACCGTAGAAGAAAGTTACGGTTAATACCTTCTCGTGATCACTGAAGCTTCCGGCGGTGAACAGCTTTACTATCGCTGGTGACCACTTCTCTGGAGGGCCGATCTGAATCTGTAGGTCTCTGAGCGGCTTGTGGTCAACAAGGAGAGCGTTGATTCTAGTGACGTCCACGTGCGGCATCGAAGCGCCCAGTCTGTGAAAGAGGACTGGTGTAATACCGGTGTATATACTATTATAATACTAGTATACTACAAGTATACTACTGTTATATACATGTTTAATACTTATATACCTGTATTATACTGATATATATATATATATATATATATATATATATATATATATATATATATATATATATATATATATATATATATATATATACCTGTATATGTATACCTGTATTATACTGGTATAATACTGGTGTACCTGTATGATACCGGCGAATATTCCAGTATACTAGTAAAGCCAGTATATTTTTTTTTTTTTTAGTTTTTAATCAAACCCTATTGGGTACTTCTATTTACTAATTACACACTACTTTGAAACCCCGAACCTTCCGAAACCCTAACTTGAGCGTTTCGCGGGCTCTTCTGGAACGAGGGCGGCCACGGCCTTGCAAATCCATCCCGGCATTTGCCTGCGGCTGAGGGAAACGTGGAAACCTCAGCCAGGATGGACGCTACAGCTTTTGTCAATGAACCGGAAGTGCAATGGTCCAAAGCCAGGGGAACCACATAGTGGAAAAGCGCAACGTTTTACCCCTGGGTGGGAAACGTGGTTTTTGTTGAAAATGGTCACCCATCCAACTAATAACCACGCGCGGCGTTGCTTGACTTCGGTGATCTGACGAGACCCGGTCAAGCGCACTGCGCCACACCTCCCACAAAGCCAGTATATACCAGTATACTAGTATCATGGAGGTATCATATCCGACCTTGAACAAGAAATTCATACAGGAATGCATAGCACTCGTTTAAAAACGGGTATATAGGTGCAGAAGATTGACAAACATACACTGAATTCTTACAGGAATCCACAACTATCGTATAAAAACATGCATGCGTACAAAAATAACGTAACCAACTATGAAAAATGAATTATATTCATTTCTTACATTTAATTATTACAGTATATTCACGCTATAACACTCTCTTGTAAAACATGCTCACAATTATCAATACAATAAATAAATATTTAAATGTACCAACCTTGCTCAAGTATCCGTAGCGGTATCTGCCGTTAAGGAAGACCACTCTCTTCTCGTACAAACAGTACGCGTAGTAATGACTTTTTATTGAGTCTCCCTCTACGCTGTCCCTCGATAAAAAAACGATGCAGGTGTCGAAGTTTATACTCTGGTATTCTGTAAAGGCACACTTCTCTGAGGAAATTTTATAAATAGGTTTTCTTCTATTCTGTTTTGCACGAAAACAGTTGTAATCTTCACACGGTTAACGTAATTGTAACGTTCGCAGAATATTATTTATTATTATAGTACAAAATTAGCTTCATAAACCCCAAAGTCTTACAGGCTAAATAATTTTGTCTCAGAATTTCAGTGTTTTGATTAGTTATGATCAAAACATGATTAGTTTTGATACATGTATATATTATAGCTATGAACATCACAGTTTCAGGTTTCTTGGCACACTTATTCAGCATGTTAAAAACCGGATCTCCTACTGCTCAAATAATATTTCTTATAATAATTTTTAAACTTGTGTGTTTTACTATGTAAATTTTAGCCTAATTTAAAATGTGTATACTCAGCTTCTTGCATGATAAAATGTACACTGCTTTTTATGTCAAAATCCGTTCAACAACTTTGTGAACATTTCCACTTGTTGGCTACAAGACAATAGTGCTTAGCACAGTCATATTATCACACAGTCAATTGATATGCCAGTATCAATTTCTCTGTGGCAGGCCCAAAGCTTTGATGGCTGACATAACTGCACAGGCATTTAAATGCATGAGAAGAGCTTTTATTTAATTTTGAAGTGCTGAAAATCTATGCTGGCATGAACCTTGTTTTTATAGTTTTCTTTTCTTTGCTTAAAATGATAATGATGGCAAAGCCATAAAAATAATTAATCAAATTTAATTTCTATGATATTATTTTTTATTGGTTTCTTTTGAATTTTTATCTATAAAATACAATGTTTTTTTTCACCTAAAGGTGAGTTTGTTGTGTTTCTCAAGCTTTATAAAATTGAGTCATAAGCCACATTGTTGTTTTAATTAACTTTCATGTTGAGCTCTTGCAAAACTGCATTTTGATTGCTTCTGTTGACTGATTGGCATAATATTTATTGCTGATGTATAAACATCACACTTTGAGCTAAAAGCGCTAAAGACACCTGTTTTTAATTTGTTCCATGGAACTTGCTGGTGCCTGGATAGTTGTTTGTTGCAACCTTGCCACAATTTAATAAGTCTTATTTTTGTATCCACCTAAAGGATTGTTATAAATTGAATGTCCACTGCAGTTATCAGAGGTAAATGTTTGTTAATAATGAAAATATCTAATATTAAAAATGCTACTGTGAGCAAGCAAAAATAGTAAGAGGCAGTGGCGAGCAGTTAAGTAGGCAAACTGCCTGCTTAAATATTTCAGTCCTTCACCGCTCACCACTGGTAAGATTAAAACTTGTACTTTTGAACTGCAGACAAACTAACACCTTTATTGTCAGTTATGTGTAGGTTATAATTATTATATTTTCTTTCTCTGTGTGTTTTTTTTTCTTTTTTTAATATTATAGTTAAAGGAGGAGGGGAGGGGGACACCTTCAGCTTTTATATTTTTATCGTCTTATAAATCATGTCAAACTTATTAAGGCACCATATATATATATATATATATATATATATATAATATCCTCCACATTCTTCGAGTTCCAGCAGTTAACATTCAAAAAGCTCTCTGAGCAAAAGTGAGACTTGTGACCATGACGTCAAATGTAATGTCAGGCGCAATGCTCCGAGTGATCGAGTGCTACTGCTAGAACTCGTACGTAGTAAGAGGGTGGTGACTTTCATCAATATTCAAATTCCGATGATTATACAGTATAATAAGCATAAACAAAAAGTTTGTTTTTTTTTTCCCCCCTGGCAACAAAAGTGTTGTATTTAATTTTGTCTGAAATGCAAAAATGGAGTTTTAAATTAAATGTTGATTTTTTACATCAGCTTTCGTGTTCCACCTTGGCACCACAGTATAAAATAGCGATATTCAGTTCCATAGCAGCATTCATTCTTATATCCATAGACCCGAGTTTCGCCTTTTCCAAGGCTCATCAGTATGGCTCGTAAGAGGCTGCTACTGACTGCCGAAGCAGTCAGTTCGCAACTGATGAGAGACGGTAGAGAGCCCCGGCTTTTATTGCCAGCTTGCTTCCCCCACCTCTCACCATGACGTCACTCTCTCCCGTCTCTCATCAGTTGCGAACTGACTGCTTCGGCAGTCAGTAGCAGCCTCTTACGAGCCATACTGATGAGCCTTGGAAAAGGCGAAACTCGGGTCTATGAATATAAGAGTGAATGCTGCTATGGAACTGAATATCGCTATTTTATACTGTGGCGCCAAGGTGGAACACGAAAGCTGATGTAAAAAATCAACAATCGACCCCTTGAAAACTCACCTAAAAGCAGAAAATTAAATCTTAAAAGTGTTTTGAAATATTATGTTTTGCTTGATGTAATGGGTATTAACATCAATAATAATAATAATAATAATAATAATAAGGTTCTTGTGGCACCATGAATAATAATAAAAAAGTAAAGTCAGAAAATATGAATAGTATTTAAATATAACTAGAAAAGTTTTATTATCTCTTCATTTATGTAATAAAAGTTCATAATTGCTGATGGTAATTCTCTTGATTACAAAATTTATGTTGGAAGTTATAGAAGGTTATTGCAATGATGGTTTTTGCAATGATAGATATTTCATTGTTCAGAAAAGTGTAAGAGGATAACTACTGAATCTTTACTTTTATTATAATTATAATTAAATATTAAAATCAAATCTTATTAAGGGTAAGGTAACGCCACCAATGTTAAATTTTCCACTCTCGTTTCTTCCTTCGAACATATTTTAAAATGTTCTCCTCTATGTCGTTTATTAGCTCTTAAAATATCGTTTATACAAATTCGATTCAGTTTCCGAGTTACGTGTATTGAAACTGAACCCATTTATTGAACAAGCATACCATGCATTTCAGTGACATTAGAAAAATTCTATGATCCAATCGTCCAATTTTTAAAAAAAACTAGAAACAAACTTAATGCACTAGGACAAACCTTCACAGCAAAAAAAAAAAGACAATTATGAGAGTGGGAGCGACGTAAATGAATAATAGCTGCACGATTTTTGACACTCGCACGTCTCACACACCCCTTTTTAGTCGGCCATTAACCAACTGGCGAATGAAACAGGCTAACTAATGAACCAAAACAACGCTTATAATCCACTCCACCAGTCTCCACCTAAACTAAAAACTTTCAAAAAATGTTTTATAGTAATGAAAAAAAAGTTTTATAAATAAAACAACCATAACAGTAACTATTTAACTCATTATTTATAAATAAATTGAATATAAAACTGCCGTGACTTGCGTGGTATCTTTAGAGTGGGACAATTTGAATATTGATATAGAGGCGCTGCGATCGCGGCGCAACTCTGGCGTTCCCTTTCCCTTAAGCGATAATCATCAACTGATAGGATATTAATCCTAGCGGTATTATTTTGTCTATTAAATTAAAGAAAATAGATCGTTTTCAATACTGTTAAACCAAGGTCTCTGTTATAGCATGTACCATACAAAAGTATGTTCTATTTTCTTGGAAATGACTGCAGTGCCAATCTCCCTATTTTGGGTGTGTGGATATTATTGATAATGCAATAAAATTGGTAGTACATAATTTTAATATGTTGTTGAAAAAATCAATGTTATACAAGCATATTTTTTTCTTCCCCCCCCCCCCCTTAAAAAAACTACATATTCTCATGGGATTTGTATTGTGAATACTGTATAATATGCTTTCCATCTACTTACTCTTGAATGTGTTTAATTGTAGTTATTACTAAGTTTTATTTTATATTATATTTGGTGATTATTTTATTTAAGAATTTGGTTTTCTTCATTTGTGTGGCCCGTTGGGAAAGGAAATTTTTAATTTTGTCACACTTTTTGTTCATTGCAAATGTATAAATTACACACAATAATATTTATAATATTTGACAACAGTGTAATTAAGTATATTCAAGTCCTGGGATTATATTACTGTGTGTTACTCAAATATACTAAAATTTGATGAAAATTAAGTATAGAAATTTAAATTCCAAGATGTTGAATACTTTGTGAGTGCTGGTTGGATCCAAGTATTGAAAAATGTGTTTGATCTTGTTTTTATTTATTTTTTATTTATTTATATATATTTTTTTTCAAGGGTCAATTGTTAAAAACTTGTAGTAAGTGTTGCAGCTATAATCTTTTCAAAATAAAATTTAGTGTTGTCAAATGATAGTATCCCTAATATTTGGAACTTGAGGACTCAATTTCTTGAGTATCATTTGAATAACTTGAGTCTCTTGATAATTTGGCTGTGAGCTTTAAAACTTTCTCAGATGCTAGCCTGCAATCGCTATTATTGTAAAACAAACTGTTTTCCCAAGAACATTAACTGTACCTTGTAACATTTGTTAATGTGGTTAATGAACGTGTGCATGGTCTCATTATTGAATTATGATATTGCGAGAAAGTTTCATTACTCCTTTTTACATAAAATTTGTGTTTTAATGTTTTCATTAAATGAATGGAAAATTACATAAAAGCTTGACACTACCCTGTCTTTCCACTCCTATTCATTGTAACTATAAGAATACCACAGTAACAAGCATATCGTCCCTCATCCAAAATAATGATGAGCTATCTGCTTATTACGATCTTGTTGCAATAGTGAGCTGTCTGCTTTTTAAAACGAGCACAATTATAAGCTGTAAATCAGTATAAAATAAAGCTCAAAATTACGCTCACTTGAAATAGCAGATACATAGCTCATTATTGCAACAAGATCGTGGTAAGCAGATAATTCATTATTCCGGACGAGGGACGGCTGTAAACAGGAATCAATTTATGTCCTAGGGCAAGGTAATTTTTAAAGGTTTTTTAATCTGGGGTATATAAATAATTAAATATTATAAATACGTAAAGCTGTACAGTCTTATGTTCAAATAATATGAGGACGTTACTATTTAAAACTATAAAACCTCACATGCCATGCAAGAAAGTCAAATGAGCTGCTGTTAAAATGCCTGCTTCTGATCAAATATTTTTAACAGGATATGATGATTGACTATTTGTCTATTAACTAACTATGGTAAAAGGTTGATGGTCAACAAGAGACAAATTGTATCTGATTGTGAGCTTTGCTGCAAAATCTTAACACAAAACAAAGTTGAATGCATATTTTGTATTGTTGTTGAGCATTGATGTTTTAGTTTCACATTGCCAAATTTCTTCACATATTAATACAAAATATAATTTTATGCAATCAATGAAATTAATTTTAACTGTTCATTTACAATTGAGGTCCTTGTGATCAAACCACCTTTCAGATAAATGGTAATAATTTGTATCAGAAAAAAAAGGCAACTTAATTTGATGGAAAGTTGTTAAGTTGATATAACCCCATTTGATCCCCAATACTACACAATCACACAATTCTATTAATGAAAAGAAAATAACTTAACAAAAAAAATATAGATACTCTTTTCAGAATTAAATTATTGTGCTATAATGTTAAATTTAGCTTGTATTACTTGCACTACATGTTGCATTATAAGTAAACAAATATTAAAATAATAATAATAATCCGCTGCGATGACCTTAAAAAAATTAACATATAACTTCAATTTGATTAATTTACACTCAGGTGGTTTGTGTACTGTACTATTCTCAGATGTGGATTTTTTTTGTCTGTTAACTGCTTCAGATTTTTGTAGGGTGTCCGCGTCAACACCCCTTCGGCAACATTGATATTTTTTTGTATTACATTAATGCAATTTTATTTCTTGAAATTAATTATGTTCTTCTTCTTGAATTGCATAATCCAGTAAATTTTATGTTGCTTTACATTGTCGAGTGCAGCTAGAACGGAGAAATGTTGTTAAAATATACGTATATGATGTAAGAATGTGTGTGATATTCTATGACACTGCTGTAAAATTTTAACTGCCTGAAGTTTGAATGATGTATATGTAAATTAAGACTACATAAGCACACCAGAAAATTTATGTGAATGTACAGTGTGAAAGGCAATAAATTTTGTTACCAAATATACAATTTTTTGTAATTTATTTAAAAAAAATAATAACAGTGAGACAGAAAAAGACTTCATAAATGCCAATAAATTCAAAATTAGGTAAACTTTATGTATTTGGGGTATAAAGGTGCGCCTTGGTAGTTTTTCCTGAAATGACACAAAACGGGCAGAGTGCCTTTTCAAAATATGGCTGAAAATGATGATAACAAACGATGAAAAGAAACTTTTTTAAAAAAGCACACTGATATATGGTTATGTTTTAATATTTCTAAAAACACACACAGGCGCTTTCATTGCAGACCCATCAAATTATTATGTATGTTATTGTACAGCTCCAAACGAAGCCTTTTTCATTATCCCCCTGCACCTTTTCTGAGCTCACTGGAAATGCTGCAAACCATATTTTTTTGGTGATTGATTTAACAATCGCTTCTCTCACCTGCAGTTTCAAATTATTCAAATCATTAACCACTACAATACTGAATTTATAATGTGCCATAAATCATATTATTGGGGGGAAGCTTTGTCTTAAGGTGTACAAACATGTGCCATCAAGGATATATGATTATGGATCCATTGTGCTGTGTTGTGTTGAACAAAAATGCATGAAACCAGCTGTCCACAAGAAAGGACCAAAACAGAACATAGAAAAAAATAAGTTTAAAAAAGTATTCGAACAATTAAGCTTTTATCTCTTAAATTTATTACCAATTTTAGAAAGCAATTTTTGTTTATCTATTAATTATAAATATCAACATGCATGGATTTATAGATAAAAATCTAAAAACTGCTTTATAGTATTCTTGGATTTATCCAAGGCACTTGATATTGGCTGCATGAGCATAATATATATATATATATACACACGGTTTGGATTTAAAATAATTATATATACCATTGCAGCACTATATGCAAAAAAATAACGCATATTGAAAATTTCGCCACTTGACCGGTTTTGCCAGATGACTACCGATATATATAATTATTTTAAATCCAAACCGTGTTTACCCGCTAAGGTACGTAAGAAAGAAATTTGTCAGAAAATTTAAAAGTCTTTCTTTCTTACCTTGGCGGGGTAATCACGGTTTGGGTTTAAAATAATTATAAAATTATAAAATACCGCCAATGTTCTGTAAGATGAAAAACTTACCTTTCAATCATATATATATATATATATATATAATATATTACAGTATATATATCCTTTTTATATGGTCTTCGAAGAAGGGTCATCCATTTAAAAGTCACCTGCCTGGCACCATGCAATATTATTATTTTTAATATATATATATATATATATATATATATATATATATATATATATATATATATATATATATATATATATATCTGTGTTACCACCAAAAACCGAATTCGGGCAAAAGCCGAAAAAAATGAGCAAAACTAGTTTTGAGCATCAAGTTAAGCTCAAAACCCGAAATAATCGATTACTTCGGGTTTTGAGCTTAACTTGATGCTCAAAACTAGTTTTGCTCAATTAAGTTGAAATGAGCAAAACCCGATGAAAACTTTTACATATCGGCTTTTGTTCATTCTCATTTGAACAAAACTAGTTTTGCAGCGTATCAAGTTATATATGATAAAAACTCAAAGTAAGATTTTATTTCGGCTTTTGAGCAAAATTTGAGCAAAACTAGTTTTGCTCATTTTTCAAAGACAATTTATTTTTTTTATTTTGTGACAGCCTGTTCTTTATTTTTTATTTATTATTTTCTTTGGAATATTATATTTATTTTTACTTATTCTTTGCTGGTATAGTTATTCAAATCTTTATATAAATACTTATTTAAATATTAATTACTTATTATTTTTTTATTTATTTATTTATTTATTTATTTATTTATTTATTTATTTATTTATTTATTTATTTATTTAAATATTTATTAATTTATTTATTGTTGCATTTTATTTACTTGTTGCTATTTGTTTGATTATATAAATAAAAGTTTTAATTAATTGGTTGGTATTTTGGGGCAATTGGCACATTCTGGTCATGTACGTATAATATATGCCCCCTAATAAAAGTAATTTCTCCAAAATTTCCCTTAATTCGCCTAATTCTGCGAACGAGCCGGGCCTTTAAGGTTACCATTCGTTTGTCCAGTGTTAATATTTGCCATTTTTTCGCACTTTTTATGATGTAAAAAGAGAAAATTCAATGTTGCATTTTTGCCGGTCGAGTTTTCAAAATGTTAGATTTGGAGTCGCATAAAATGTCGAAGATTAATAAGCTCCCAGGGACCGCATGGGTATCCCCGGGACACAGCGGAACGTCCTTGCAATGCCCCGCGAATGTCCCGTGGTCTTTATTATATTAATTTAATGCTTTTTAAAATTTAAAATTTTTAGGAATTGCTTAACTTATAGTGTAGAAGGGACACAGAAGAAAATAACGCAATTATATTGAACTTTTGGATCAAACGTCCTTTGAGTGTCTCGCAGGGATACACCAGGGGTATCCCATGTATGCCCCGCAGGTGCACTCCTAGGACGTTACTGTTTTTTTAATATTGGTTTTAATTGGTTAAATTATAGTATTTTAAAACGTTTAGCTTCATCTCGAGAAGATTTTGATTAATTTGATAACTTCGATGAATGTCTCGCAGGTGTCTCTGTGGGACACACGGGGGGTATTGTCGAAAATTGTAAAATAACAATTTTCTTTGCTTAAGTATGTAGCTGATTGAATTTTTAATCACAATTTTGAATAATTTTATTTAATAAACAGAATGTCCCGTAAGTGCACCTGGGGGTCATTCATGAGACGTAGTTTTTTTCTAAAAAATTAAAAATAAAAAAATTGTTAAAATTTGAAGATAAACATTATTTATGTGCCGTATTGGAAGTTTCTCATTGTTATTATTAAAATTTATAAAAGAAACCATAGATTGTAAAATATCCTAAAGTATCAAAAATATACAAGTCGATTTCATAATTTATAGTTTATAAAGTTAAGTTTTCTACATTTTAGTATGAAGACATGTGTCCTAGTGGTAAAGACACCAGACTTCAAATCTGATGGTCCCGAGTTCGAGTCTCACCTATGCCAGTTTTTTAATTTTTTTTTGCTATTCTTTCTCTTTGATAACATCATTATAATTGATAAAAACATTTTTTAATTGGTAATTATAAGCATATTTGCTATATAACCCTATGTATCCCTGCAATGACTTCAGGGTGTATCCCTGGAATGTCCCCAAGGGGTACCCTTTTGTGCATGGAAATAGGGGATACACCTTGGGGCACTCCGGAGGGACGTTTGAGGGGTATCCCTGGAACGCCCCGGGGATACACCTGCGGTCCCTGGGCTACGACGAGAAGTTCTATCAGATAAGTAAAAACAGTTCTTAATTTATTTAATTATGGCGAAGTATAAAAATAATTCCTTTAATAGTTAAATTATTCAAAGGAATCATTAAAAAGTAGTGAAAACCTTATACTGCTATATATATATATATATATAGTCAGCCTATAGTAAGTTTTTTTTTTATAAGCCTCTCATTTTACTAGCTGATGTATATATCTGTATACCGGCCTATATTTCTGTTTGTAAAAATTATTGTTTTTATTTTGCTTTCGATGTTTGACAAATGAGAACAATCTTTATTATACTGGACGTAAAAATTGGCGCGCGTTTCTTTGTGGATTTTTCGTACATTTCAGGTATCCATGGACTGAAGCCATGGGACTGCATTCACTTCCAATGGTTTGGTGAGCTAGCCTGCGACGAAAAATGCATGAGACCATGTGTAAAAATTTGGTAAATGATGGTGTGAAAATTCGTGGGAATGAATGAATTTTGCATGTATAGACTTTGTGAAAAAATTACTTGTTAAATGTATGAAATTTCGTGAAAAGGTTTGAAAAATATTAAATTTGAAGGACTGAACTTTGTAAAAAATAATGGTTGATAAAAGTGTGAAAGTTCGTGAAAAAGCGTCAAAATGAGTGAATTTGAATGACTGCATGGACATTGTAAAAAATTATGGTTGATAAAAGCGTGAAAGCTAGTTCGTGAAAAAGCGTCAAAATGAGTGAATTTGAATGAATGGACTTTGTAAAAAAATTATGGTTGATAAAAGCGTGAAAGTTCCTGAAAAAGCGTCAAAATAAGTGAATTTGAATGAATGGACTTTAGGAAAAAAATTAATCAATGAATAAGTGTGAAAGTTCACGAAAAGGCGTCAAAATGTGCGAGCCAGCAAACCTGAAAGTGTGTGAATTCGAGCGAAGTATTTTGGTGGCAGGCATATATTTGCGTCAATATTTGTTAATATTAATCAAATTACATGAAAATGTGCCAATATATGATATCAAATTCACTCGCGCATATTGACTCAGAAAAGGGGCGAAATTTAGGTGAATTGGAGTCAATATGCGCGAGCCAATATACCTGAAAGTGCGTCAAGTCGAGCGAAGTATTTCGGCAGGCATTTACGTCAACACTCGTCAATATTAATCAAAATACGTGAAAATGCGTCAATATAAAGTACCAAACATCGCCAAAGTGCATCAATACACGTTAATTCACTTGCGCATATTGACTCTAAAAAGGGGCGAAATTTAGGTGAATTGGAGTCAATATGCGCGAACCAATATACCTGAAAGTGCGTGAAGTCGAGCGAAGTATTTCGGCAGGCATTCACGTCAATGCTCGTCAATATTCATCAATATACGTGAAAATGCGACAATATAAAGTACCAAACATCGCCAAAGTGCATCAATACACGTTAATTCGCTCGCGCATATTGACTCCAAAAAGGGGCGAAATTTAGGTTAATTGGAGTCAATATGTGCGAGTGAATTTGTTGTGAGCTTTCACTCTTATTTTCTCGTGGGTAGTTTTGGTCAAACGGAAACGCGCAAAACCCGATGTAAAAGTCTCCGTCGATTGGGTTTTTTGCTCACTTCGATTTGAGCAAAACTAGTTTTGAGCATCAAGTTATATGCTCAAAACCCGAAATAATGATTACTTCGGGTTTCGAGCTTAACTTGATGCTCAAAACTAGTTTTGCTCATAATTTTTCGGCTTTTGCCCGAATTCGGTTTTTGGTGGTAACACACACACACATATATATATATATATATATATATATATATATATATATATATATATATATATATATATATATATATATATATATATATATATATATATATACCCTTGTAAAACACTATTATACTCAAGTATACTTGCAAAGTATAATTATTATACTAAAGTATAATATATTATAAATTATTTTATTATAATAACTTTGTATATATTATTATACTTTCGAAGTATACTAAGCATAGAAAAAAGTATAATAAATTAATGATAAATTATACTAATTAAATCATAAAAATTATAATATTGTATAATTATAATATTACAGGATTATAATAAAATAAGTATACTAAATTATAAATAAGTATAATTTTATTATTATACAAGATGGCTACTATTAAAAACAAATGAGCATCAGAAAGCGTTGTAATAATTTAGTCAGCTGATGGTAAATTTCTGTGAACACGACGATGGCGTCATTTGATGAAAATGGAGAAAAGTGACGGGAAGTATCCATATAATTGCTTTTCTTCTTGTTAATATTTACATTCATTAAGGTAAAAGGATACTTTTTGATGATTTTCTTTTATAAGCTTTAATTGTTGAGAGATTACAATGCAAGTTTAGTCACCCCAAACCTCTTTGATCCTGCATGCATGCTCGCTTGCTCTATAAATTTAACACTGCATGATATGCTATTATTGCTAACTGCTCTAATTGATGGCTTGTTCAAAATTTCTGGTATCTAGCTGGTAGTTCTTTTACTATTTATTATAACATATATATATATAATATCTGTCTTATATATGTTCCGTTAACGTGCATAATTTTCATTTGTTCTATATAATTTTTTTCCGTCTTTTTATATTACGCTGCTAATACTTTTAGCTGCTGTTTTAAAAAAATTACGAATGAATAGTTACTTGGCTGATAATAACAAAAGAATAGATTCTGAAATTTTGAAAATTTTCATGTCCCTGTCGGACAAATGAATTTTTTTGTGCCAAAGTGACAAAAGTCAAACGGGGATAATAACCATGCATGCATATGATCTGTGTGCAATACTGACCTCTCTATATAGCAGGTGAATGCAATAAGCTTGAAAAATATATAAAATAAAGCTCATTGTTGCAAACATATATACATAAAATAGAAGACATAGATGTCTTATTATTTTTCACACAACATCTTGGTAACATATGTATTGTTCATATTATAATTATTGCGGATGTGGGACGATTTACTAATTTTATGCTATTTTAATTATAGAGACTATACTAAGTATAATAATTTTAGTATACTTAGTATAATAAATTTAATATAATTAAGTATAATAAATTAATGATATATCAAACATTTATTATAATAAATTTAGTATAATAAGTATACTGAATTAGGCGAAATAATTATAATAATTATACTTTTTTTATTATACTGAAGTATACTTTATTATAGCTGGAAGTATACTATTTTTATTAAATTATACTATATTAATGTATGATAAAGTATACTAAATCATAAGTTTTTTTTACAAGGGTATATATATATATATATATATATATATATATATATATATATATATATATATATATATATATATATATATATATATATATATATATATATGGGGGGGGCTGCCCCCTCTAGGCTTTTTGTTCTGGGTCCCCTAGTACCCCAGCTAGGTCCTGTATATCAAACAAAATATAGTTATATATAATTACAAATTATATAATAAGAATTAATCTATATATATATATCCATTATTGCACAAAATTGTTTTCTGCGTGGGTATATATATATATATTAAGAAAATAAAAAAGAAGGCAAGACCTTTTATAATTATGATATATACAAACAATATATATAAGTGGTTATTATAATATTTATATATTTATATTTGATGATCACCATGGCACACCAAGCTCTCGCTCTCCTCACGTTACTCTCTCTCTCTCTCTCTCTCTCTCTCTCTCTCTCTCTCTCTCTCTCTCTCTCTCTCTCTCTCTTTCTCTCATCTCTCTCTCTCTCTCTTTCTCTCTTTCTCTCTCTCGACCCCGTATATAAATAAAAAACAAAATTATATTGCTTTCAGATTACTTTCATAAACATATAAATACATAAATAATCGGGAGAAATTTCTCAGACCTCTGACGTTGTATCCGGTGTCATTCAAGGGTCTGTTTTAGGACCTCTATTGTTCAATATTTTCATGTGTGATCTTCCTGATTGTGTTTCATCAGAAATGTTACAATACGTTGATGAATCAACAATGTTTAGATTGATAAAAAAAAAGTACTTGATTCTGAAAAATTGCAGGATGATCTTCATAATTTGTCAATTTGGTGTTTTAACAATGGCATGTCATTAAATATTGGTAAATGTACTGTAATGGATATAACGCTAAGTAAAACTGCTCTTAATACTGAGTATACTATAGAAAACAATGTACTGAAATATATATAGTAGCTCTATCAAATTATTGGGTGTCATATCCCGAGTGAAACATTTTCATGTAAATTGTCTGTAAAAACTCTCTAAGTGACCTGTAGAGGCCAAAAAAACCTGTAAATAACATGTACAAGTCTCTACTACTCTGTAGTTTCAGATTTTGCTTCTTTCTCGACCCTGCTTTACAGGGTTCGTTGCTTGTACACAATCTGTAGAGATACTGTACTTTCCTGTAAGCTGAAGTCTGTAGGGTTACAGAAACGTGCGAAGAAATTTACAGAGAGGACACACCCTGTAACTGTTTGTAGGTGTCCATAATCAGTCTGTACATTATTAGATTCTTAACCTCTACGGCTACAAGATATGTATAGACTCCGTACATATAACAATACCTTTACACAACCTGTAGAGATACTGTACTTTACTGTAAGCTGGAGTCTGTAGAGTTACAGAAATATGCAAAGAAATTTACAGAGAGCACAGACCCTGTAACTGTCTGTATGTGTCCATAATCAGTCTGTACATACATTATTAGATTTTTAACCTCTACGGCTACAGGATACGATGGACTTCGGACACATAACAGTACCTTGCATAATTATTGTAGCACTTTGTAATTTATATGTGCCTCCCACGAGAAAATAAATGCGAATAAATTGTGAATACGAGTGAAAAATTCACACATTTTCCCACATGTTGAAGCCGATTGACGACTCTCTCATGCAGATTGATGCGTCATTCACGCATTTTAACAAATTTTTAATAATTTAACAAAATAAGTGTATTTCAAGCAATTTCGCCCATCCATATTGACATATACTGATTAATATTCACATAGTTGACTAGAGCAACTCCACGCATTTTCACATAAATTGACGTATTTTTAATTTAGTATCAACTTCACCTCTATTGATGCAAATTGAGTTGATTCCACTCGCCCATTTTCATGAATTTTCACGCAGTTTCATCCAATTATGATCCAACATTTTTTATAAAGTCAGTTCATGTATACTGACGCACTTTCAGCCAGTTTGATGCAAAGTACGTTCACTCACTTTGAAACTTTTTCATGCACATTCACCCATTTGTCAACCAATTTTTTTCATAAAGTCCCCTCATGCAAATTGACACATTTTGACATATTTTGACGCATTTTCACCAATTTGCTGACCATTTTTTTTCAGAAAGTCCCCTCATGCAAATTGGCACATTTTGACATATTTTGACGCATTTTCACCAATTTGTTGACCAATTTTTTTTCATAAAGTCCCCTCATGCAAATTGACACATTTTGACATATTTTGACGCATTTTCACCAATTTGCTGACCATTATTTTTCATAAAGTCCCCTCATGCAAATTGGCACATTTTGACATATTTTGACGCATTTTCACCAATTTGTTGACCATTTTTTTTTTATAAAGTCCCCTCATGCAAATTGACACATTTTGACATATTTTGACGCATTTTCACCCATTTGTTGACCATTTTTTTTTAGTAAAGACCCCTAATGTTTTTTCACGCATTTTCACACATTTTCACGCATTTTCACACATTTTCACGCACTTTGAACTATTTGTTCAACAATTTTTTTAACAACATCCTTTAGTGCATATTAATGTATTTTAACATATTTTCAGCATCTCTCAGTAGGAAATTTGACGTACCATGACCAGCAAGTGACGTCATGGAACAAGGCGTGAAAAAATGTTATTCATGTGAGGGGACTTAGGAAAAAAATTAGTCAACAAATGGTCGAAGTGCATAAAAATGTGTGAAAATGCGTGAAAATACATTAGTGGTCTTTATTAAAAAAAAAAGGTCAACAAATGGGTGAAAGTGCGTGAAAAAGTGTGAAAATGCGTGGATATGCATGAAGGGACTTAATGAAAAATGTTGGTCGACAAATGGGTGAAAGTGCGTGGAAAAGTGTGAAAATGCGTGAATATGCATGAGGTGACTTCATGAAAAAAATGTTCTACAAATCTGGTCACATGACCGGAAGTCATGTGACTTGGCGGTTGGTAGTAACACAAGATGGCTGACGCAGAGAGGTTATAGAAAGCTCCTCGTGTGTGTATGGTGATTTATGAGGTGTTTAAGTGAAGTTTTACTTATTCCTGAACATTAAATAGTTAATTACAATGAAGTTAGGTTACCATTCGTTTGTCCAGTGTTAATATTTGCCATTTTTTCGCACTTTTTATGATGTAAAAAGAGAAAATTTAATGTTGCATTTTTGCCGGTCGAGTTTTCAAAATGTCAGATTTAATTGGAGTCGCATAAAATATCGAAGATTAAGCCACGACGAGAAGTTCTATCAGATAAGTAAAAACAGTTCTTATTAATTTATTTAATTATGACGAAGTATAAAAATAATTCCTTTAATAGTTAAATTATTCAAAGGAATCATTAATTATAAAAAGTAGTGAAAACCTTATACTGCTATATATTATAGTCAGCCTAGTAAGTTTTTTTTTTTATAAAAGCCTCTCATTTTATACTAGCTGTATATCTGTATACCGGCCTATATTTCTGTTTGTAAAAATTATTGTTTTTATTTTGCTTTCGATGTTTGACAAATGAGAACAATCTTTATTACTGTACGTAAAAATTTGCGCGCGTTTCTTTGTGGATTTTTCGTACATTTCAGGTATCCATGGGGACTGAGGCCATGGGACTGCATTCACTTCCAATGGTTTGGTGAGCTAGCCTGCGACGAAAAATGCATGAGACCATGTGTAAAAATTTGGTAAATGATGGTGTGAAAATTCGTGGGAATGAATGAATTTTGCATGTTTAGACTTTGTGAAAAAATTACTTGTTAAATGTATGAAATTTCGTGAAAAGGTTTGAAAAATATTAAATTTGAATGACTGGAATTTGTAAAATAATATGGTTGATAAAAGCGTGAAAGTTCATGAAAAAGCGTCAAAATGAGTGAATTTGAAGGACTGAACTTTGTAAAAAATAATGGTTGATAAAAGTGTGAAAGTTCATGAAAAAGCGTCAAAATGAGTGAATTTGAATGACTGGACATTGTAAAAAATTATGGTTGATAAAAGCGTGAAAGTTCGTGAAAAAGCGTCAAAATGAGTGAATTTGAATGACTGGACTTTGTAAAAAAATTATGGTTGATAAAAGCGTGAAAGTTCCTGAAAAAGCGTCAAAATGAGTGAATTTGAATGAATGGACTTAAGGAAAAAAATTAATCAATGAAAGTGTGAAAGTTCACGAAAAGGCGTCAAAATGTGCGAGCCAGTATACCTGAAAGTGTGTGAATTCGAGCGAAGTATTTTGGTGGCAGGCATTTACGTCAATATTTGTTAATATTAATCAAATTACATGAAAATGTGCCAATATATGATATCAAATTCACTCGCGCATATTGACTCAGAAAAGGGGCGAAATTTAGGTGAATTGGAGTCAATATGCGCGAGCCAATATACCTGAAAGTGCATGAAGTCGAGCGAAGTATTTCGGCAGGCATTTACGTCAATACTCGTCAATATTAATCAAAATACGTGAAAATGCGTCAATATAAAGTACCAAACATCGCCAAAGTGCATCAATACACGTTAATTCACTTGCGCATATTGACTCTAAAAAGGGGCGAAATTTAGGTGAATTGGAGTCAATATGTGCGAGCCAATATACCTGAAAGTGCGTGAAGTCGAGCGAAGTATTTCGGCAGGCATTCACGTCAATACTCGTCAATATTCATCAATATACGTGAAAATGCGTCAATATAAAGTACCAAACATCGCCAAAGTGCATCAATACACGTTAATTCGCTCGCGCATATTGACTCCAAAAAGGGGCGAAATTTAGGTTAATTGGAGTCAATATGTGCGAGTGAATTTGTTGTGAGCTTTCACTCTTATTTTCTTGTGGGCTTTTAATGCGGGTATACATGTAATGCTACAAGCAAGCTACAGACTCATTACAAGTGAAACGCACTCTACATCAGTAATGCACTGTAGATTGTTTGTAAATTACCGAAATTTGTACTCAATTTTACAATTAATATAGTTCTATATATAAAAGAAACATATATATACGTTATACAGATATGCAGTTATATATGTCAAATTAACGTATCTGTTACTATATATATGAGCTAGGTTTTTACAGGATAACGAATTTTAACAAATATTTGTCTTTTTGAGATTTCTATGAATACAAAGAAATATTAACTACTTTTTACTGAATAATTTTTGAAATATTGATTTACTTTTTATTGGTGAATGATGTCAGCTTGATATAAATGAAAGTCGAATTCTTATGTCATGCAATTTTATTTATTATTAGTAGAAGTCATGTTGATTTAAATATCGGTTGAATAAAATTCTAAGTTAAATTTATTAAGAATATATGTGACGAACAGCCGTGTCTTACTTGTTTTAAGTGTCATTATACTGAACGAAGTTTGAAAATTATAATTTATGCAGTATTCTAAAAATTGTGCGTCTTCACGGCGAAACACATAAAGCCAACTGTGTTTTAAAATTTGGCGCGACGTAGCAATCTGTAGAAAACCTGTACTCATCCTTCTCTACCTGTAGAGCTACAGATATGCTACAGGTATGAGAGTCAAAATTGGTGTCAAAAAATTCACCTCAATAATTAATTTCTCAAATATAGTTGCATTTTTCACAAAGAAGAAGTGTCGATAATGTACAAATCATTGCACTCAAGCCGTATATAGTATTTATATTACTGTACATAATCTGTCTCTTTTTATATTTGAGAGGAAGCTTTTAAAACATGGTACGGCCACGCATCTGGAAGTGAAGAATATATAGGGAGTCTGACCGACGCTACTCTAGAACTCGAGTCTCGTTAGGTAGGCAGGTAGGATAGTATAGGCAGGCAGGCAGGGTCAGTAGGTAGGGCCATAAAAGCTTCAGCATAGCATAAAAGACGTATTGCCTCTCTTTATTTTTTTTTAGCCTTGGTTTAGTGGAAAAGATTACAGGTATTTTACAGGATGATACAATATATTTACAGACCATGTACAGAGTATTTACAAGAAAAATGGTTACTTTGTTCCAATATATACAGACTTTTAACAGGTAACCGGGTAACCGGTTAACGATACTGTAGAAACCCTGTAATAAAATACTGTACAACCCTGTATTTTTGTAACAAATACAGGGTTGTACAGTATACAGTGATGGACTTTTTACAGGTAAATTGGAAGGAGTTTTTACAGTATATTTACAGATTGGACCGGCTGAATTTTGTTACTCGGGATGTTAACCTCTGATCTAAAATGGAATCTTCATGTTGAGAAAGTAAGGGCCAAAGTTGCTAAACTTTTAGGTTTTCTGCAGAGAAATCTTAAAGATTGTACTCAGAAAGTTAAACGTATGGCTTATCAATGTTAATATATAAGATCAATTATTACTTACGGGTCTCCAGCATGGCATCCTTCAACGTTAGAAAATATGAAAAAATTTGAACAGATTGAGAAAAGAGCTTTGAAATTCATACACAAAAATAATCCACCAAATTCAATTTCAAATTCCTATTAAGGAATATTTCAAAGTCATGGACTTGATATTATATTTTTTGAAAAATGTCAATCAGGTCACACTGATTTGAAAATTACTGATGTTGTACTTGTTCATGGGAGACCCATTATAGAGGTCAAGAGGGAGCTGTTTTACTTATTCCCCCTAAAATAAGAATAAAAATTTATACAAAAATGGCTTTGTTTGTAGATCCTGTTTTAGAGTGGAATCAGCTCCCTCCGAATGTTAAATTAGCTACTGGTAATGAGTTTGCTAATTAATGCTGTGAAAAAATACTATTTATCTATTTAGTAATTATTTGTTATTATATATATGTAATAACTTTTTGACTTAACCTTATTGGTTTAATAATGTGTAGTAATTAATTATTAGGATAACTACCACTTATGTGTTTTTACGCTTTGTACGTTATCCTCACCCAGTTCTAACCTGTGTTTTGTCTAAATGTATTGGGTGAAATAAATAAATAAAATAAATAAATAAAATAAAATTGTTTGCATATGGCTTAAAATTGTGTTCTATCTATTTTATAAAATGGAGTCATCATGGAGTCAACTATTACTTGATCTTGCTTTTTGTGACAGCTAAAAAGTTCATAAAATTTACAATGCATGCAGACATAAAGAAAATATAATTATAACTAAATAAAAAAGCATAAATTTACAATATAAGAGGTTTAATTGACATATAATGTGGTCAAATTGCTTACATAAAAGCCATTAATGCAACTATATATTATAGTTAACCATATAATATACTTCATCGATCTTGTTTTTATTTAAAGTTTTGACAAATACATATTATTATTATTTTCATAATAATTTTGTTATAACATGCTTAATAAGTTATTTTTGGGTTACATGAATTTATCTGCAGTACAATTTTATTACAAAAAATTCCCCACATTCACATTTTTTTACAACTATATTATATACATGTAAAATATAATATAAAGGTGGAATTAACAGCTATATATATAGGAATGTACATATAACCATTTAAGGATTAATGTCACCATGCATGGCGGCTAGTTATTGCTCAATATTTTGAATTGTTTTCCGATGATAACTGAAAATATTTTTAGTCCATAAAATATATATTATAGAGGATAAAATAAAAGTTAGTTTAAATGCTATATGTAAAAAAGCAACATATATTATGCCAAATTTGGTGTATATTTTGATTGAACAATTTTTTTTTTGTAAAACAGTCGATATATATACAGAGTATATATATATATGCTTATTTGACTAAAAGTCACAGCAGTCCCCATTTAAAACAATAATGCTGATATATCTTAAATGCTGAATATATAAAATATATATTTCACCGAATTTGGTCTCTTTTTATTTATTATTATATATTTTTCTTTTCATAGAAAATTATTTCATGATGTCATTATTATTGATGAAAATTATTTCAAGCTTTGCTAAAATTTTCAGAGTGGTGCTACTATGGGCTATTTTTTTTTACCATATATATGGCACTAGCTGATGACATTTTATTACTTAATTAATTAACTGTTTAAAATCTTATGGAAAACATGCATTATACCTTCTTTTCTTAATTTCTAGAATTATAAATTATTATATTGCAAATTTAATAGAAACTTTGTTCATGCATATTAATTAACTTAAAAAAATTATTTTGATTTTTAGCTTGATTATTATTTAAATTTTATATCCTAGCTTCCTGAGGGACTTCAAGAACAAAAATTACAACTATCGTTAAAAATTCTATTCTAAAAACAACAATTTACTAAAGTCACAACAAATTTTTGCTCGTGATAGTCCAAAGTCACAAAAGACATTGCTCCCTCCAATGTTGGATGACAGAGCTAGAAATGTTGGTGTATGCAGCCGTGCAGTGGACCAATATTGAATTATATATATATATATATATATATATATATATATATATATATATATATATATATATATATATATATATATATATATATATATATTTAAGTATTCAATAATTATATACCTACAAAATTCATCTAACATGGGTGCAGCCAAAGCTGGAGTGTTCATTCGATCACATAATTATTAGATCTGTAAATTGTGGGATTATATATTGCTAGTATATATATACATAAGAGTAGTAGAGAAGTAATCAATTAACAATTAAATACATACAAACAATAAATATTGGCAAAATATATGGATCAACTATATCCCAAATTTCCATTAATTGTGTAAGAACCCTGCAGTATTCTCACTGTAAAAATACTCATACGAGCTGTCGACCCAGCTGTGTCGTGTTTTTCGATCGTCATTTTTCTGACGGCGCGGCGTAACTTTAGCAGCGACGCCAAGACACAGCTGGGCAGAGGACGCATGTGGGGACGCCAAAATAATTAGAACTTGTGTTTGACCAAATCCTTTTACGGAAAATCATTTCAAGGTAAGTCAAATTAGTAAGAAATGAGTTCATTTGTGTGTTTTATGTATTAGTGTAGGTCAGTGCAGCCATACAGGAAAAGGTAGGATGTGTTTTGGATGGGTTAGAGATAAATACAGTGTCTATTTCATCGGCTAGGCAAAGCGACCGCCGTGTTAACGCTGTAGCATTCGTGCTATGGTGTTACACGGCGATGCTTCAACGCAAAAAAATATAATATCAATCTGATTATATTTATTTTTCAAAAGGGTGTGTTCTGTTTTCTTAACGTATTATATAGGAGTGCGTTTTGTTTTTTGAGTTTTAAATACGGACCACGGAGATATAAATTAATCCAGGGGGAAAAAAATGCAAGTGCATCACCGTACTCACCGCCCTGTGTATTTATTTATGCATGGCGATAGTATGGTGATTACAATTCAAAATGGCGGGAAAGTCCAACCAAGGCCAGTTTAAGGTTCATAAACTGTTTTAAGTGGATTTTAACTTCAGTACTCGGTTCATAATTATTGTTTTAATTTTTCTATTATTAAATAAAAGTTTTAGACAGTGGAAAATAGGGCAAAAGGGCATATGTGATTTTTATATGTTACCAAGCCAGATTCTCAAGGATGGCGCCATTTTATGTATGTGATGGCGGCGTTATCCATACCATATAATATAGTAAATATATTTAATTAATTTCTGAAGTAACTATGGGTTAAATAGTATTCATATGGCCTAAATAATTATTTTTAAATTATTGTTAAACTAAATAAATGTCCCCGCCTTGGTTTCTAACATATTTTAATAAATGTAAAATCTGAAATTTAATGGTCATAATTAAATAAAAAATATGTCAATGTTACAATATGGCTGCCTGACTGTAGTTTTTGCCGCGCATGAATCTGCGTGCACGGAACTATTTTTTGTAAAATTGTTTCATGTTTGGATGAGTAGGTTTGTTGTTTTGTAAGCAATATTATATTATAAAAAATTATAATATAATATTTTTAGCCAATTTAAATATTTTTGCACCTTTTTATTTTCTTAAAGTAAAAATACAGTAGCATGCTTAGGGTACTATTTTCTCGTGGAGCTTCCCGGTAGCGCCGCAAGCGGCGCTCACCACCCAAGCCAAGCTAGCAAAGCTTCCCAAAGCGTCCATTACAGCACTCGCAAACCAACGCTCTTCATGTGATGAACGTGTCCCGCTAGCTGCGCAAGACTCTTCGAGCATAAAGTCAAGACCTGAGAAATTATTACTCGCAAGTATAAGCCATAGCTCATTGCTGCTTCCTTGTGTTGATTTAAATATCTGGTATATATTTCTTTCGGTTAAAGCTATTCTAACCTGCAATTTACTTAACGTAATCAAAGCAATAGAATTCTGGTTTTGCTTCAGTCCCTTGGTGCAACAAATTGTGCTTGCATCATTGTATCTTATCACTTAATATTTCAAGTGAAGTCAATTATCTTACTTTAACTCAAAACTTTCATGCTACAAATTTAGTGCCATATACCAGCAGTTTTCAGCAATCATTCTTATGACTATTATATAATATTAATTCATGACTGTATGACGCAGTTTGTGCAAGCCATCGAGTAGTCCACCCAAGCGTCGATCGTTGATCTAACGGTTGGCCCGAACTGCTCTCAAGCTTAGCACATAACTATATGTCTCAGCCCTCTGGGTTAATCGCTAACCGCCATCTTAGCTGAGGTAAGGTCGCTGGGTGCCGCGCCCATAAGTTTGATTAATATAGTCTCATTTACACCATATATATTCAACCTCTCATCCGTTAATATTAGTGTTAATTTTATATTGATTTTTGTGTGTGTTACTGAATTACATCCAGTACAATAATATTATGTAAGGGTTAATTTGTGAAATTTAATTTTGTATTTTTCTAATTAATTCGATCAATTAAATATTATCAACCCTAGACGTTTGTTTTTAATTTCTCTTACATAAGAACCTTTTATTCATTCTAAGATAGCCAATTAGCCTAAGTGATAGGAATTGCTAACAGAATAAGTACTAGTAACACGCCGAGTACGTCCAGCAGCACCAATACAGGCCAGCAGCTGCAGTCATGGAGGGCAGGGTACGAGGTACGTTACAGTAAGTGGGGGCCTGTCATCCGGGATTATTGTACCATAAGTAACACACATATTTCTGTATAAATTTATACGCGTTGAGAGGATGTTATATGTACTTTAAGCTTATACAAACCCGCGTGGAATTGTTTCGTGTACAAGGCAAGTAAGATAGGGTTATCATTTACTTGCGAGTAAATAATTGAAGCACAAAATGGAGAAGCAGGATTCAGACAAGGGCCTAAGCTCCAGCAATACGAGCTCAGAACGTAATGTCGCAGTCGGCGGCCACCCGCAAGGTCCAATTGTCAGCTCAACCCCGCTACACACAGGTCACGACCAAGCGAGTTTTGGACCAACTCTTACCACGATTTCAGCGACGCCAGGCCAACAACAGCAGCGACAGCATGAACTTGTCACACTAACCCCAAGGGAGTTAGAAACAACACGTCAGGTCAGCTCAGGGGCCATTCCCCGCCGCCCACTAAGGGTCCTAGCAACTAGCAAGGTATTTAAATACCGAAGCAGGTCACATGACCCCATGCGCGAGAGCAGGGAACAGCAGCTCCTCATCGCGGAGAAGCTACGCATGCAAGAAATACAGCAGGCTTGGAGGGCACAACAACAGAGGATGCAGAAGGAACTAGATAGGCAGAAAAGGGACGAAAGATATTCCTCAGAAGAGCAGGAACGCAAGCTAGATGAGATGCAGCAACAGATAGATCAACTCACCTTTCTATGCAGAGAGCAGAGTAACTACCAGCAGGAACTGGAGCGTCGTTACGAGGCTGTCAGGAAGGCGAGAACTCCGCTGGGCCCCGAGGATACCCAGCGGAGCTCCGTCGACAAACAGCCACTAACCAATGTCTCGAGGACCCCACCCCGACAGAAGACACCCCCTCCAGGCGTAACCGAACTTCCCCAACAACGAGCAGAGGGAGATGTCGACCCTCTTAAGGCATGGTATGATAGATTACGCCGCAAGAAGCTAGAGGAGAAGCGTCGACAACAAGAAGAGATGCAGTACATGCAGCAGAACTCAATGGTACTGCCAACTGAAGACCTGCTACTGTTCGAAAGGGCAGAATCGGAGAGACGTCAGGCAGAAGCAAAGCAAATTGAGGCGATCCAAATGCAAATCCAGCTCGAGGAAAGCAGGAGGGAAGCCCGACGCCAAGATGAAGCCAGAGTGGTGAGCGAATATTCTTCAGCAAGGTCTGAGACCTCAGAGGGTAAACCCCGGAAGATAGGGACAGCCTGGGACGCGGAAGTCTACGAGAGACAACTTTCCGTCATGGCGGCACAGGAAGAAAAGGCCAGACTTCAGCGTCAAGCCAAGAACAACGAGACTTAAACAACCGAAGACCTTCTACGTTTCCCTCAATCAACGCCAGGTGTGCATCGAGAGTCTGTGAGCAGCCAGTCAACCCAAGAGACTCCTGCTGACGGACCAGAGATGCTCCAAGGTACGGGCTCATACCAAACCGTCGACGCGGAGCACCGTAAAACTGCTGGTATTGGACCACAGGAGTGGATCCCCACCAACAGTCGAACGGAGCGCCAGGAGTGGAGCTCAGCTCAGGCTACCAGAACAGTGAACCACGAGACTGCGAGCGGAGAACCGTACAAGTGGACCTCCGCCGCCAGTCAAGCGGCCCTGGACAACGACACTCAACGCGAGGCTATGAGCGGAGGAGCACCAAGGTGGACCTCCACTAATAGCCGAGTCGCGTTCGAGGACAGCGCGCACCGCGAGGGGTACCGCGACCTTGCAGCAGAGAAGTATGCTGAACAGGTAACGATTTCCCAAGCGGAGCGACCAAGTGCCCGCCACCAAAGAGACCAACCAGCATTACGAGCGAACGACCTGACCTACACACCATATACATCGCAGGCAAGTACAACCGGTAACATAACTTGCAGTAGGGCAGAGTTGCAGGCACTGGTTGAGTCTATCGTCGACCGACGGACCAGAGAAGAGTCCAGAATCTTCGAGAGACAACTTGCTCAGGACCGTGATCGCAGACGAGACCAAGAGTACGACGACCGTCAGCGTTACCAGGCCCTACGGCAGCAAGATGTATACGACACTCTCGTGGCCAAAGAGGTAAAAATGAAGAAATGGTCTCAACCCACACCGGATCGCCCTCCCCATGAATTTATCAAGGAATTTACGGCGTACGCAAAGGCAAGACCACACTGTGACATCGACAAACTGATGCTGCGGATTATGCCTACCGTCTTGGAAGGAAAGGCCAAGACCTGGTACGATTTCAGAGACCGGACACAAAGCTTCACGACGTGGGACGAGTTTCGAACTGCGTTTATGGACCGGTACAAGAGACCCAATTTCGAAGAGGACCTCAGGATGGAACTGATGACCAGATCACAACACGCCGACGAGCCGCTACCGGAATATATCGAGGCCATCGACGGGTATTATCTGCTGCTTGGAAACGAGGCATCGCAGCAAGAGCGTATCGCAAGAGTTAAGAGAGGGTTGCACCCAGAGTACATCGACTATATGTACGAAAGAAATTTCACTACAATGCATGATATGCAAAATGCCTCTTATGCAGTGCAAAGGATCGTACTCGCACGAAGAGACTACAAACCACCCCCTGATGCATCCGAGAGCGTGGAACCTACCCTCGCGTTCAACAGGGCCTCACGGCAGAGAGATAGACGCGACCGCAGCGACGACTCAAGGTCTGACTACGAAGCAGGCTCCCGTAACCGCGTGAGCATGCTAGCATTGGACCCACTGCGTGTCAGGAGGCGAGATACATCTGGGACCGCAGCTGCAGACCGGCCAACCAGCGAGGACAGGAAGGCCAGCAAGAATGTGAGTTTCTCAAACTTACGCAGAGATAGCAGGGATCGAAGACAGGTCCGTGGAGGTGAACGTACGCGTTCGACCTCCAGGGACTCTCAGAGATCTAGCTCCAAGGACAAGTCTACCGTGGAGTGCTTCAAGTGCGGAAAGACAGGTCACTACGCGAACGAATGCCCAGAGGCCACCCGCACCAAGACTCCCGAGGGCACGCCCAACCCAGCGAGAGACCGTTCGAGGAGCCCCGCCTCAAAAAACTCCGAGAAGGCGCCTCCTCGCAAGGCGACTTAGCCAGCAAGGAGGCAGGAAAGAAGGGAGGCACGAGAAATCCAACACAGCCTTCCAAAAGAGCAGACAGTAAGGCCAACAAAAGATTTTGGAAAAAAATGAATGCAAATTACGACTGTCTGTTAGTAAACCCACTAGAACGGGTTGAATACACTTCAACACTCAACGACAACAACGGACCTGTGAATCATAAACCAGTAGTCAAGGTCACAATAGCAAATTCAATTTTCCACGCCCTGTTAGACACCGGGTCATCTCACACGCTGATCAATGGAGAGGTCGCGAATTTTCTGCGAGAGGCAGGCTGCAAATTCAGAGGCAGTCAGATCCGAGTGGTTACTGCCCAAGGGGAGACAGACCTGGCAGGCAGTACTCAAGCTCGTATTATTTGGAGGGGTGGCAATGCATCACACCAGCTGCATTGTCTTCCAACACTGAAACCGTCAATAGTGTTAGGACTAGATTTCATCTTGAAAGAGAACATTGACATATCAGTGCCCAGAGGTGGGTGGTACAAGCTTGACACACCACATGAGGTGATCCCATTCGACAGAGAAGTAATTACGTGCTTCGTGACAGAATCCACCGACTACGCACAACAAATTCTAGCAAATTTCACAGGGCCACCAGACATCAAGAGGAGACTCACGGCATTGATAAAAAAATATCACAAGATGGGTTTGTTCACCAAACGACCAGGACTAGTGACTGGAGTCGAGCATGAGATCGATGTGGGAGACAACAAGCCATACAGATGTCGCTCCCGACCCATGACAGAGGAGAGAAGGAAGATCATGGACACCATCATAGACGAATACATCGAAATGGACTGCTTGGAGTCCTGCGAAGGCGAGAGTGAGTATGCGTGTTGCCCGGTACTGGTCAAGAAGAAGGCAGAACCAGGCGCATCACCCTCTTTCCGTCTCTGTGTAGATTATAGACCTGTCAATAGGATTTCGCGAGTTATTCCTTACAAAATGCCCAGAATTGACTACATTTTGGCTCAACTGGGAGAAGCAAACGTGTTCTCGACAGTGGATCTGTCAAGCGGCTACATGCAGATCAAGATGAAAGATGCCGACATGAACAAGACTAGCTTCATTACTCCCCACCGCGGCAGTTTCAGATTTCGACGTATGCCTTTCGGTTTGGCCGGGTCAGGGTTTACGTTCCAAAGGGTCATGGATAAAATTCTGCAAGGTGCAGCCTACAAGCACGCCGCCTGGTTCTTGGATGACGTGTGTACGTTTTCGCCAGACTGGGACTCACATGTACATCACTTAGACGACGTCTTCGGAAGACTGAGCGATGCAGGTTTTACTATCAACCCCAAGAAAGTACACATTGGATGTTCAAAAATTAAGCTGTTAGGTCATGTGGTTTCACCCGGAAAGGTACAGCCTGATCCAGACAAGGTACGCTCAATCAACAACTACCCTGTTCTCAAGGACAAGAAGCAGGTCATGCGTTTCCTTGGGCTGTGTGGATTCTTCAGGAACTACGTCAAAGACTTCCAGAAGATAGCCGCCCCTCTCACCACCCTCCTGCGCAAAGCGACGAAGTGGAGGTGGGAAACCGCCGAGCAGACAGCGTTTGACGCGCTCAGGTCTGCCTTGACAGCTGACACGTGCCTAGCACTACCGGACATGAATAAAGACTTCATCATCCAGACAGATGCTTCCCTGGAAGGACTTGGAGCCGTCTTGATGCAAGAAGGACCATCTGGCCCAAGGCCAGTACACTTTGCGAGCAGACTACTACTCCCCGCTGAGAAAAACTACTGCATTTTTGAAGTCGAGTGCCTAGGGGTAGTATATGCCGTACAGAAATTCCTCCCCTACATAGAGTTCAACCACTGCACTGTGTTCACTGACCACAAAGCACTCAAGAGCCTGATGACCATGGAGGAGCCGACAGGGCGCGCTCGCCGCTGGGCAATGAGGTTAATGGGTCTTGACATAACCATTGAGTACCTGAAGGGTACCTCAAATTTGGTGAGTGACGCACTCAGCAGGGCACCTTGCGAAACACCGGAGGACATACAGGAGACGTATGTGGACGGCATCTTACCTGTAGGGGACCCCCCACAGGAAAACTTGCTCAAGTTTGCCGAAGATCTGCCGACGGTAGACAAGAGCGACCATATGTGTGGACGATGCAAACCGATGAAGAAAGAACCGAGCCTTCGGATGCCACGAGCACCGAGGTTCAGCGTAAACATGGGCGAGGACACGCCAACAGCCCTGATCACCCTCGCAAAACAACCGGACAACATGCCGACAACAATGGGTGAGTGGGCAGCAGCACAACGTCGAGACACAGCCTTGGCAGACATTATACTACAGTTGGAAGGCAAAGACAAAAAGCTGATCGCCAGAGGCTACAACATCGACCCAGACCAAGTCTTGAGACGACGCAACAAGAAGGGAGACAATCTCATAGTCGTGCCAGATGGGCTACGCCATGCAGTTCTGATCGTGCACCATGATCATGTCTTGGGAGCGCATTTAGGTGTAAGGAAGACCAAAAGTAAAATCTCACAAGCTTACGTATGGGACAGCATGCGACAGGACGTCCAAGAGTACATCAGAGGTTGCACGACGTGTCAGAGGATTAAACCTTCAAATGCAGGTATGTTCGGCTTGATGTCGAGCAGGCGCGCCAGCAAGCCAGGCGTCTCAGTTTCATGCGACCTGATTGGGCCCCTACCCCGGTCCAACACGTATGAGCATGCGTTGGTAATCATCGACGACTTCACGAGCAACCTGGAGATTTACCCTTTACAAAAGGCTACTACCCATGCGGTGGCCACCGCCCTGATAAGGTACTGTTGCAGCTATGGTTTTATGAAATTCCTACGCTCAGACAACGGCCCGCAGTTTGCGAGCGCGGTCTGGCAAGATTTGTGTAAAACATTACAGATAAAACCCAGCAAGACAGTCGTCTACCGACCTTGCGGTAACCCGACGGAGAGGATGAATAGAACCATCAAGCAATGCGTGAAGGCGTACGCAGAAAAGCATCGCAACTGGTCGAGGTACTTGCCAGCAGTAGGTTATGCCATCCGCACGGCTATTAGCGAGTCTACGGGCTTCACCCCGGCCATGCTCACCTTTGGCCGAGAGTTAGATTCACCATTCATACCCCCGCCTACCACCACCCCGGGCGAGGTCAGCGTGGAAATTGCTACCGAGTACGTCAAGGAGCTACACGAACACCTGGAAACTATCTACAACGAAGCACGAGAGAACATCGCGAAGGCCAAGAACAGCCAGGAGAAATATTACAACCAAGGTCGCCGCGTTTCCCCCTTTCAGGTAGGAGACGAAGTATTCAGGAGGACCAACATACTCAGCAATGCCGACAAAGGGATTGCCGCGTCGTTGGCACCCCTGTTCGAGGGGCCTTATCTCTTGGCAAACCAGGTGTCTGAAAATGTTTTCGACTTGACCACGCCAACAGGTGAACCAACAGGAAGACGGAACGTGGATCAGCTACGACAAAGTTTCCAGCAGCCACAGTGGGCTGTGGATCAGGTGGATCTCAGTGTCCTGGAGGACGATGAAGAACGGCCAGAGGAGTGTGTAGAGGAGCCGGACTTAGAAGAGCTGGCACTGAGAGGTGCAGGCGACACGACCGGCGATACCACTCTTCCACCCCCCCCCCGAGCCGCCGCCCCTTGGTGACGGTGTGCATGGGGACGAACGCGGTGATCGTCCTACCAGGGAAACTAGGTTGCCTGCTCGGTTACGGGATTATGTATTGTGTGTATCATCTGTTCTTACTGATCCCTATGCATTGCAGATTTCTGCCCGCAAATGACAGGCGAGACCACCCCGCTGAGCACCCAGGTCCGCGATGGTAGGATCGCTTGGAAGAAAATGAGGTCTATCCACCAGCGAACAGAGGAGAGTGGCAGGAGACACCGGGACGAGCAGGCAAAGCAGAGGCAAGAGCACCAGCAGACAACTCTCTCCGCGGCGATGAAGAAAAGATTAGGTACCAAGGACTACCAGATGACAAGTCAGAAGAAGAGAAGTAACGCAGAGATCCGACTGGGCAAGTGTAGCCCAGTCTCAAAGCACAACGCCTCTGTCCTCGCCAACCCAAAAAATTTCAAGCATCTCAGCACCCCCGAGGGAAAGTTAGGGCTAAAAAAGGGGCGAGACCTCCGAGTAGCTCTTTCATACCAGGGTAAGAGGGTCCTGATGAGGGAAGAAGAGAGCCGTATGCTGAGGGAAACCCAAGATCTCCGCGTGAAACTAAACAGGCTGGGTGTACAAAAGGTAGATACCCCTGACCTGAAGGACTTCAACGAGCCGACTGTTGTCAAGGGAGTTCCGGGAGGATACAACCAAGAAGAGGAAAAAGACCAAAAAATCCAAGAACTACAGGAGGAGTTGCAAAACGTAAAGCTCCAGAGACAGTTGCTGTTGAGGGTCATCGAGACCACCAAGAACCCCGAGGATGTACAGGTACTGCGCACCACGGCTACGGGAGATAGAGTACCGTCAGAACAACAGATCAGATGTGCCAGGGCTCGGGAACATGAGGAGATGGAAGCGAAGCGTCAACGCCAGATCGAGGCGGATGCCAGGAAGAGTCAAATAATAGCAGCACAAAGGACCAAGAGGAAGACTGCAAAACGGAACCGCCAGGCAAGAAATGCCAGACGACGAACATGGGAAGAACAACAGGCAATAAATGACAGAGTGGCCAGAGATCTGGAAATATTCGAAGCCAGGAAAGCGGCAAAAATCAAAAAGGCTGCAACGGCCTCGAGGTCAATTGCAAACGTAGAAGTCACCGTCCCACGGGCGACGTTCCAACCCCCTCCGAACCTGTTAGGTCAACCACAACGGATCGTCCGCCAACAGGAACCACAGGTAATGGGACTTGTGTATCTCCACCCAGTGCCGCCTGTCCAGGCACAACCTCTCGTTGATTGGGTGCAGCGCTGGGCCAACAGCCAAGTCGTTGCCGGCCAGCTAAACCAACAGCACAACCAACAGGTGACTGCGCCGACGACCATGCGTTTCGAGGAGGTCGACCAGAGTTTTCCCAAATACTACAAATAGGTTCTAGTAGCTACTCACCTATTCCTTCCGCAAATAAAACCTTATCCTTTCTTAGTTTCCCATAGCACAGGGCGAAGTATACTACAAGGTACGGTTCCATGATCCACAACGCCGAGCACCAGTCAGAGGGACTGGTGAACGTTTTGGAGAAGGATCCAGGACCTTCAGAAGCAGACGGCCTGCTGAATCCCCGAAGTCAAAGCCGAAATCCCGCAATCCTTGATTTCGATGATCTCGTGCCAATTGGGCACCAAATCTCATCAGCTAGGTGAAATGCAATATAAAAACAATGATCTCTGAAGATCTTAAGTTCCTTTTGTTTGTGCCACAGCTCAGGAAGAGAGCCGAAAACAAAGACTGGTAATTATAAGCTGCGGTAGTAGATCGCATAGTTTTAAGTTGTTTTGTTTCCCATAAGGAAGCTAGCTGATTTTTGCACCTAGCAAATAGTCTTAAGGTGGATGTGTACCACGAAATTTTTGTTTTCTAGAGTTAGTGTCCAATAAGGACGACTGAATGTTTGTTCAGTTTTTGACTGTTTGCAATAAGAGTTTGCATAGTTTGTAAGCCAACTAGTCTCAACTATCTCATTTTTGAGTTTAGATAGTCGATGCTAGTTTTGTTTGTGTATGTTTTCTTAATGTTTTGTAAGACTACCCAGATGATTTTCCGTCAAATTTGGGGAGGGGTAATGTAAGAACCCTGCAGTATTCTCACTGTAAAAATACTCATACGAGCTGTCGACCCAGCTGTGTCGTGTTTTTCGATCGTCATTTTTCTGACGGCGCGGCGTAACTTTAGCAGCGACGCCAAGACACAGCTGGGCAGAGGACGCATGTGGGGACGCCAAAATAATTAGAACTTGTGTTTGACCAAATCCTTTTACGGAAAATCATTTCAAGGTAAGTCAAATTAGTAAGAAATGAGTTCATTTGTGTGTTTTATGTATTAGTGTAGGTCAGTGCAGCCATACAGGAAAAGGTAGGATGTGTTTTGGATGGGTTAGAGATAAATACAGTGTCTATTTCATCGGCTAGGCAAAGCGACCGCCGTGTTAACGCTGTAGCATTCGTGCTATGGTGTTACACGGCGATGCTTCAACGCAAAAAAATATAATATCAATCTGATTATATTTATTTTTCAAAAGGGTGTGTTCTGTTTTCTTAACGTATTATATAGGAGTGCGTTTTGTTTTTTGAGTTTTAAATACGGACCACGGAGATATAAATTAATCCAGGGGGAAAAAAATGCAAGTGCATCACCGTACTCACCGCCCTGTGTATTTATTTATGCATGGCGATAGTATGGTGATTACAATTCAAAATGGCGGGAAAGTCCAACCAAGGCCAGTTTAAGGTTCATAAACTGTTTTAAGTGGATTTTAACTTCAGTACTCGGTTCATAATTATTGTTTTAATTTTTCTATTATTAAATAAAAGTTTTAGACAGTGGAAAATAGGGCAAAAGGGCATATGTGATTTTTATATGTTACCAAGCCAGATTCTCAAGGATGGCGCCATTTTATGTATGTGATGGCGGCGTTATCCATACCATATAATATAGTAAATATATTTAATTAATTTCTGAAGTAACTATGGGTTAAATAGTATTCATATGGCCTAAATAATTATTTTTAAATTATTGTTAAACTAAATAAATGTCCCCGCCTTGGTTTCTAACATATTTTAATAAATGTAAAATCTGAAATTTAATGGTCATAATTAAATAAAAAATATGTCAATGTTACAATATGGCTGCCTGACTGTAGTTTTTGCCGCGCATGAATCTGCGTGCACGGAACTATTTTTTGTAAAATTGTTTCATGTTTGGATGAGTAGGTTTGTTGTTTTGTAAGCAATATTATATTATAAAAAATTATAATATAATATTTTTAGCCAATTTAAATATTTTTGCACCTTTTTATTTTCTTAAAGTAAAAATACAGTAGCATGCTTAGGGTACTATTTTCTCGTGGAGCTTCCCGGTAGCGCCGCAAGCGGCGCTCACCACCCAAGCCAAGCTAGCAAAGCTTCCCAAAGCGTCCATTACAGCACTCGCAAACCAACGCTCTTCATGTGATGAACGTGTCCCGCTAGCTGCGCAAGACTCTTCGAGCATAAAGTCAAGACCTGAGAAATTATTACTCGCAAGTATAAGCCATAGCTCATTGCTGCTTCCTTGTGTTGATTTAAATATCTGGTATATATTTCTTTCGGTTAAAGCTATTCTAACCTGCAATTTACTTAACGTAATCAAAGCAATAGAATTCTGGTTTTGCTTCAGTCCCTTGGTGCAACAAATTGTGCTTGCATCATTGTATCTTATCACTTAATATTTCAAGTGAAGTCAATTATCTTACTTTAACTCAAAACTTTCATGCTACAAATTTAGTGCCATATACCAGCAGTTTTCAGCAATCATTCTTATGACTATTATATAATATTAATTCATGACTGTATGACGCAGTTTGTGCAAGCCATCGAGTAGTCCACCCAAGCGTCGATCGTTGATCTAACGGTTGGCCCGAACTGCTCTCAAGCTTAGCACATAACTATATGTCTCAGCCCTCTGGGTTAATCGCTAACCGCCATCTTAGCTGAGGTAAGGTCGCTGGGTGCCGCGCCCATAAGTTTGATTAATATAGTCTCATTTACACCATATATATTCAACCTCTCATCCGTTAATATTAGTGTTAATTTTATATTGATTTTTGTGTGTGTTACTGAATTACATCCAGTACAATAATATTATGTAAGGGTTAATTTGTGAAATTTAATTTTGTATTTTTCTAATTAATTCGATCAATTAAATATTATCAACCCTAGACGTTTGTTTTTAATTTCTCTTACATAAGAACCTTTTATTCATTCTAGGATAGCCAATTAGCCTAAGTGATAGGAATTGCTAACAGAATAAGTACTAGTAACACGCCGAGTACGTCCAGCAGCACCAATACAGGCCAGCAGCTGCAGTCATGGAGGGCAGGGTACGAGGTACGTTACAATTGTTACGTCAATATAAATTTTCTGGGACACGTACTATATATAGCATTATAGTGTATTAATTAAGTAATATTGCATGGATTGAACATACACACATAGATTTTTTATAAGTACTGCATGCCTCATTATTATTTATTTATTTATTTATTTATTTATTTATTTATTTATTTATTTATTTATTTATATTTATTTACCTGCTATTGATGCAAAAATCAAAATAATATATATATATATATATATATATATATATATATATATATATATATATATATATATATATATATAATATTTCTTGCATGATCAATATATCATAAAGAGAATTAATTCATAAGGGGGGAAATGCTGATTGGCACTTAATTGATGTACTTTCAGTTAATTAAAAAAATAACTGCAATATGCATGTACAAATAAATTAAATACTGAATATTTACTGTAAATACAAATACTGTAAATATATTTATCAAGTTACATATTGAAACTCTAGCTCATTATTAATTAAACCATTGTCGATAATCATCAAGCCAAAGATAATAAGATGAGCTATATATATCTGCATGCCTACCATAATCAAGAAGTGCAATAATGAGCTTATATCGATCTGCTTTACCCGTAAGCTAATAATTGCAATCACTTATAGCTCATTATTGCACACATGCAATCATGATAGGCCCAGCATAATTTCCAATCTTGTACTGAATACCACAAAAAATTAAATATTCATATTTATTGTAGCTGTTAAATAGGTTAATTTTGTTTTTAATTAATTATATTAATATATATAGGCTAGGGTTCGTCACTTTTGGTTGTGATGGATGTGAATTTTTGAGGATACGGACCGACCGACAGCCAAAAAAATTGGATGGCAGCAAAAAAAAACAAAAAAACAGCCAATATTGCTTTTGAAGTTTCCCTCCAAATGCAACTTGGCTGTGATGAGTTGGGAGAATTTTTCCCAACCACTCGCAACCGGAAGTACTCCCCCTCTACTTAAATTCATTTTGGGAGCGCGCGAGTTTCAATTGGCCGTGGCACAACCATCACAAACAGGTTACGGACCCATCAACAGCCATTCACAACCATCACAACCAGGTAACGGACCTTAGCCATAGTCATCTTGATACTCTTGCAAATTTTTTTTTTTTTTTTTTTTTTTTTTTTTTTTTTTTTTTTATTTGATTTATTTTGTGGGTTTTTAATGTACGTGACTTTTAAAACAGCAAGTCTTATTTGGTTACAACATTACAAATTGCTTTTTAAATAATTTTAAACTGCAAAATGCTAAAATTTAAAACAAAAGTTAAAATTTCAGTTTCACTGCAGTAAAATGTACACCGGCCTCTGGGCATGATCATGAACTTTAACATGCACCACTTGCCATGCAGAGTTGAAGTCCAATAAACAGAGGATGCAGATTTGTAATTTTGAGCGATTGATATATGTTAAAAGAAGAACACTTGTCTTATTCTACCAACATCAAAAGAGTTTTGGTTCACCACGCAAAGCAGAGGAGTAATTAAAGTACTTGGTGTCCCGAGGGGTACGTAAAATATAATATATATATATATATATATATATATATATATATATATATATATATATATATATATATATATATATATATATATATATATATATATATATATATATATATATGTATATATAGCTCTATGGCAAGAGGAACAATAGAAACCTTAACTATTTGTTAGACATGCTGCACTGCATCAATTTTCCAAATAATTACATTAAATTAATATTACACTTAAGTTTCTTTATATTTTACCTTCAAGATATTTCTATTTCAGTGGATATAATATAATATTATATAAATTACATCCCCTCTTTCCCATCAAACTGCTTTAATGGGGAACTACAATATGTATAATGTTACAGGTTTAAGTATTGATTTTTCCCTTAATTGGCTTTTGGATAATTTATAAATTTAGCTCTTCAATAGAATATATTGTCAGAAATTAAATGTTAAAAACGAGAGACAATTAAATCTAGGTTAAAAAGACCTTTAACTAATTCTTATATAGTCACTGCATGCAAATGCCCATTTAGACTTTCATTGGTTAAGCAAATGCTGATGACAATAATGTTGCTATATTTTATGATTGAAGCTGCAAAAACATATTTATATAATATTTATAATACGTACATGTAATAATATATGATGGTATAGTAATTTTTAAAACTTGCAGAATTTTTGGAAGTGATTTTTAATAACTTTAAATTCTATGTATAATTGTATACCATGTTTACCTGCCAACGCAAATACAAAATTTGTTAGAGAATTTCACAGATTTCTCCGAAGTGCAGGGACTCAAACCTACTTCTCAAGCATTTTGCATGCTAGACCTTGTAAAAAGGAATTATACTTATTACAAATTAATTCCTATGCTTAATTCGTCTAATTTAGTATAATTTCTAAATGATTAATATACTAAATTACATATTAATTATACTAGTTTTTATTTTATTATACTAAATTATAGAAAAGCATTTTTCCAAAGTAAAAAAATAAGTGACATATTGAACCCTATATGATTGCCTCAAAATGATTTAAAGAGGTATACTATTTCTATAATTTAGTATAATAAAATTAAACTAGTAGAATTAATCATTTAATTTAGTATATTAATCATTCAGAAATTATAATAAATTAGGCGAATTAAAAGCATAGGAATTATACTTTATTAATTTGTAAAAAGTATAATTCCTTTTTACAAGGGAGTGCTTTACCAGCTAGACCACTGGGCTCAATTAACCTTCAATTCTCCGACTTTTATCTTACTTGTATATATTCGGTATACGTGTGTTTTAACTTTGATATAAAATACATATATAATGCATGTGCCATTTTAGGAATTTCTGAAAATCAAAGAAGTTTACACAAACCATTGGTAAGTTAATAAGTTAATGATTACTTTCTGTATCCTCTAGCTAAGTTGCCTAAATTGTTAAAAAAACAAAACATAAATTATAATATCATGTAATTATATTATATACCATAAAATGTATTGCAAATCATGTGTGCCTTTGCCATGCAGAAATTAATATATATATATATATATATATATATATATATATATATATATATATATATATTATATATATATTAATATATCTACTGTCAAGTTAGGTTTTAAATTGTTCGAAAAGGTCAAATGGAGAGGGGTAAGCACCCACTACACCCATGTTTGACATAATGGTTGGGGAAGCCACCCTTTGGATCCTTATCTGCACACTTTCAACTCAATTAAGGCTTCTCTTTCTTATCCTATATATTTTAAGTTTTTTTTTTTTTTATATTTCATTAATTTATATTTTGTGCTAAATACTTATGTCATGTCAGATAATTGTTTTACTTTTAAAACAATTATCTGACGTAGGTTTTCAACACAAAATCTCTTTTATCTTTTTTTGTTTTTCAATTATTTTGCATTTAAAATGGACAGTATTTTGGGTTTCCCCTCCACCCCTAAAACACAACTGACAAGCTCCTCAGGAAATATTCTAGAACTGTTATACTGTCCGCGCCATGAATATTATAGTTTTAAATAATATATAAATATGCGTTAGCATTAAACTGTTAAAATATAATATATTAATTAGTGAAAAGGAGGATGAATTGTTCAAATTAACTTAAATTTAATAAATAAATTTTATAATGGTCTGTAGCTTAAGCTTGTACATATTACACGATACGATTTGGCATACAACTTTTTCTAATGAGAAAATTTCATTTCAGTACAAATTTTAATTTGGTTCAAATAAATTGTATGCCACCGAGATAACACTCAACAAAGATTTCGTCACTTTCGAGTTAGTGTCCGTTTTGTGAAGAAGTTGCACTTTTGAGTTAACCCTTTTTGCCGGTATATATCATAAAATTATAAGTTCACCCCGGGGCAGCCCAATCATTATCCTGCTCTTTTCGTGGCAGTCTTCACCCAGTCTGTGGAGGTGTGGTGAACTCTTTAGGAATATATGGATAGATCTCGACACTGAATTAAGCATTTCTAAAAATTATACCAAAACTCATAATTAACAACCACTCAACCGTAATCTCTTGTAAGAACAGCAGCAATTTGCAGCATAATAGAAATTAGTACAGTGCAATATGTATATAATGAAAATTTACCCTCACAAAGTCATACGTACAGCATTATGTAATAACTTCTTTATAATGTGAAATGTTGTCATAACCTTCAAGATAGTTTATCTAGCTGTTAAACAAAATAATTAAATAGAGGCCGGGATAACACAATTAACTATTACAAAAATTAAACAATTAATTTTTTAATTCATATGAAGTTAGAATTTTCATTAATTAGAAAGAACAGGTGTGGACCTTCCCCCCCCCCCCCCCCCCCCAATCCTTTCCCCATGGGCATAAACAGATAAGATTGAGTTAGGATAGCGCATCATCTGCCTTAAAAGCAAAGTAGTCTTCTATCGCTCTTTTGTTGAGATTTTAATACATGTACATAACATGACAACATATCCCTTCTGTGGTATATGCCTGCATGCATGATGCAGCAACATTATTACATCGATTGTCCACAAATTGCCCTCCACTGCACTCGGTTCTTACTTCTTGAAATCTCAGAATTAGTTGTCAAGACAGGATATGAATTACAACATTAAATGTAAAAAAAAGTCTTGGAACAAAAACTGACTAGAATTATTAAATTATTTAAAAAAAAGGAAATTATTTTTCCATAATAACTAGAAGCTAAAAGTAAGCATTTGATGCATATATCTGTTAGATATGGACTTTAAAAATACCCATAAATTCGTAATTACATATTTTAAAATAATTATTTATAACAAAAAGCATTCAATACATTTTCTGCAACAATGATTATAGGAAATACATGTATATTTATATTATTAAATACTACATCTTAGCTTACATGAATAATACACACAATATTGAATAATAAATATATAGACGCACGTACACATACATACATTAGACACACATATTTTAAATTCATACATATAGAACACTGATATTAAACTTGAATCTGCTGCCAGTATGCACATTGGACTAGATTTATTAAATTCTGGAGATGATGAACATTAACTTGTGGCATGAGAACATGTTGTTTGATATGGTATACATAACACATCATATATATATATTACTAAACGGTGGTTTCCTTGAAGATGCGTTGGACAGGGTCATCTGGCGATGGTTTAATGAGGATGTAGCGGGTGATGGAGGAAGAGGTATCAATGGTGGCAGCCACAGCAGCCACTTGGCAATGCTGTAGTCCGGACTCAAGTGCCCTTGCACCTCTCAACACACTGCTTTCCGCTACAACATAATGGTAACTAAGTTAAGTAAGCTATACAAAAGCTCTGTTCTGTAAAAGCAATGCAAATAATAATAAGTAAATGCACAAATAATTTAAAAAGAAAAGAATCATATGAACATTACATTCCTAATATATTATATTATATAAGTGCTAAATAAGTATATTGTGTTTCCTGTCTCTTGAATTTTTATGTAGACTTTGTACTTAGGAAGACTTTCGTGTATATGTATTTAAATTTATAAATTATTTATTTATTTATTTATTTATTTATTTATTTATTTATTATATTTTCCTCATGTTACATAATATATAACAGTTGGCAGGTGATACTAACACAGTCCTATTTATAGAACTAAACGCAATGTGGAGTTACACATAGCATCCCTTTTAACAATTAATAATAAGGAATTAAGGAAAACATGAACAATGACTCTAATAGCAAATGTAAATAAAATATCTCTTTTGTAAAACACAGTTCAGTCAAAATTTTATACATTTATAATACTTGACTAACTAAATAAACATTTAACTTGGAATAAAACAAAGAACCATTTAGAGATTGAAGATTTAGTGGTAAACTGTTCCACAAATGACAAACCCTAATGCAAAAAGACTTAAGATGAGCCTCTGAACTTGCAAAAGGAGGCAGAAACAACAAACCTTGTTTGTTACCTCTTCCATAAAGAGCATGCCCTTTCATCTACCGCAATAATATCCAATTTACATTAATTTAAATGCTTATATGTTTAATTGTACTTATAACCTTATTAAGATTTATGAACATTTCCCAGTAAACCCACCATAACACCCAAACATCTTCTCTGCATGGTATTTGAATAAACATATTATAACATTTATAATTTCATTAAGCCTGGAATAGAGTAGAATAATAGGAATAATTTCTTAATATTAATTCTTTCCCTTTATTTGCAAAATTTTGCTGTTGATACCTCATCTATCTCTTCCAAAAGAACATGACTTAAATGAAGAGGTAATTATTGTTGTTGATCACTATTCAGAAAGCAAATATATATATATAAGAAATAAAAATAAGGAGAGTACTCTCATATCTCATATGAGATCATCAGAGCTAAAAAGCTTCATATCATATATGTTAATTTTTTAAGTTTTCTTCCAATGACAATAAAGAATCTGCTTGATCACCCCCCCCCCCTCCCTCCCACTTCCAAAACTTTTTATTCTTGCCATAAGTAAGAACAAGAAAATTTATGTTTTTGTTGTCAACTGATGAGTCGATCATGTACTATACAGTATATATAGAGGTATCTTGAGTAAAAAAACAAAAACAGTAAGTTAAAGGAGAATAATTTCAATAATTAACAACACCAATTATAGGGTCCTCTAAAAATAGACTTTTGATTACATACTGATGTATTGTATTCCTATAGGGTGGACACGTTTAGATTTAGTACGTTGGTTGATGAATATGCATAAAAAAAATAATACCATGCGGCTAAATTACTAGATAGAAGTACAAAAAAAAAAAAAAAAAAAAAAAAAAAAAAAAAAAAAAAAAAAAAAAAAAAAACAAGACTCAAAAAAATAATTAATCTACTTAATCACACATTCCCATGCTAAGATGATTAATATTCAAACATTTTAGACTAGATTAATAGTGATTATTTGTGCAGAAAGACAGAAAGACCAAAGGTTGAATTTCATTATTTTATTCATGTGCAGCTGTATTCCAAAAGTTGTCTTAAAAAGTATCACGGCAAAATAATTTAATATACAAGACATAGCACCTGATTGTGTTCATATTTAACTTAACAGGTAACGAAAGTTAATATTTTATGCTGTATATATACATCATAACTGATGAAATTTTGACTTAAACGATAAAAACTAATAGTTATAATATAACAACAATAATAATTAATACTGTGTCACATTATTACTCACAATTAAGTCACAATATGATAGGATATAGAGGTATATTGAAATCTTGGAAGTTCTTCACAATTATTGCACTGCTTACAAAATAATATAAATTTAATTAAAAGTTTTATATTTAACACAAGTTTAGTGTGAATATTAATTATTTAACAAAGCACATGACCATGCAGCGATGTGAATTATATTTTAATATATAAAGACATATTTTACATATTTACTCACATTTGTACATATTTTACCCAGCTTTCTGTAAAATCATAAAATCATCTGTGATTTAAGCCAGGAAATAAAATAACATAAGATCTGATAAAAAAAAAAAAAAAAAAAAAGTTTAAACTGGTGAAATATGGCCTTTTTGCAACTATAAATATAAAGATGATAGATTTTATATTACACATACAATAGAAAAAGATTTGTTGGGAAGGGAGATAGTTTGAGCTTTTAGCCGTCATTGACCCAGCAAAAAGAGAAAAATTAATTAAAACAACAAACAAATTAAAAATAATTTTTCTCTTTTTGCTGGGTCAATGACGGCTAAAAGCTCGAACTATCTTCCTTCCCAACAAATATTTTTCTATCTTTCTTTAAATAAATAAATATCGCTTAGTTCGATTTTTTCAAATAATAATTAGATTTTATATTACTGCTGCCAATAATGGAATCATGTTGGGGAGTAAAGGAAAGTCACAAAATAGAAACAATTTATCCTCATCATTTGCATAGTCATAAAATACATCCCTGAACTAAAAACTAAATTACAATCTCAGTAAATCTAATTAATATACAGAGTTCATTAATTAATGTGACACAGCAGACTCAACATCACTTCTGATCTAGCTCCCCAGCTCAACAAAATTAATGTAACTGCATGTAAACAATACATGCATGAATTGTACGAAAGATATTTAAGCAGAAATCCTTTTTCACCACTTTAGTTCTAGTTATTCAGATATTTATTACATTATATCAAAACAGACTGTCAAAAGAAAACATCTTCATTTGGAAAAAGGCTACTTATGTATGTGTTTGATTATATAAAACTTCATTCTAATTTGAATACAAAACTATTAAAGTTATCTGAATCAAGGTTGAAGGTTTCAGTTTTATTTTTAGACATTGATAAACTATCAAGCTTCTTTAACTTTTGAGGGTGACGACAGACCTATTGTATACTAACAATACTGGATCATTTACTGCCCAATTGACCTATACCTTTTGCTGGTACATGATTTACCTATAACAGAGGCAAATTGTTAAATATTGTCTGCACATGATAAGGAAGACAAACAAAAGGGGGAAGAAAAACAAACAAAATCTAAATGCTTTTCACTGCAATGAAAATACAGGGGGGTCACATCACAAGTCTGCCATCTTTAACTTTTTTAATTAAAGTCAGGAATCTTAATTATGAGAAAAATACACTCATATATTATTCACCCAGCAAGGATGATGGCTGTAAGTGTAACCTCTTATAAATAATAATTGTTTATTGCAGTAATAAATACAAAGTTTGGAGGGAGAATTTTTTTTTGCAATATATATATATATATATATATAGAACGACTAAGGAAAATATAATGTCAGGTATGATATTTAAGTATCTACTGTAGTTTCAAACCTTTCAATTAATGATTAGAGCAAATCATAATTAGAGTAAGGACTAAAAATGCAGTCTATGTTTGTTTGTTTTAGGTTCATTCGTTGATGCTATGATAAATTATCATGCCCTCAAGGCATGAAAGTCATTTAAAAGAAGTAAGATTTCAAAATTTACAAAACTAATACTGAAATCCAACCTCTAATAAAATTTTATATCTTGACTGGTAAGCCCCAAAACATATCCAAATCAAATATTTGATAAATGAGCCATTAAGTTTAAACACTCACAGTAACAAATATATAAATATATAATATATATATATATATATAAAATTATATATGCATGTTTTTATGTATTGAGAAGAAATGTATTCATGCACATATTTATACATTTGATTTGGTAAAAATTAAACGTACAGTAATACTTGTAAGTTACACAATTAACTAAGCTCATTAGATTCCAAAATTTGTTGCACTAGTATAAATAATTACTAACAGTCAGTGCTCATTCATGAATAGCATAAAAATCAATTGTCAGATACATTTTATAAATTTTTTGGAGAAAGCGTCACAGAAAAGTGCAACACAGAAATTTTTTACGTGCTGAGAGAGGAGCTTCAGGCTTGTCTTGAGGTATAGGGTTAAAGGGAGGAATTTTATCAGTCAGATCTTTGGTTGGTGACGATGGAAGTACTAGCATGGAGTTTGTAACCTCAGCCGACTGCGAGGCACAACTTGCAAAACCAGTTTCTCCACTACATGACCAGAATTCATTGGAGCACTTGGATATGTGAGAACTGTCTAAAGAGGATAAAATATCTTTTGGAACAGATAAAGATAAGTCAGATAATATAGGTGACTGGTGCCTTTGATTTAAATCAATTTGCTTTGATAAGTCTTCATTTAACTCTTCATCATCATCACTTTCTATCACATGTTTTGTTTCATCAGACTCTGTATTATCATCATCGAGTTTTATTAAAGGCCCAAATGTGGTTGTTTCTACATGAAAAACATCTAATGAGGAAGACGAACTCTGTGTATTTGATGCTCGACAATGCTGAGAATGTATTACTGTTATTTGCATTTGATTCAGGGAATTCTTATGGCTTTCTAAGCATTCCTGTACAACAGAAGTATTTTCAGTTTTTGAATCTGTCACTTGAGAATGTGTGGAATCACTAATATTGTTTGAAGTATCTTGAGTTTGGTCAGAGTCATCGCCTTCTGCTGCAATGACCTCAAACCATTCTTCCTCTGAGGAACTGTGATGACTGCTGAATCGTGACAGCTGACGGGAGGGGGCGTTGGCAATGAGGCGGTGCTGAGTAAGAGGCTGCCATGATGAGTCACTCAAACAACGGCACTTAGCTCGTGATAAGGCGTAGGGCGGGCGTTCAACTGCAGAGGCAGAGTGGGCTCGATGGAACTTGGGTGGTGGGCAAGGCAGAGGCATGCTGGGATTAGGGTGAGTGGCCAGGCCGTGCATGCTGCCACTGTGTTGGTGCTCAAGCTCATCACACTCCTCTGGCGTGCACACCGTGCAGGTAGTGCAGGTAGAAAGGGACGGGGAAGGGAAGGCAGTGCTGGCCGAACTGACAGTGGCAAGCAGCAGCAGCAAAAAGGCGCATGGGCGTTCAATGGAGCAGCAAGCAACCCTACCTGCACCGGACAACAGCTCCATCATCAGGTACACTGGCTGCAACAATAACAAAAAACTTGTATCATATCACTTCACATGTTTCTATTATATTGTACAATGTTAAGTTAAATATATATACATCTCTATACATTCACTACTGTGCAAATTTTGAGCTACTTAAAGAGGAGTCAGCGAGTTGAGTGCGCAGTGCATGACGGGAATGACGTCACGCACTATATATGTGCATACGAAAAAGTTACGTCGGCTCCTCAAAAGCTGCGCAGTAGAAATTTATGCAAGTTGCGCAATACAAGCATCTGCTGAAGTTATATAGTGTTGTTGATCCCGTTGATCCAGTCAGCTGTTAACCCGTAGACCGCAACATTTGAAATGAAAATTTGCCTCGGATTTTGGTATTGTATCAGAATTTTCTCAAAATTTTTATGAAGGGCTAATAAAGATTATGACACTTTCTGATTCACCATAATATGTTCTATCTTAGAATATTTTTTAAACACATTTTACGGGAGATTGCGAAAGAAATTAAAGTTCGAATAAAAAAGAAGCCACGTTTTTCGAGCGTTAGCATGGAGTAGATGGACGAAGTCATCGACTTTTAGACCCAAATGCTCAGAATTTTTACGAAGGACGGTCTCAACTGATTTCAGATGCTTATTTATGGTGCTCCAAAGTAACTTTTTACATGCAAGAGAAGGAGCTTTACCATCGGTCAATTTTTCGCTCACTCTACTTTAATAGGCAATTCCTATCAACAATTAAAGGAAGGAAATTCCCAGCAAAGCTATAAAGATTGAGATACAAGAGCAGGAGAAGGAAGATAACAAAGTTTTAATTTTCAAAATATTCATATCAAGATGCTTTGTTTAGTGGTAAAAAAATATTGCTGTTAAACTGCCTGAACTACATATTAGTAGCGGCCTTTAGCTGGCTGGCTATATGCAATAGGATGAGAAGGGGCTGGCAGAGTAGAAGGAGATGTTATCAACAAGTTATTTACATCAGTATATCTATTGAATACTATACTTGTTGTAGAGTAAATCAAGTAGGAACACAAATTCTGCTACATATATTTTCCAAATAATGGGGACTGCTTATACAGAACACAAAAAGCAAATACAGTTCAATAGGTTTGAGCTAGATTAATATCCATAGATACACATGCAAACAAAATGATCAAGTCACTGTCATATACCTGTTAGGGGAATGAACCATCACAAATTCCAAGTATACTGGCTGCATGTGCAGGAAAATAGAAAAGAGGATGTAAGCAAAATTAGCACCAGGACAAATCAGCCAAAACCTCAACAACAACAAAATATATAATATATATAAATATGTATACATTTATTTCTTTTAAATAAATTAATAAAAAAAATTAAACAACATCAAGCACATTAATCACAGTTTTATTATTAAATATTTTATATCTGATCTAAAGCCCTGAAAAAATCATTGATTAGTGAAGATAGGCATGCAAGAAGAAAATTACATTATGCACACTATGACAACCAGTTCATGGGAGTAACAAGCACAAATACCACTGTATTCCTACCTTATGGTCTCCCATACAAGCATTACGTCCCATCAGGCCATACTCCACAGCTTTCTTCTCAGGATTCTGTAAAGAAAATATAGGATTCAATACTTATATATTTGTTTATTTAGTAATTTCACTTATATAAAAATGCATAAAATGTAGAAGAGCAATATACTGTTGAGGACTTGATGAGCAGAATACAAACTCAATGGCATATTTACAACACAGTCTATTTTAATTCACACTTTTACTCGTGGTAAACACCCATCCACTACACCCACCCCCCTCCCCTGAGTAAAAAAAAAAAAATAAAAAATAAAAAATAAATAAATAAATAAATAAATAAATAAATAAATAAATAAATAAATAAATAAAATAAATGATTTCAAAGTTTCTTTCAGTTATTACAAATATTGGGTTACTAATTGTTCCTGTTGCAGTAAATATATTCATAAACAGGACACATACTAGACAGTCTAATCTAATTAATCAAAAGTTCGGAGGTTTTGAACAAACTAAATGAGATCATGTTTATCTGAACTCAGTCTTGTATGTACAATAAACTTTCCAGATTATATAAAAAAATTGACAGTAAATCTGTTTTTAAGGTATAACCTGAGAATTTTGTCTGCCAAGGTCACACCATAAAAAAACTTGGCAACACTGTAGCACCCTAGTAATGCCAATCGGCAGGAGTGGGAGGTGACTATAGTCCCTGAGAGCGTTGCCACATTTCTCATCTAGTATCAAGAACGAGCAACATAGCGGTTCAAAATATATGAAAACATTCATAAAAATAGCCAAAAAAATTAGCTTTTAAACAATTTAAGCTATATAAAATTTTAAAAAATATATCGAGCCGTTTTTGTGCAATGTTGATTGAAAAATTTTAAATTGAAAGGATACGAAATTCACATTTGAATAAATAATTATAATTAAACCAATGGTTAAAAAAATCAACAGTATTTGGACAATTGTTGTAAGTCTACCAAATTAATTTCAAGAACATCTGTCGATACAACTTTTTTCATCCAAATATCTCAGGCATGTTAAGCCTTATTAAGAAGCGATTGTTTGCCTACCTTAAAATTAAAAAAAAAATCTATAAGGCTCATGCAACAAGAAAAATGCCATTAATAATTTGTATATTTATATATACTGTAGTTGTAGTAATTAGAATATCATTATTTTAGGGTTATCTGTAATAAATTGAATGTATGTCTATGTTTGTATTATTAATTTTTTATTGTTTGTTTTTACAGCTAAATCAAAATTGTTAAATGTTTAGTATGTAGTCACAATGCATCAACTGATATTTAATGTGAATAAATAAATAAGTAAATAAATAAACAAACATAAATCTACTATTACTCACCATGTTCAAGAGCTCTCGTGCAGAGTGACTGAGCACCACTCGATCGCACCATGCTGGGCACCGAGTCTGCATGTAGCATCGGGCACCAGTCTCATCTTCCTCAAATGGGTAGCTCGGAGGGAAGTCAATGCCAAACTCAAAGAGACGATCAGAAAATGGTTCAAGCTCACGATCAAACTCCTTCAACTGCAAATACAGTAGTGCAAGTAGAATTAAATTAAGTTCAACGTAAAACGATGAGATATTCATAAAATTATGCATTTTTTTTTTTTTTTTTTTAGTTAACGAATACACATTTATTGAGCAGATCTAGTCTCCTATTTTTGTGATGCCTGTCTATGACTAGAAAGTAATAGAACACCAATTTCAAAATGTCAAATATAATAAGACTGGCAGATGGAAAACAAGATGACTAACATTTTCTTTCAAGGCAATTTTTAATATTTAGATATTATGATAATAGTTCAGATCTGAAAGCATGATTGCAATCAGGCAAAACATGTTTTGCTTGATTTTGCAACTGTTCGTCAGATAATATATTTAAGAAGTCAGACTGAATAAAAGTAACGAAACAAAGAAGAGTAAATTTGCCTGAAAGCACAGAAACAAATTATTGTGGTTAATAAAGGGAGAAAATTACATCCGAGTACTATAAGAAAAAATGAGATATTACTGTGTTGATTGACTTACACTTAATCCATTGCTGCCAACAAACACTTTCTGATGATCAGAGTGACGGAATTCTTTTTTGCCTAATGACAGAACCACCTGAAACATGCAGAAAGACTGATATACAACATGAAATACATTAGTCCTTAATTATTAAAAATTATTTAGATACATAAATAGATAAATAAATAAAAAATATATCTGTTTATAGATTACCTGGTTACCATCTAGGTACTGCATTTTGGTATATTCCTGACTGTTGCACTTGGTGCTCAAAGTTGGTACTGCATTTAGTCCATCCACCAATTTCTAGCAGAGGTATAGAAACAATTAGACACACAAAAATAAGTAAAAAAAAAAAAAAAAAATTAACATGAAATTGAATTAAATGTTGAATTTATTCATATTTGTTTGCATAATGGTGTGGATCTAATATAATTTAACAAACAAAATATAGGCATTTTCCCCTCATAAGATTATAGCAATGCATCTTAAAGTACTAAAAATAATTTCTCTATTACACTCCATTTTAAATTTCTTACTTTGACAACTCCCTGTGTGTCCGTGCGAAAATTGAAGTCTCCGAAAAGAAAGAATGGGGCAGTTCCATAGTCATCACTGTGAAATCTATCCAAGGTATGCTCCAAAGCTCTTCTTCGATTCTTGCAGTATATAGATGGAAACTATAGAAAAAAAAAAAAATAATAAAACAGGGGAAATGTTTTTTTTTTTTAATAATAATAATTATTTTTTTATTGTATTATTAACATTTTTTACATAGCGTCGCCTCAGAATGCAAATCACGTAACTACAAAAAAAATTTGATGCAACTTAAAACCTTATCTCACTAGAACATAAGGGTCAAATTTCCATATTTTTTTTTTGTAGTTATGTGATTTGCATTCTGAGGCGACGATAGTTGTATTAAAAGAATCTAGTTCATCGTTGTTATAAAAATGAGACATATTTTTCCAAATAATGCTGTATTTTTCATATTATTCATTAAGCGGGAAATTAATTACAAAAATTTAAAAATTACTAATCTATTCAAAACTGGATTCAGAAATTAGATTTTTTATTTCCAATGTTTTATTGGTGCTTCATAGATAAAATAATATTTTACAGAATTAATATTTTCTTAAAATACTTTTTTAAGATAAAAAATATCAAGATATGACTATTTGCACCAATATTAAATGTTTTCTATGTTACAATGATTTAGACCAAAAATTAAACAAGACATCTGACCATTATTGTGACATTTTACTAAAACAAAAACAAGTGTTTTATATTAATATATTTATGTTCTAACATTTTTTTTTTTTTTTTACTGAAACTTCATTTAAAGAGCCTTCTGGATATTTTGTATGGCCTTAAAATTCAGATATTAAAAACAATTCTAAGTTTGATATACATACCGATTCCATAGCAACAAAATTAGAGGCGTCATGGAACAGGTGAATGTTGATGAGGTCAAACACAGTTCCATTGACACTCCATCTGGTACGCAGGAATCCCTTCCGAGACCACTTGCACTGAACATGAAAATAGAACAAAAACATTAAAAGGGAGGACCAATGAAATGTATGGAATGACTTTCTTACAGTGGAAAAATTATTTCTCTACTTGCACTATATTGCTTTTTCTCTATATTGCTGTTCGCTGACAAATTTCAACAAGATCTACTCTTCTAAATGATTAAAAAAATAATAATACTAATAATAATTTTGAACATTTTGAACTATATTTCTATTACAATTCTACCAAAAACAGCTGCAAAACTGAAAATTAAAAAAAAAAAAAAAAAATAAAAATAATAAATAAATAAATAAATACCTCCGGAAAAAAATCTTGAGGAAACTTTGATTTTTCCTTTGTTGTTACATCTTCGATGCTTCCTGAGTTTATCTCTTTGCTAGGATCAACTGGAATGAAATTCATATCTGCAAGACATGGAAAGGTCTTAATTGATATGCATAATCTACAACATAATGTCCTCAAACTTACCCTTGAAGTCCCATATGAGTACGTCATCCACAGATTTGTGAACAAAGTAGAAATTCCCCAATGCCTGAAAACAAAATCAAGATAGAATTACTATTAAAAGCTTGACATTACATTTTTACTTGTACAGTTAAGGTAAGAAAGACTACGGTACTTGGTGAGAGTGAGTGTTGGAGTATGTAGCATCCACGAGTTTGCTTGTCACAAGCTTGAGGTCGCATGGAAGTACAATACAGCATAGAATGCAGTGTTAAGGGTAAGATAACGCCACCAATGTTAAAAAAAAAATCCCTCACACAAAAATTATGAAAAAAAATTGAAATGTTCTCCTCTACACCCCCTATCAGTAGCTAAAATATCAGGTATACAAATACGATCTAGTTTTTGAGTTATTAATTTTTAAAGTTAGCTAATTTAACATGGGAGTTCCATTTCTCCATGTTAAAGAAGCCAACTTTAAAAATTCATAACTCAAAAACTAGATCGTATTTGTAAATCTGATATTTTAGCTACTGATAGGAGATGTAGAGGAGAACATTTTAAATTTTTTTCATAATTTTTGTGTGAGGGACTTTTTTTAACATTGGTGGCGTTATCTTGCCCTTAAAGAATTAATGTGACGGAGTTATATTTATGTACTCATACGGGAAATATAATAATAAATAAAAATAAATTTTAGTGTATGAACCTGATGGGCTCTGACTAGTAGCTACCTACTCAGTGTACTGCAGTGTTACCATTTCATACAATCTTGAGCAAGTGGTTACTCTAACACTCAATCACGTGAAGTGTCCCAGCTAGATAGTCTTTTTGACCATGATGAATTATTGTACTTCTACAGAGTGAAAACACCAAAACCACAAATTAAATTTATTTTTTTATTTTTTTTACCTTATTTTTAATTACTGTCTAGAAAATGAAGAAATACAGTATTCAGTTCACAAAGGTTATATTTTAACATAAAAATCTGCATGATGTTAAAAGGTAGAAAATACTTTTTAGTATTACAAAATTGACGGCAACATGCATATAAGCATGCTTATAGCTCAAGTTGAACAAAAGTATGTGTGTCATCGATATCAGCATAGTGACTCATTATAATAATTGTTTTGAGGTAGAAGATTTGACCAAAATCAGTAGGACAGTGTGTATGCATTGCACCAATTGCTCTGTTTCATTCTCAAATACTAATACCATACATACATACAGACGAAAGGGAATTGATAGATACTGTAATTTGGGTACATATTATTTTTAATATTAAGTGCATGGTTTCAAATTATAAAATTATTTAAGGCTACAAGGCTTACAGTAAACTTTTCTGCAGAGGAGTAATCTTCATCCAGATACACTCGTACTTTGTCGAACAGTCTTAGTTCCTCACTGGCCATCAGAAGTCTAGAATAAAAATTATTAACTTATAGAGAATACAATGTACTTTACAGTTATTCAATTGCAAACAGTCATTATGCTCACATGATGGTGTTTAATACGGATCAGTTGATGCCGCCTCATAAGAATAACATTATCCGTCATCAACGAATCCGTATTAAACTCTGTCATATCAACGTAGTGAATGTCATCACTGTAGAGCACCAATTTCTTCTAAGTTACAAGACTTTCCCCTGCTGTGACTTTTTCTATCAAGAAGGCTTTGCTCTTGTATATTCTTATACTTTGTTTTTAAATAAGGTGACATAAACAGAATGGAAGAAAAACTAAATTCTGAAATAACTTTTTAGTAAATTAAAAATTAAAACATCACTTTCTCGTAACTGTTTAAAAAATTAAGAATTGCTTTAAAAAAATTAGCTTTGAAGTACTCAATACATTTTAATTAAGTACTTGAAGAATGAGGAATTTGCATGCGTGAATCTGATTGGCTTAATCGAAAGAGGGGGCGGAGAAATACATGTGTGAATTTTATGCGAATTTTTTGAGCACTGCAAGTATGCTCAAATGCATATTTAAAAGATGCACTTTACCTGGAGGCGATGGCGCATCGCCAGTGACGTCATCGCTATGTCAGGTTCCGTTCACTATAGCTATAGATATGCATACCTGTACGCACCTGCATAACAGGTAGCCAATCAAAAACAATCTAGCCAAAATTCAAAATTTCAAATGCCTAGCCTATTAGTTTTAAAACTTAAAAAATGCACATTATTCCATATACGCATACTGTAAAAACACACTGGGAGATAAGTAATATTACAAACGTACCTTTCATCATATTTAAACAATAGAAATTGTTTCGCAAATAGTTTCATTTCATTGAAGAGAAGATGCAATCGATGCAATATCAAGTCCTGCCACCACATTTTATGTTTAAATTATTGGCGCGTCATGCAGCAATCAGCCAATAAAAATGTGTAAATTTATCATAACGGACTCCTTCCGTATCTGCTGATTATCTATTGAATTATTTTATTAAACCTAAAACTGAGCCTCTTTTCTTATCTACGAAGATAGTAGGATGCCGTAGGATTCAATATTTAACTTTATTAAGACCCTTGAATCTTAATTCTTCAATGTCTTTTCAACCCCCTGTTTGCTGCTGCTGAAACCAGTAACGGAAGGATTGAAAAATAAATACAGTTCTAATTTCATCTTCGTAGCACGGCTATATGTGGTCCAGTGGAAAAGCACTTGCCTTCCATGCAAGAGATGTTGGGATCAAATCCCCTCTGGTTCATTTTTCATTTTTAGTAGCACGAAGAAGTTTATTTCATATTTTTAACTCAAACGGGGTAAAATAGTTCTGTTTATAATTTCTTATTAATTTTTTTATCATTGTATGAAACGCTTTTTTTGTTTGTTGGTTTTAGCTTTTTTTTTTTTTTTTTTTTTTTTTGCAAAAATTTTTTAAATGCGTATTTGCATAAAAAAGTGTGACTTATAATAATATAATATGATTATATTTTAAGAAAAAATAAGATTATTTTACCCCGTACGTTTGAATTAATTCTTCTTTCTACTAAAAATGTAAAATGAACCAGAGGGGATTTGAACCCAACACCTCTTGCATGGAAGGCGAGTGCTTTTCCACTGGACCACATATAGCCGTGCTACAAAGATGAAATTAGAACTGTATTTATTTTTCAATCCTTCCGTTACTGGTTTCAGCAGCAGCAAACAGGGGGTTGAAAAGACATTGAAGAATTATGATTCAAGGGTCTTAATTAAGTTAAATATTGAATCCTACGGCATCCTACTATCTTCGTAGATAAGAAAAGAGGCTCAGTTTTAGGTTTAATAAAATAATTCAATAGATAATCAGCAGATACGGAAGGAGTCCGTTATGATAAATTTACACATTTTTATTGGCTGATTGCTGCATGACGCGCCAATAATTTAAACATAAAATGTGGTGGCAGGACTTGATATTGCATCGATTGCATCTTCTCTTCAATGAAATGAAACTATTTGCGAAACAATTTCTATTGTTTAAATATGATGAAAGGTACGTTTGTAATATTACTTATCTCCCAGTGTGTTTTTACAGTATGCGTATATGGAATAATGTGCATTTTTTAAGTTTTAAAACTAATAGGCTAGGCATTTGAAATTTTGAATTTTGGCTAGATTGTTTTTGATTGGCTACCTGTTATGCAGGTGCGTACAGGTATGCATATCTATAGCTATAGTGAACGGAACCTGACATAGCGATGACGTCACTGGCGATGCGCCATCGCCTCCAGGTAAAGTGCATCTTTTAAATATGCATTTGAGCATACTTGCAGTGCTCAAAAAATTCGCATAAAATTCACACATGTATTTCTCCGCCCCCTTTTTCGATTAAGCCAATCAGATTCACGCATGCAAATTCCTCATTATATACATATTAATTTACAACATTAATAATATAAAGAAGTTTGCAGGATTTGTTCAATTTGTTGAGATAAAATTTTAGCATTGTTGCATTGATTATGTATAGTTATATAGTCAACAGTTCAAAGGTCAGTTCTTTCTTCATTTTTGCATTGATCATCCTCTCAAATGGTGCGATTGCAAGCAGCCAAGAAGATGGGCTATTGAGAGGGCGGGTATCATAAATCGAGTGTGGTTATTGCAGTGACAATGACAAGAAAAGAGAGAGGGGAAAAAAAAATACGTTTTTTAGCTGTTGACTAGAATACATTGCGGTTGGTTGTAAAAATGGGCTTGCCTAAACCTCGCTGCAATAAAGCAATTTTCTATTCTACATTAAAATTCTTAGAGGGGAGAAAAAACTGTACAACAAGCATTTTCTCACCTGACAAAGTGCTCTACATGTTTCATACTCTGTTCATAGTTTTTGCCCCCCACCTCCTGGCAGTGCAGGGCAATAAACTTGGGGTCCAGACGAGTCACCGTCTGTAACATGATACACATCAGACTGCAATTTGCAACTGTTCTGCAAATACTTATTATCATGTTCTAATTACACATGGAAAAACAAATCCCAGAAAGTAGCTAAGAAAATATTAAATAGTTGATAATATCCATCACAGAAAATAGCTGCATGAACCTGTGGCCTAAAGCAACAGCAAATTTTAAACTTTAAATAGGTATAAATTATGACAGTAAATATTATCGAACCTTTGCATCACATTTAAAACTTTAGATATTATGACAAATTTTTATTTTCCATAAAATAAAAGGAAAAGGAAAAAAAAAAAAAAGCATTATTTTAGTACAAATAAACCACTACATATGTAATGAATGAGAAGAAATGGAAGGTTTTGTTGTTGTGCATCTTATAATTGTGTATGTGTTCATTATTGTTAATTTTCAATATTTTTTAAATATTTTGTAACATATTAAATGTGAATGAATAGATAAAATATGTATTAATATAAAACTATGACAAAATATAAGCACATATATGTATTTAATTGCTGACAGTTTTCATTATTAAGTCTTGCCCTATTTATAAACTCAATTTACAGTACACTTTAAGTAATGAGCAATCCAATCAATGGGGGATGTGTTTACACATCCAAGTATCAATATTGGAATAGCTCACAGGCTGTCCCAACAAATCATTTACATTATAATCTTCTACAGCCAACAAGAATATTAAGAAAAAAACTTGTGGTTGAACTATAATTACTAATACTTAGTAATGACAATAACACAAACATGGTGACAAGGAAATCAGGAAATTAACAACCTGTATCCTTAATGAGCATTCAATCAATATATGCAATGAAGTTGTATAAAATTACATATATCTATATAATATGAGTCACCTCAGAATGTAAGTGTTGCGAATAAACCACAAGTTTTGAGGTGATTATAAACCTTATTTTTATTCCATATGTACACTTTTTGTGTTCAATAAAATACTTATAATATAAACCTTATGTACATATAGCGTAAGGTCTATAATTGCAACAAAACATTGTGGTTCATAGGACACTTAAATATTCTGAGGCGAAGATATATATATATATATATATATATATATAAATATATAAAACTACCCTAAATGTATTTCTTTCTTAATTATTATTTTTTTTTATAAATACCTTTGCACACTCAAGTTATTTACTAATTATAATAATATATTGTCAAATAATAATTATAATTAAAAAAAGGCAAGGACAGAAGAAAATGAAACAAGATTGCTACAAGATTGTTTCACAAAACACAACACTTACGGCAAGAAATTCTTCAGTCCAAATTTTTAGCATAATGGTGGGCTGAAACAGAAACAGCATCTTATGAAAACTTCAGTTCAACAATTCAACAAAATAAGAGAAGTTGGCACATAAATGTAAAAAGTTTATTTTAGGGGATAAGGGAACGCCCCCCTCCCCCAATACATAGGAATAAAAAATGTTCAGCCAATATTATAATGGAAGCAATTATATGCTGTTTCTACTAACGCCTTATTATATGTACTGTATGTATGATAACAGTGTATTATACAGTATTTATATATATTTATGTATTATATTATATTTATAACAATATACCGGTAATTATTCCTGGCCCATCTACACACAGAGGCAAGAAAACAATATATATTGGAGACATATTTTTGTAAAAAATAGGATTGTCCTTAAATGCCTTAAAAACAATTTATATACATTTTCATACTGCAAGTAAAGACTCCACCAACATATAGCCTTTTATTGAAAACAAAAAGAGAAATAGTTAAAAGAATTGAAATTTTTGAAGTTCCTCGGATTGAATATAGAAGAAACTTTAGATTGGGCAATATATGTAAATTTAATCCAATAAGCAAAAAAATTAACTCTGGGAACTTTATCCTTTACACTTTAAGAGATTCAGTGTCAAAAGAAACTCAAATCTATATGAACGCTATGTATTATGCCTATTTTATTCACATTTAACATATGGACTAATTAATTGGGGATGAAGTGTGAGTTAAATAGAGTATTTATTTTACAAAAGCTTAATTGCTCTTATGACCATGCAAAGATTAAAAAAATGTGATACTTGTGTATCATATTTAAAAAATATAACATGTTAAAGGCCCTATGACCATTTCACATTATTAAGTCCACAGTTAGTATTGCCTCAGTATGATACGGCTGCATATAAAAAAAAGTTCCAGCAGCAATAATATCAGAGATAATAGCGGATGAAAAGGCACCTGTGACGTCATTTGTACTTATTCTATGGCGACGGTATAGGGAAATCCCTGCAATGTTTTGATCGTAGGAGAAATGGATTTAATAGAGAAAATTTTGAATTTTGAATTTTGAAAGATAGGTTCACTCTAGCTGCAACTACGGACATAATTTTAATTCTGGCATGTTGAAATTTTACCAGGGCAGTCTTGATAGTATTTGTCAAATATCCTGAAAGAATTTTGTTGTTGACATTCACACAGACTGACTTATTACAGTAGCAATATAAGTCAAATATTTAACATTGTTTCCCTATGCAACATTTTTCTCTTCTTGCTACTGCAATAAGTCAGTCTGGGTGAATGCCAACAGCAAAATTCTTTCAGGATTTTTGACAAATACTATCAAGACTGCCCTGGTAAAATTTCAACATTCCAGAATTAAAATTATGTCCGTGGTTGCAGCTAAAATGAATCTATCTTTTGCAGGGATTTCCCTATACCATCGCCGTAGAATGGGTACAAATGATGTCACAGGTGCCTTTTCATCGGCTATAATCTCCCATATTATTGCCGATGGAACAATTTTTTTTATGCAGCCGTATCATACTGAGGCAATACTAACTTTGGACTTAATACTGTGAAATGGTCATAGGGCCTTTAACTCTCCCTTGTTTATATATCCTAAAGTGTGCATTATTCAAAATAACCTATTTTATTTCTGGTTTTTATCTTCAGAATAATGACAACATGCATTCATATATGCATAACACAAGAAATAGAAAATAAAGTAGCAAGAGGCATTCATAGATGAAGTTTTTTTTAAAAAAATACTGTAGTGCTGTGTATAAATCAGCCATCCATGATATATGACTTTAATCTAGTCTTAGAAATATTAAAGTTGATATTTAAAAATATGTTGAAACAGATTTAAATTGAAAAAGAGTCTAATTCTCAGTCAAAGCATTTTTTTATAATAGTGCTCAACTATATGAAAACATAATCATGAACACTTAATATATGTATGTAATTAATAATATTGTACATAAGACATATGTTTAATTTAAATAATAAGTAAAAAAAATGTATTTTAATTTATTTATTATGGTAATAAATTTATTATTTACATATATTGAAACGGATTTTATTTGAAAAGAGGAGTTTAACTCAATCAAAGCAATTTTAGTGATACAACTACCTGAAAACATAATCATGAAATCCTAATATAATTTATATTATTGTTATATTGTACATTTATAAGATATCTCTGTTTAATTTAAATTAAACAACAAAAATTGTCTTTTAATTTTTTATATAATTATATTTATTATGGTAATAATAAATATGTACAGTATATATTATATATATATATACATGTATTTTGGTTGTAAATGTATGCTATGTGTAATTTGTGTGCACTGTTATTATTTTGTTGTTGTTAAATTTGATTGTTTTTCTTTTATTGACATGATCCAAGTTCGTCTATGTACACAGAGCGTACTTGAAGTAGAAGTAATTCTAGTACGCTATGATGTACAACCAAAACAATTGAATAAAGAATTTGAATCTCTCTGTAACATTAATTCACTGCAATTCATATCATAACTTGACCTTTAATTAAGTTATAATGAGATAATTAAGGTTCAGACTTGCATCAAATTATATATTTTGTATGCGACTTGCATTCCGAGATATTCTGAAGATATGTTATTATATAGAATGTATGTACATGAATAACTATATAATAATTAATATAATATATCCTTCATATCTCCACCCTTTTTGACATAACAGATAACTGTAATAATAAATTACAGCATTTTTTTTTTTTTTTTTACAAGGATTCACCCCTAAGAGCTTACAGCTCGCGGCGGGGTAATGGGTAGGGATAAGGTAGGGAAAGGATGGCAGCCACGGTCTGTTACGAGTCCCAGCATTCGCTGAGGTGAGACTGAGGGAACCGTGGAAAAGTTCAGTCAAGACGGACACTTCTACTTTTTATCAATGGACTAAAGGGATGTCCAAAAGCCTGGGGAACCACACACAAGTGCATCACTGCACTGGTTGGAAAGCGAGACAAATTTACCCCAGGGAGGGAACAGCATAATTTTTACTTGAAACAGTCACCCATTTAAGTACCAACGACGCTCGTGACTTCGGTGATCTAATGAGAACCAGTCATTGCACTGCTCCACGCTCGACCTCTGCATTTTGGTCATAAATATGATATAACTATAGGTCTGTTCGTAAACCCTGCTCAGTGTACACTTTCTACACCCAATCGACCTTAATATCCCATGTACATAAGGTCGATTGGGTGCAGAAAGTGTACACCGAGCAGGGTTTGCGAACAGGCCATATATGTTGGCGGAAAATTAATTAGTTAAGTATTCGAAGTTGATCCTGTCATAACAAGGTGATTCACAATTAAATTACAATTATATATACGATTTGTTTTTTCATAATGACAATTAAGCTTCAACGTAAAAATGCCGCAGCGCCGCATTCTGACATCGCTCCATAAGGTTTGTTAGGAGAAAAATCTTATTTATTTTTTCATTCAAATTCTAATATGCTGCACAAAAACTCGAATATTTTTTATGTCGTGTAAAGTGATCTTTCCCGTGGCTCATATGAATTATTAATCTTGCCCTTCATAAGAACCGCCGGAAAAAAATTAAAAACCAGGTACCGCTGGGTTAAAGGATAGGAAGCTTGATAGAACATGTCGTCGCGCGCAGTTCGCGCGCTAGATTTTCATTGGCTGAGAGAATTGTGTCGTCAATGTTGAAGCTTCTCATTAAAATATATTCTGCACAGCTATACTGGGCATTGGTGATCAGGGCTGCAAATAAGCGAATTTTTCCTAGGCGACGACTGTACATTGCATGAGCTGTCATGTCTTTAGAAACTTGATATGATACATTGTTGGACTGTTACGTGACTCCCATAATATGTATGTAAAGAAGTCCCACATTAATAAATTTATCATATTATACTAGCTGCGCGTATAATACATACAGTATAAGTACTGTACCTATTTTAAAATCTAGCGCTTTTTTTTTTGGCCCGGCATCGCATCCGTCGCGTCTGCGCAATACTTGCATTAGTGCTTTGCACCTACAGGAAAAATCAATCCTCCACTACCTCTATCTTCTATAGGCTCCTCCTCTTAGCTCTTACCTCGAGCCTTGGGGCCCTTGGGCAAACATTGCATGTAATGAATTTTAAAATGAAAAAAATTAATGAATATACATATACTCACATCCTCAAAAATTGAGCCAACATTTGCTGTGACCAACAACATGGGTGTTGAATTTGCTGCCATTCTAAATATTTTATTTATTCCCTCTGCTTAGACCAAACTTCAAACTGATCAACGCAACTGCTGTCTCGATTCTGTGCTTCTTAGCAGTCTTCACAAATGAGGGTAGTAGCTCTTAACGCATTTCGCGGTCTTCTCTTCGTGTCCCTTGGTGCGATTGGTGTCGCATCGTTTGGTTTCACGGGTTTCACCTGCTGGCAAACTTGACTAACTCCTGCCTTCTCTACCTTGTACGCTGCTGTTGCTGATAGAATTGAACTTCTGCCAAGAACCATAAAGACACCAATGTTCGCCAATGTTCGAGCGAGCCAAGAACGAGCTGTGGAGCAGCACTAGCAGCAGCAGACCAGCAGAGCCGACAGCCGAGTGAGCCGAGCTTGCTTCTGATGGCCACGCCCACCCTTGCTGACGTCAATACAACAGTAAAATATACAACAATTAAAAATGACGTCACAGAGTACTTCACGCGACTTACCACCAATACCACCCAACTCCTTATAGTTCTATCCACAGGATCTATCATGATCCACCTCAGAGCCTCAGACACCTGTGTTTATCCAAAACAACATCGTGTTAATTTGACAGGTGTTAAATTTAAGTTGACGTTAGACGTTAGAACATGATACAACTATAGACGTTAGAATAAATAAAACAAGCAAATATAATTATACATTTTTTAAATCGTGTTTCCATAGCTGTTTCACAGCTTTAGAGGGTTTACAGTGTTCACACTGATCCCTCAAACAGCTCAAATGTCAACAAAATATTAGATGACGTCATCATAAACTGACTTGAATTGCACTAAACGCTGACTAAACGTGTCAGTCGTGTCACACACAGAGCACTCCTACCTCGCTGTTGCTGTGTTGCTATCGCATCCCCCTCTCTTCATTTATGATACGGTTTACGCCCCTAGCTCGCCCTCGCCCCTGTACCCATTTTTTCTCCTACTCCTCCTGATTGCTTGAATCAGATGATCAGTGCTTGATTCTCCACTTCAGCAGCAGCCGGGCTGCAGCGCTGCAGCTAAAGTCTCATAATATCACAATCAAAAGTTCTTTGATCATAATGCTTGCTAAATGCTCAAAGACTTAAATTTGGTTGCTGCATGATATATGCTTCATATTCCGTCTGTATCCGCTGTTTGCTTTTGTAGATTTTCAGCTTGAAACAGGTATACAGTAGGGGTAAATAATCTATAAAAGGTACGACGTGTGATTTCCAAAATACAAATAAATGTAATAGTCAGCAAACTTGAGAAAAGAGTCCGAAAAGCGTTTTACAAGTACAGTGTCAAGGAAGAACTGGGTAAGTGCATGCATATCATGTATGCATAAATTATTTTTACATTTTATAATATGGACATGCATCATAATAATATATTATTATATATGTCCATATTTTTTCCTCTATGTCATGCATACTGTACTGTAGAAATACTGTAGCTGTGAACAAATGAACATGCCATCAGGAGGTATAGTTCCAGGGTATAGTTCTCCCCTCGATCATCACCTCTCTCTCCCTCCCAGATTAAGCTTTAATAAGTGTCCCCTACTCTCCCTCTCATCTATATATAGCTACTAAAATATTACCATGGAAATATTTTAGTAACCATGTGCATGCAGGTAGGCGCAGATTCAGAACCAGATTTCAAGAGGGGAAGGGATAAGGCCAATATTAAAAAAAAAAAAAAAAATGATCGGAGAAAGTGTCTATATTGCCCATGTTAAATCCAAAATTTGGGGGGGGGGGTGGACGCGGCCAAGCCACTTCCAGCCAGCCATCCCCCTGGATTCGTATCCATGTGCAGGAACAGAACAATACGGGCGGGGAAGAGGTACGTGATCGGCACTGATATACTGATGGGCAGGGATGACCCCCCCCCCTTTTCCGTGAAGGTCTCAAAATACATGAGGTTCATTATTATGCCTGATGCCCCCCTTCCCCTGCCTAGCACTCAAACTTAAAATTGTTGAATAGGGTCAATCTCGTCCTTCAGATGCTGCATTCATCTGCACTCGAGCTGTGTGGGTCTGCCCTTGCATCATACTCACTGCACTGATATAATTTTCACCCTTTCCACTCTAAGGATATTAATCTCATAATATGTTTATATGTATAATATCCCCTAGCTGGGATGGTTAACACACAACTTATTATTATTATTATTATTTTCTTTTGAGGTGTAGCCCGGGTGTAGGACACAAGTTGTGAAAAATGTAGGAATTGTACATGCATGAATTATATGAACTGTTTACAGTGTATGCAATATTATGAACTAAAATGTACATACATTTGCACTTTATTTTGATACTCCAATAATTGACTAATTTGAGAAACATGAATTTCACATTTATGCAATGCAGATTTTTTTGGGTACATTATTTATACTACAGTACAGTATGGATACTACAACAAGGTTACACTCAGGCACGGATCAAGGGAGGGGGGGGGGAGGCGTACACTTTAGCCAGTAGCTATGCTTTGATATTACAGGTATGACAGTTTTAGAATCACTCGGGATGTAATCCACAAGGTATCAACACCTGCCTTTATGATATCAATATTTTTTTATACAGTTGTTAAGGATTGACTTCAGTTGATTTGGATCTTGGAAACGGCCCCCTTGATTCTTTTGAGACTTGCAGGAGTCTTTAAGCTCGCCACAATAAGATTGCTTAATTTTTTTGAAGTGGATCTGTTCAACCAGTTTTGAGAAAACTGAGGCAGAAGTTTAACATTGGCCTTATGGACGGAAACCGGAAATGGAGCTGTTGGGAGAAAACCGCCCCCTTGAATTTGCTCAAACCTTAAGCGATTAAGTTTTAGAGCATCTTTGATTTTTTAAAATTTGTTTCATTCGATTCCGTTCGACAGAAATTTCTCGTTTCCGGTTTGTAACTGAGGTCAATCGTTAAATGACTTACATTCTGAGGCAACGAGATGAGAATCTCAATTTTGTACAATATTTCAATAATTATCCTTAAATATATGTATGACTTCATTTTTCTCTTTTCCAAAAAGGCTTACCTAAAACTAAGAAGAAATGTTGGCTATAAAAGTAATATTGTGCCTTGCGCTATTACATCTAGCAGATTGCTCTGAAAATGTTCACATGTCTAAGGTCTTCATTCTTCCAATTGAGCCTGGAATGTTTAATTGGACATTGCAAGGTAGTGTATTAATGTTGAATAATAATGAAATTATGCTATTTTTTTTTTTTATTATTATTTAATAGAATACTGTAGACTTAAATGCAAATACAGTACTAACTTTTCTTTTTTATTAAGGAAAGCGAGACCAATTCTCTTATCGTCCAACTCTACTAAATGCACCTGATCTACCCTCGTGGATCAACTATGTGTATAGTTCCCGTCATCAGACTGGTTTCTTGTATGGGGTTCCTCCACAGCTTCCCAGGTCAAAAGGAATAGAAGTAAGTACAGTACAATCACACTTATAAATTTTTTCTTATTTACAGCCAGAAAGAACCTCTTGAGAATACCATGTCCCGGCCTCACAACACAAGTGGACTAGCCACAACTGCTATGTTAACAGATTACAGTATTACTTATTTAAACAAATATCTGATATCAGCATGCTTATATTAATTAAAATGTTTACAGTTGGAAATCATTGGTCTTAATCGAGACAGTTATGAAACACGGAGGAGGGTTGTTCCTATGAACATTGAAGAGAAACCGGGTAATATTTTGCTGCATGGGTTTGATTATTGTGAATAAATGATCATGATTGTATACATAATTATGTTAGTGTCAGTGTCATTTTTGTTTCATTTTTCTATTTATCAATATCAGTATCTATACTTATTTTAAAATATTCTGTATTTTATTTTACAAATGTTGTAAAAGTGTATGCTTTTGTGTGCTGTAGATCCAGCAAGATTTGAAGTGCAGCTAAAGATCCACAACTTGAATGTGGAAGACCTGTTTGACACACATAGGTTGAGTCGCTTATTAGATGTGTTTCGCTCGCGCCTGTGGCCTGGCAGCCGTGAAGACTTACATGTCACCATGCTGGCATCTGCAGTGCAGCTAGGAGCTCGTCTCCCCCTCAGACCTACAGAGGGTGAAGGGTAAGTACCTATTCTTTATGAAATGACATACTACAACTAGACCATTCTATTGATGGTAATGAGGCAATTCTGACTAACAGTGAATGAAACGAAGCTGTAAAACAAACTAACAGCTTTTGCCATGCGGTGGCTAAAGTAACACCAGTTATTGTGTTGTTAGAACAGCTGTTAGTCATTTTAACCATTGCTCGGCAAAAGCTGTTAGTCCGTTTTGCATGTAATTTGCTGTTAGTCAGAATTGCCGCAGCACTATTAAGGTTTTAATATAGGTGAAAATCTTGAAGACATAGGTTCACTCAAAAATTATTTACATTCTGTTAAACTTTTCACTTTGTTTATGCTTCATCAGTGTAGTGAGTACAGATTGACTGATTTAAAGCTGAGTTTGGTAACTCTTGCTGGCTGGTTGGAAGGTGGAGGAGAAGGGCAGAGAGTCTGGATTGGAAGGACAAGTATAGTATTTACAGGGGTTGCCGTTTTTTTTTTTTTTTTTTTTTTTTTTTTTTTTTTTGCATTTACAACATTTTTAAGTTTGAAGGATTGTAACATCTAGGATTTAGCCAAGGCTTCTTTTCTACTTGCCTAAGCTTAAAGATGATAGGCTAGTTTTCACTACGTCTTATATAGAGGAATGTTTGACCTGTTGCTGTCTTGAGCTGCAATGTAATAATAATAAAAAGGACTTTATTTATAAAAAAAAAAAAGGTGTAGTCAGGACTAAGATTCCTATCAACTAAAAGCAATGAGCATAAATACACAAAGTACAATAATTTGAGACAAAAATCAAATAATTAATATATATTATACACAATATTTTAATAGACCAAGTAAATTTAAACAAATTGCAAAAATTATTTAATAATATCCAATAGCTTAATTAAATAATTACAAAATATTTTATCAAAAAATTAGTCAGTTTACATAATGATTATAAAAATCTATAACATTTTCTGCAACAAACTAGCTTTAAAAACATTTAGAGACTCTTTACAACAAACATCAGCAGGAAGTTTATTCCACAATCGTGCACCTTTGACTCTGAATGAATCACTGCTAGCTTTAGGAACTTGAAGATAAAATTCATGTGACCTTGTGGCTCTAGTATGAACATCTCTCATTAATGTAAACATATCACTAAGATATTCAGGCTGTTTACAACGCAAAATTTTAAACATATAACACAACAAGTGATAATCACGCCAAACACCTATTCTAGGCCATGACAAACGTTGATAATACTGTACTCCGAAACATGATCATATTTACGAAGGTTGTATATATATCTAATACAATTATTGAATAATTTTTAAAGCTTGTATTCAACATTCTGATTTATATCACAATACACAACATCACAATACTCAATACAGTAATAGGTAATATCAATGTATTAACCAGCCTGATAATGTCTGTTTCAGGGTGGTGCTACGTCTTGGTAGTGGTGCAGACTTCTCCCCTGCTTTGCGAGAGCTGCAGGAGGAGGTCAAGCCCTTATGGAAGATCAGCTCATGTCCACGTGATTTCAAGCGTACCAGTGTAGAGAGGCTGTTCCGAGAGCAGGGATTTGCCTTGGACTGGTGCACCTTCAGGCTGGTGAGTGTAAAATGAGTGTCTGTTTACTTTAATTTTTAAGCTGTATTTTAATAACTAGTTTTAAGTATAAATTCTTCCTTTCAGTGTTAAAATTGTTAATATTTTCACAGAATGTTGTCTTAAATTTATATATAAAAAAAAATTATTAGTGCACCTCCACCAAACAGTGGTGCTGCTTCAACATAAAACTTTAAGGTTGAAACATTGTTTTTTTTTTTTGCAGGAAGGGTACTGTACTTGTAATTTTAAATTGATGTTATTAAATACAAATAGTGTGCAGATACAATTAAACATAAATAAATCAGAAATATAATATATATAGAACGTACAACATAAACACAAAAAGAGTTATAGAACAGAATATTAAATTAAATTTTTTTTTAAAAAATTGATAAATATAAAATAGTTAATAATATACATATTATTGTAATGAAAATACATTAACTCTGGAGACAAAACAATATCTCCTTTGGCATAATCAAATCAATAAAAGATTTAGTTCTAGCAATACAGACATTTAGATAGTATTAACTGAAAACCTGAAGACATAGTTTATAAATACAAGTTGAGTCAGCAGTATGAACTTTAAGTTTTACAAAATAAACAATACATGTAAATAAATAAAAAATTACATAAATGGCATATTCATTAATTGATTTTATTCTAGCAGGACAAATATTGAAATGATATTGACTGGATTACATAATTTGCAAATACAGGTTGGTTCAGCTGTGTGAAATTCAGGAGATTTACATATTAAATGGTGAAAGCCATGCACAGCCTGACGAGTTGTTTCATGTCTTAGGTTAGATTTGTCCAATTGAGGGAAACACCATGCCATACTATACTACTATACTTGTAATGTAATGTATTTTTTGCCTTAACTGTGAAGTGCAGGGGCGGATCCAGCCCGCGGCTTTGGGGGAGGGGGCGGTGCCCTATCCCGCAATGTTAAATTTTGGAGTGGGAGGGGGGCGATGGGTGGGGGTGGTAATACCTTCAATGTATTTTGGGACCTTTGGGGGGGGGGGGGGGCGATCCCCCCTTGGATCCGCGCCTGGTGAAGTGCAATATTTGCCAAGTTGAAGTTTTGTGCTGAATCTTTGTGTAACTGCTTGTATGTAATATTATGTAGATTAACCCTCTAAAAAATGGCAGTGTGCACCAGAAATGCTAGAAAAAATGTTTGTAGTATAAACTTATTTAACTTAATATTATATCTTTAAAAAATTATAGCAAAATATTATAAATTAAATTATTAATAAATTATTTAATTGTTGTTAAATTATTAGTAGTAAATTATTTCTTTTAAGTATGTGAGTCTGTTAAACAATTGTTTATTTTAAATACATGGATTCTCTCTTGGTCAGCGTATAAATATATCTCATAATATTGTATTGTTGTTCAGCTGGAAGCAGAGGAGGTACAACTTCGAGCCACTGCCGAGTCATCACCTGCCCCACTGCCTCCACATTCACGCCCAACACCCGAAGAAGGAGAGGGGGAAGCAGCCAGAATCTGGCATGCCCCTCCATCTCGCGTCAATGTCCCTCAGCGCAGCTATGCCCATGAATTTGTGGTGACCATTTTGGTGCCCATGCTGGTTCTGTTGCTGCTGGTTATGCTGTTGTCGCTCATCCTGTGCTTTCACCACGAGGGAATGTGAGTTACATACAATCAAACTAACAATTGCACTTTCTACAATCATGCAGCTTCTCATGATTTTATGATTCCATTGGTGCTACAATATCACCAAATTGTTACATTTTTTTCATCAAACAGATAGAGATGCTGCATGTAAAATTTTCATGTGTACCTGTTATTTTTATGTCGTTGAATTTTTTGTCTAGCACCCTTTAGATTAGTTTGAAACTTTTATCTTAAACTCTTAGTGCTGTGACAACATCCTGAGTATGCTCAAAATGTACCGTATTACAATTATTTTACACTAGAACTAATTCTGGTGTACTGAAGAAGCGCGGATCCAGGAGTGGGGTGGGGGTGGGGGGGAGGGAAAGGATTTTGGATTTAACATGGGCAATATAGGTGTTTCCCCCACTACAATTTTTTTTAACGTTAGGCAGCCCCCCACCACCACCCTGAAATTTTTTTCTGGATCCGAGCCTGGTACTGAAACTTACTGTACCCTGATAATTGTACTATAAATTGTTTGTGTTCGTTGTAATTGTCAGAATTTTGAATTTTTAAAAACTAGCTAAAGTGTAGTTCTTTGAATCATAGAAAAGAATTGTTGTTGTACAGAAAGAGTCATATCCATGTTTAACAAAAAGACAATTTCTTATCTTTCGTAAAGAAATAACAACCTTATACCTGCATAATGTATGTCCATTTTTGAAAGCCTCATATATTCGGTATACAGTATATGTGTGTTGATATATATGATATGTGTATAAACTATATAATTATGTTCTGTGTTCTCATTTTTATACAAGTATCTTCTACAGGGAAAGAGGTAGATAAAAATTCAATGGTTGGGTCTCAAGAACTATTTGTACTTGAGGTAGGATCAATTTTGAATTAACCGAGGCAATATGCCACATCATGCACTTCTTTAGCAAGCAAGCATTGTATGTAGCAGATGCTAAGTAAGCCATCTAATACTAATTTCAGATATAAAAGCTGATTCATTGGGACAGGGGGAGAAAAATATACACACACATATATATATATATATATATATATATATCCAAACTACTGGTCTCTTTTTCCTTGTAATATAATGCAACAATGCTACCTTAATTGTTTTTCATGTTATATGTGTGACTTGCAGGGAGGATTATGGGTCTGATGAATATTTTGACTCTATATTTAATATCTGTGAGGACTATTGGAGGTAAGATTATTTTTTGATGCAGTGCAGTTAACAATTAACAAAGCTTGTCTACAAATTATTAAAATGACTAGATTTTTTTTGGCTTGTTTTGTGATTTTGTTGATAGGTTGTATTTTTGTTATAATTAACCTTGCATTTTCAATATTTCATAGAAATAAGAGATTAATACATTTGTGCTTCAATGGCACTATTTATTTATTTATTTATTTATTTATTTATTTATTTATTTATTTATTTATTTATTTATTTATTTATTTATTTATTTATTCATTCATTCATTCATTCATTCATTCATTCATTCATTCATTCATTCATTCATTCATTCATTCATTCATTCATTCATTCATTCATTCATTCATTCATTCATTCATTCATTCATTCATTCATTCATTCATTCATTCATTCATTCATTCATTCATTTGTTTATTTTGTTATTCATTTTAATCCAGAATCGCATCAAAAACGTTGAGAACTGTATTTAATGTGTCTTCTGTGTAAGCCAGAACATTGTACTTAAGTTTTATTCCTTACAGTCCCTTCAAGGAGCCGATCTATTAATAAATTATGAACATGCTACGTATGATAATTATGATTCTTGCTTATCACTTAAAATTTATTTAGACTTTCACTTTTCTGTAATATTGCCTTATTTCTTTATATTTGCAGTGGTTTGTGTGAACATATTCCTTAACTCTGTTTGTAATATACGGTACGTTTTTTTACTTCAAAATATTAAATCTTGGGGTGCCGTTTCAGAAGCAAGCGTAACAAGGAGGTTCCAGAGGTTCAGATGGTTCAATATGCAGCAGTTCACCGTGCTACGGACACACTACGTTCTGTATCGATGCGTCGTGCACCTAGCCACATGTCTACGCCCGAGCGTGCAGCTTCATCTGCCCTAGGGGGCAACAGTCTAGCTTCACGCTCTCTCACAGCCAGTCCCAACAGCTCTCTACCACGTAGCACTAGTCCTAGGTGAGTAAACAAGAGAGCAAGTCTTAGAAGTAGTGTTAAATACACATTGAGTGAAGTTTTTTTATTTGACTTAATTTAAAGTTTAAAAAATTAAAAATAATGGAGTACACATTGTTGTATTCATGTGTTCTATTTTCGTACTGACAATGGAGTATCGACTTTTTTTTATTGCAGAAATGGATAGAGGGTGCAAAGTTATGCTACCCTGATTTTTTTCAGATTTTTTACAGCTCTGAAAGTATTTTTAAAAAATTATTGAAAGTCCTTTTTGTGACGTCACGAGGCGCCTCTCCTTAAGAAAAAGATAGGACTTGCCGCCGTGTGACATCACAAAAAGGACTTTCAATAATTTTTTTAAAAATACCTTCAGGGCTCTAAAAAAACTGAAAAAAAAGAGTGTAGCATAACTTTGCACCCTCTATCCATTTCTTCAATAATAATAATAAAAAATATTGAGGTCAATACTCCATTGTAAGATCAAACATGAAATCTTGCTTTGGTAACAGGACAGTTATTGCTAGCTATCAATGAATTGGTAAGCTTTGTGAAATCTAATTTTTGTGTTAATTACTACTTAAAAAAAAAAAAAAAAAAAAAAAAAAACGTTTTACTTATTATTTTCCTTATTTTGTTATTGTATTATTTGTTCATTGCGTTTTTATTTTATTTTTTTAAAGAAAATATTGAAAATAATATATGAAACCTCCTTGCATTTTTTTTAAAGACATTTTTGGGAGCAAAAATAATTGACCATCTATAAATCAATCAATCAATCAATCAATCAATCAATCAATCAATCAATCAATCAATCAATCAATCAATCAATCTATATCTTGACTAATCTACTGAATTTTTGACTAATTGATTCTCATTATGCAGGCCTGCATCAGATAACAGTTGCTACATGAGACCAAACCCGCCACCTTACGCTGGACCTTTTAACAAGTAAGTACTTGTACAGTACATACATTCTTTATAAGAACATTTCTAAACAACTAATAACATATTATATATTTTAATATGAATTTTAAGCTTTTTAAGTTTTTAAATTGACAAAATATTTGTAGTTTTCTCATTATAAGAGTGACAAAACTAACATTTCTTACAAGTGTTTAATGATTTTACGCACAGTTCGTATGCTCGCTCAGACTTCTGACTGCCAGCCCAGCCCAAGATGTGGTACTGCTGAACACATCACAGCAACTGTGCCACATGAGGGCTGCTCTGAAGACATCTCCTCCTGCTCCATCGGGTCCACCCTTCACCTAAAAATTAAGGTTGCCAGCAAGCTGTAGGCTTATAGTTAATGTGGTCACAAGTGATTCTTGTTTTCTGCTGTCAGAGTCATGACCTTTATGATGTTCAACCAGATGGGTAGGCAGGCTGGTAAGCAGCTAGTTTTTAGTTAAAATCCTGCATGCAATTTATAATAACACTAACTGAGACTTAACTAAAGAGAATTAATGTCAAATCAATGTCTAAATTACTATTATATAATCCTGTTCTATAATTTTGTGTCAATGTTTCTATATGTCTATATGTGTATATTTATTTATCTATTTATTTATGTTTAACTGTATCTATACACAATTTGTGTTTATTAAAATCAATAATCCTATTGCTTATAACTTTTAAATTGTAGTGCATTACAAGGCAAGTGGTTGTCAAATTTGCTATTTTAAACCTTCTGTATAAATATAATCTACATATATATATTGTTTTACTTTAAGCCGTTAAGTTTTGTTTCGTAATGAAAGGGGGAAGGGGGGAGTATTATTTTTTTCCTCTGTATATATACACAATAATGAAATCGTCACAATTAATTTTGATTGAGGTCTTACAATAACTGAATATTTGAATTTGTTGTTATAATAAAGTATACAGTAGCAAATCCTTTCTATCATATTGAGGGATGTTAGGTAAAGAATACTTACTGTCATTGTATAATATATGTTGACTCTTTAAAATGCATGTCCATGTGGTGTAGAGCAAAGTAATCTAGTCAGCCTGTATGCTGTATTATAGACGTGTAATATACATATAAATGTATACATCTCTTGCATATCCTAGTCATTATGAACTTGATCACACAGCATATACTACCTAAATTATTTTTCTTTGCATTGCAAAGCAGTAATGCAGATAATTAATGCTGCCTCAAAGTTAAATTTAGGTACGTATTATAAGCACACGAGTTATTTATATTCTCTGCATGGCAGAATTCTGGTTGATCAAATTGATTGTATGTTATTTACCTGAAAATCTTTGTATTATTATATAACAGGGCTGTTTAACTCTTGTCAATGTTCAAATACAGTATAACCATTGACTTCAGACGCAGATCCAGAACCAAATTTCGGAGGGTGGGCGGTGGGGAGCTGTCTCCATAAGGCTAATGTTAAAAAATATATTGGAGTAAATGCCTATATTGCCCATGTTTACTTCAAAATTTCGGGTGGAAATGAAACTGCACGAAACTGCAGCAGCCCACCCCTCCTCCTCTGGATCTGCACCTGATCGACTTGTAACAAATTACAAATACTTGAAGTCTGTGCTGTACAGAAATATGTACAAAAAGTGAGAGGATACTTAAATTTTAGCAGTCTATTTTTCATTTTAATTTGAAGGGCTACCTTCCTCAAACAAGGGGTTAGTGTGTATAAAGGTATTTCGGTGATTAGGTTTGGACCATTAGGTACACTCTTATACGTGGTTGGCTTAAATACTTGTTGTTTTTTGCCAGAGTCTCATTAATGTTTATCTTACAATTAGAGGAGCTTAATATACTGTACTGTATTTAAAGTCATTGCAAACAATATAAATTTCTTTTTTAAGTAGCCTGATACTTAAATACTATACTGCAGGTTAAAGACATGATCTGCTTATTTAAAATTATAAATTACGATAATTATACATATTGTTTATGGATGGATTAAGCTTTTGAAATAAATTCAGATCACTTTTTATAAGTTATAATTGTTATGACTATAGCTTATCCCTTGCCTACATTTTAGTTGAAATATATAGTTTTATTGAATATGATGTCATTTGTTTAGCACATGATACACAGTATTATACTAAACATAATTAGCAGCTATATATATAAGCAAAAATAACTGTATAACTTTGCATCTGCTTGTAACTATGATAAAAAAAATGGTCAAATAGTAATATTTTATTTATATTTATTTCAACTGTACATTTACACTGCAATAATTAAACAAATAATTAACAAATTATCCCCATATTTTTATTACTAAAGTATCAGTACCTTTGACCTACATTCTATTGCCAAGGGATGCAAAATTGCCCTGTTAATTTTTAGGTGTATTGGTGACAAAATTCTCAGTAATCTCTTGCAGCATAGGGCGTTTTTGTTGTTGTTTTTAGTCTAAATGTTATGAGAATACCTAAATCCATATGCCGTGCGAGCTGACTTAAGGGTAAGGTAACGCCACCAATGTTAAAAAAAATCCCTCACACAAAAATTCTGAAAAAAAATTAAAATGTTCTCCTCTACACCCCCTATCAGTAGCTAAAATATCAGGTATACAAATTCATAACTCAAAAACTAGATCGAATTTGCATACCTGACATTTTAGCTACTGATAGGGGGTGTAGAGGAGAACATTTTAAATTTTTTTCAGAATTTTTGTGTGAGGGATTTTTTTTAACATTGGTGGCGTTACCTTACCCTTAACCTAGTTCTGTACAGTACAGTGCTGAATTGACAAAAGTCAATGATATCACAATCAAGACATCTTAAATATAGTCATGCACAACCACTACTAATTTCTGCAGAATTTTAGGCACATTGATTTATATATGAAATTTGTTTCATAAAGTAGAAATTCAATTATGAAGTGCCTTGAATTTAATTTTAAGTTGCATATCTGTATTTTAGCATACTGGGTATAATTATGCTACGTGTAAGTAAAAATTATGCCAAATACATTTCTTTACATTATTTTGATTTACTGTAGCAGGGCACTTAATGAGGGTGGGTAAAAAAGTTAGATGGAAACAAGTGCTCTAGACACTGGATATTTATCCTCTGCTGCAAAAGTGAACATAGAAAGCATTTCCAATACAATGTACAGTAAAGTCTGAATAAGGACTTAGCACTATCCCAGAACAAACAAATTATAATACTTCCATTTGGCCTCAACAAATTATTCAAATATTTTTAACTGGAATCTTTCGTTATCAAATTTAAATAAATAATTTTTAAATGAGATTAAAAGTTTTTAAAAAAAAAAAAAAAAACAGTTTACCATTAACTTGACTTAGAAGTCACTTTTTTATTATTATTATTAAGAGGAACAATTGCTCTCCAGCTTAAGACAATTATTTAACAACAGTTTATTCAGCCTAAAAAATAATTAGTGCAGCAAAGAAATATGCACTATGTGCCAAATTGAAATCAACCTCAGATAACAAGAAATGGTTGATATTGCTGGAAATAATACAACTGCAGCAACTGTAAATAAATTTGTCCCAACAGTTGAGGTTGAGTCTGTTGCTGAATGAGAACTCAACTACAACAGTGCAGGGCACTTGCACCAAGCATGAGGTACATTGGCCCATTGGGTGGAGGAACTACTGAGAGGGCTTGGCAGCAGGGGAGGGCTGTTCTGAACTGATGACTCGCTGTTGCACCAACAAAGAAGCATATGAGGCCAGTGTGCTGGCCACATGCTGTACTTCAAGCATGAGTCGAGCCTCCTCCAACCATCCACTTGCTGCATACTGTGCTGGGCCTTGCAGCAGGTTCATGTAGCGGACAGCTTGTAACAAGTCACCTTGATCCACGAAGTACCTGAAACCATAATTTGCATTGTCACACATTGGCATTATTACAATAGTAATAATAAAGTTATGGTAAGATTTCTGTACAAGCAATGAAGAGATGTTAAACAACAGATGAGCCACTTACTTGGCTCGGTCTAGGATGCCATTGTTGTCGAGCTGGGCGAGTTCAGACGAATCATTGGCCAACTCCTGGTCCCTGATTGGAGCAACAGGTTGCACCAGAGATGACGAGCGCAGGTATGACAGCAGGTACGTTGACAGGGAGACGTGTGAGCCATCACGTATCATTGACACCTTCCTCGCCACTTTCTCCACATTATGGAACCTTGCCTTGAGGGATGGTTCAGTGTAAACACCTCTATTCACCTGTACACACAAATTTAAATCAGAAAGTTACTTTTCTGACACAATGAATAACTTGCATGATATATGATACAGTATATATTATACTTTATAAACGCTGTATGCTAGAGTTTTGAAAATTAAACTAGTTTAACTCTAATATGGTCTTATCTTGCTTGACAACCTTTTTTTTCATGCAAAACCAATATTAATACACTTTAATTAAACTTTTATGAACCTGACTTCTGTTACATCTGCGCATGCGCAAAGATTTTAGAAGAAAAAAAAGCCAGTTTACTGGCGATGGCGTCATATAAACATTGAAAGCCTTTCTTCATAGCGAGTGACTTTCACTTCACTTAAGGGTAAGATAACGCCACCAATGATAAAAAAAAGTCCCTCACACAAAAATTCTGAAAAAAATTTAAAATGTTCTCCTCTACATCCCCTATCAGTAGTTAAAATATCAGGTGTACAAATACGATCTAGTTTTTGAGTTATGAATTTTTAAAGTTGACTAATTTAACATGGGAATTTGGCGTTACCTTACCCTTAATTGCAATTTCTATACTTTGTGTATCAAGTAAAGTTATTTACTACTGTACATCAAAAATAATGTATGAAAGTTGATTCAAGTACTTGTGTATTTTCAATATTTCGTGACGTCACGATACATAACTAAAGCTTGGAAGATATAACCAAGTTCCCGCCCTAACTTTACCGTCTTATTTCTCAAGAAGTATGATATTTATGAACTAAATAAAATAATTAGCAAACGGGAGACTACATTGAAGTATTATCGCACTAAAAGACACCTTCATTAATATCAAGTAAATATTTAAAAAAAATTATTTCCTCTCGATTACATTGCATGTTATTTTTTTAAATCCCGGACCGCTAATGTCTCGACAGATGACGATCGCACCGGCTACAATTTGGCCTGGAATTCTAGAATTCAGGCCTTGCTGGTTATTCCCACCCTTTTCTTTTAAATATGACCATCACAACCTAAATGGTTAATTTCTTTTAATTTGAATAAGAGCTAATAAGAGCTTCATTTAAGTTTGGATGGATTTAATGATGAAAACAAGTTACTTACCACAGTCTGAGGAATCATGGCGAGGGTTGCATTCACGAATTCGTCTTCATTGGAGCCACTGAATGCCTGTTTGATGTCACGGATATGAGCATCAATAGGACGCTTTTGGTGGGTCCAGTCGAGTGCAGGGAAGGGGTTGGTGCCGAGGGAGCGCACCAGGGTGTCACAACTGCGAGACATAGCCAGAAGTTCTACTCCATGCTGAATCTCACTCTGGCGTTCTGAAAAGACAACAAAAGTAGATGAATCAAATCACAAGTTACATTGGCTAAGTATATTGCTCATAAATTATTATTAGTCTTTTATTAAACACAAAAAGTGTACATACAACATAGTATTATAAATATATATTCATTATAAATTAACACTGTAATAGAACACATAAAACACACATACAAACTATATATAATAGTTACAGAATAATAGAGAAAAATAATAAAAGAATATAAAATAAAATAACAGATGATATTAACAGCCTGTTACATCATAATATATCATATATATATAAGCACATATATAAAACAAAATATGACATAGAAAATAAATAGAATGAAAAACTCATTGCTATTCAAAATATAGACTATATGAAGTCTCCCTTGGCATAATCGCTGATAGGTTTAATTCTAGATTTACAGATATTTAAATGATATTGGCTACAATATTCATTACATAATTTACATACACAGGATTGTTCAGCTTTATGATAACCAGAGGATTTACAGATTAGATGATGGAAGCCGTGAACAGCTTGGCGAGTTAAGACATTTCTAACATTGGATCTATCCAATTGGGGCAGACACCAATGTTTACATGTCATAGCATCAGTGCTGTAAAACTCAGGATTAATATCCTGAGCTTTTTGATTCCTGACAGCTAGAAAATTGGAATATTGATCTGTCATTGGAAGTTTAAACATTTCTTTGATTTCTGTAATAAAATAATTGGAATCTATCAGTTTATAGGCCAGTCTAGTTTCGGTAAATTTTGACAGACACAATAGTCTTTTAACAAACATAGCTTTTACTGATTCTAATTTATCAAAGTTGGATACAGATAAATGAGGCCATACGATTTCAATACCATAAGTGGCCACAGGGGCGACTTTTAAATTGAATAGTTTGAGCCCTGTTTTGACGGATAGACCAGACAGACCTGAGATAGTGTACATAACGGTGATAGCATTCTTACATCTTTCTGTTATATGTTTAGAAAAAGAGAGCCCTGTCATTTGAAGTACTATGCCGAGATATTTAAATGAATTTAGGAATTCAATCTTTTGACCGTCACAATAAATTTCATCGTTTTTGCACAGCGGTCCGCCTCTTCTAAACTTGACAATCTTGGTTTTCTCTGTGTTAATTTCTAGACCATTTGTTTTGGCCCAGATAGATAGATTGTTTAGCGCTTTTTGTAGCTTGATTTTGCTCTTTGAAATAATAGCAAGATCATCTGCATATAAATTTAGCAAGACTTGATCATTTTCATTTTCACAGTTTATATCTCTTGTAATTTCGGTTATATCTGCAGTAAAAAGATTGTAAAGGAGAGAGCTGCTTGGGTCTCCTTGCAAAACTCCGTTAGATTGAATAATATTACTAGAACATAAATAAGCGATCTTGAACACATACATAATTGATATTTAGAATAACAGCTAAGATATTCAAAATTTCAGAAGGAATTACTTTAAATGACTTCAGCTTTTCAATGAGCAAATTCCTATTGACCGAATCAAAAGCTTTTCTGAAGTCTACAAAAGCAATGTATAAATGACCCTTTGGCTTCTCCAGTGCTAATTTAATTTGATTATGTACTGTGGATACAGCTTGTATTGCTCATAAATTATTATTAGTCTTTTATTAAACACAGAAAGTGTACATATTAACAGCACTAGAAACATACATTATAGAAAAACATTACAATAGAACACATAAAACATACATACAAAACATATATAATAGTACCATAATAAACTAAAATATTGTGTACCCAAACTTTGCTTTACCTTCTGATGGGTAAAATAATAAACTGAAAAATAAATGTTAAAGCTGATTCGTGTTAGTATCTAGTTCGCCGATCTCAGCTTGGTAGAATTTACATGGCTTGCCTATCTCAATCTGGTATCTGGTAACATACTAAATGAATCGACAATCTACATAAATTCTACCAAGTTACTATTGGCGATCAGGAACTATCACAACATTATGCTACACTAGGAACTACTTTTTCTCCTATACATATTTTGTTTTTACTTTTCAAGTGCAGCTTCTAAGTAGCTAGATTATAGTCCTGAGTGTTCCAAGATAATAGGTAGTATACAGAATTTTTCTCTCAACTTTAAAATTAGGGCGATATGTTCCCCCCACCCCCCCTCCTGCAAGGGGTCTTTGGAACTGTATGCTAATACCGATTAATTATTCATGGTAAAAAAGTCAATAATTAAAGAGACACAGACCTCAAATTACAAATTAGACAGACACCAAGTGTTGCTTAAGTTTGTAATCATTTTTATCCGCACGCAGTGCAATCGTGCGAAGTTGCGCTGCAAAAAGAACATCCTTGCTGACGTCAGCAAGGAATAAATTTCTTACTTTGCAACACAACTTTGCACGCCTACACTATGTGTGGAGAAAATTTATGTGAATGTTGATATTATGATTAATTGGTGAGTGCCTATTTTGTAATTTGAGGTCTGTATCCATTTAAGGTATGAAAAGAATGCACAATATCATTAAATAATAATTACTGTATCTTGATAGTGTATAGATTTTCTTCAAGTTGTAGGTGTCTGCTATTTTTTTAGTATGCTTACTTGAAAGATTGACGTCAGCACCCCTGAGAGCCTCAACAGTCTCCCCAATCTGTTGTGTGTGCTGCTGCAGTTGCTGGCCCATACGTTCCGACAACTCTCGGGTGAAAGCCGTCCTCTGAGAGTGCAGTGCTGTATTCTTGTCTTCTGTTAGCACCACTGCCTGCTGGTGAAGCTGCACCTGAGCCCTCCGCTCTCCCTCCTCACGTACTTGCACCAACTGAAACACACAAAATTAGCATTCTGTCTTCATATATATGCTTGATATTTTATAACCCTTACTATTTATAAGTGAACTATAATTATTGTATATTATAAAATATAATCGTATATTATAACATATATTTGTATATTATAATTGTATGCGTGTTTTGTTGGGTTTTATTCTTATGTGATGTGCATTTATTAATTAGTTAATTTTATTTTCATTAAATTTTAACTTCTGCGGAGTGTTTACAAACTCAAAAGTAGCAACGTTGAGAAAACATCTTCCTATTATTTGTACATTTGATATCACATCCCCTCACATACAAGTCAACCCGAGGCTTGTAGTCCCTTCCCGCTTAACTAATAAAATGAATTTGGATAACCTTCAATCTTTTGTCACAGAAAACACTCAAAATTTTAATGCTGTGATCTAATCTCACAATATTCAGTGAACTGTTTAAATACAAAACTGCAGCAACAACTTGATAGAAGTAAACTAATCAAGTACTGTATCATAATTTCTAAACAATAATTTCTTTATAAAAAGATGTATTGTACTGCTTTTCATAAACAGTAAACAATGTATTTGTGTCATATATTTGAATTATCAGCAGGCAAAGCTACTGCTGCACAATTTCTTTCTATGGCTTGAAAGAAGGTACCGGTACTCCCTCTACTAGGAATCTTCCTTGAAGGATGTTATTTACACTTTTAAAATTATATACAGTATTAGACTTTTTTTTTTACCCAATTGCACCGATGAGGTCTAACTTTAAGCCAGGCCTAAGTTTGTTGATTTCAATTATTGCAACAATCAAAATCAACAAAGGTAAGCCTGGATTAAAGTTCGACCTCATCTATGCAATGGAGTATTTTATTTTTAGAATATAATTATATTCTACTGTTTTGAGTGGCTAGATGGTGTGTCTCACTGACCTGTGCCTGATATTCTTGGCTGAGCAGCTCGCGCAGCTCCTCCTCTTTGGCTGCCAGGTGTGCCTGCACACGCTGCTCAACGTCTTCTTCTCCAGCCTCTACCAGACTATCCAGCAATGCTCGCTCCTCCTCTTGCTGCCATCAGACAATTAGACACATTAGCTAAAACTACTGCAACTTAACAACATCCAGTAAAATTAAACCCGACTACCAAAACCTGATTATTTTTTTCAGGATCAAATTTAAATTTTAACACTTTGTAGCAAAGATTACAAATTTAACAACATAACCCACTAAAAAAAAAATACATATATAAATAAGTTTTAAAAAAAAGTGCTCAATAGAAATTTTGAAGCTTTCCACAATCACGTCTTAATTGCAAAATCATTACATACACCATTTCTGCTCCTTACCGAGTGTTTAGCCAGCTGTTCCTTGTAGCGTATCATACGAAGGGCCACTAGCAGCACAAACAAGTCCTGGTCCTCCTTTTTGCCACTGTCCCAGCCCGGACCAAGCTCTTGCTGAAACATGTAGCAAGAAATCATAATTATATAGTGCTCTAAAATACCAAGTTAATCTAGATTAATATCATAAAAGAAAGTTAAAAAAAAAAAAAAAAAAAAATGAAATGAAATGAAATGAAATAAAATGAAATACCTAGTGTGTGATGCTGAAGTTGGTTCATAGTTCATGCCTACATGTTACTTGTTTTCCACTTAGTATTTTCTTCCTTCTCAAGATACTACCATTGTCTGCACAGTATATTATGTATTTGTCAATTTCCCTTTAGTTGGTTCAGTCTATTTCAAAAGATAATCATCTTCTTTTCTATGTGTACTTGGTTTTGACCATTAAGCTATCACATTACTTCTAGTAAAAGTCAAGCGACAGGATTCTTTCTCTTTTCCTTTGCAGATAACATATCAATTAATAATAATGAATTATGTATGTAGTTTATCTTTCCACATTGTACTGCTGATAATGTAAGTACAGTACAATAAACCCAATTGAATCAATAATGAGAAGGTGGCATTTTTAACTTTGCAACAACCTACACAAGTAGTCAGTCCATAATTTCAAACAAAGGTTCAACAGATACCATTAATTATATTTGTAATAAAACTAAAGAGTTATTCAGTATGTGTCAGAAAACTCTGTTTCTATCTGCTTTTGACAGTGAGAGGTATTTCTTACCTCAAGTTTTCGGTAGGCGTCTTGAACTTGTTGCTGCAGCAGTTGTGAGGGCTTCAGAGTGGCCTGGGCCTGGTGAAGGCTGGTTTCGGCCTCATGTAATTTTGCTTCTGCCGATGCCACACTCTGTTGGGCCCCTCGCACACTCTCTGCACTGCCGGGTAGTACACTGTTCTGCAGAGCCGCCCTCAGAATTCCAAGCTGAGACCTGCCAAGACACAAAAAATGTAATGATGCACATCTTTATCATTATCATCATCAAATACAGTATAAAGCACAAAATCAAAGGGTGAACATACTACCAAGGTTAAGTCCAGAACAATTTAATTCCCGTTTGTAAACAGTATATGTACTCGCAATGAAAGCCTTTCTTTAGTGTTATGCTCAACTGTCTCAGTGCATAATTACTTTATTATTACTATTTTTACACAAATATTACAAACGTAGACCATAGAATGAAAGATTTATCCAACAATTAGCAAGGATTTAAAAAAAAAAAAAATGTAGGAAGTAAAACTACATTGTTGAAATTTGAGGATTAAATTCAGCAGTCAAAATAGGGCTTGTGGTAGGTCTATTAAGGTGAAAATAAAATAAACCAAAAAAAGATCAACATAAAGAAAGAAAAAGAAAGACTAAAAAAAGTTATAGCAATAATAGCAAAAAGAAACAATTTGGGTTAATAGAATTAAATCAAATGGGGACTTCTCCAAATTAATTTTATCCATTATTTTTAGGAATGAAAGTATTTCAGCTTCACCATTGGGGGGAAGAGGGGACTTATAAATAAATTATGGCAGTCATATTGACAATTAATGTCTAGAATATTAATATATTTTCACTCTGTCAGGTTAATATTTCCTTTGTCCGTTCTAAAACAATTTACAATAATAATGAAGTGTTATTGTACAAATATACTAGAGAAACGCCATAATAATTATATCACTATTGGGTGGATGCAGATGATCTGCATTAGTCCTAATTTACATACCATTCCGAAAAATATATCAATCTGGTAAAATCTCGATCTTGACTTACAAAATTCACAAATTTACAAAATATTTTCTCTCCGAATAGTTAGATAGAGAAGTGCATGTTTAGTAACCTCAAATTATGATCGAATTTACGATGCTCTAATGGTGGCCCCTAGAGAACATTTCAAGCATTTTTTCATTTTTTGAAAGTAAAATACGCGCGCGTGGTGATTTAAAATATTTGATCAAAAGAATCTAGAATAAAAGAAGGAAAACAAAATAAAAAATAAATAAATAAATAAATAAATAAACAAAAACGAAAAAAAATATATATTATATTATTCTTAATTAAACCCTATTGGGTACTTCTATTTACTAATTACATACTACTTCGAAACCCCGAACCTTCCGAAACCCTAACTTGAGCGTTTCGCGGGCTCTTCTGGAACGAGGGCGGCCACGGCCTTGCAAATCCATCCCGGCATTTGCCTGCGGCTGAGGGAAACGTGGAAACCTCAGCCAGGATGGACGCTACAGCTTTTGTCAATGAACCGGAATTGCAATGGTCCAAAGCCAGGGGAACCACATAGTGGAAAAGCGCAACATTTTACCCTGGGTGGGAAACGTGGTTTTTGTTGAAAATGGTCACCCATCCAACTACTAACCACGCGCGGCGTTGCTTGACTTCGGTGATCTGACGAGACCCGGTCAAGCGCACTGCGCCACACCTCCCAATATATATATATATATATATATATATACAGGACGACATAATTAAGTTGCGATGTATAGAATAAACTTGGGTTATTTGCGTGATCGTGTAAAAGTTCACAACGCGCAAATTAAGGGATTGTCAGTTCGCCGAATTTGTTGAAAAGGAGATCGAGTAAAGCAAAAATTGCATGCAAATTAGTTTCAGTGTCGACACTCGATCATTCACGCGATAAATTAAAAACGAAGTGCATCGTCATTAATATCATCGAAAATGTCTCGGGCAGCAATTAAAATACGAAACTTTTGAGGATCGAGAGGTTCTGCATTTTCCGTAATTGCATGGATTCAAAATTAAATTTAAAATTGAACATTCATAACAAATGCTTTATTAAATTTGGTAGTTTTTTTTAAAAAATACTTAAAATTTCATCCCACAAGCATTTTTTATCACAACTCAAAATTCGCAAACGCGTCGTAACATATAATAAAATTATTAACGATCGCGCGAGATCAATTTTATTTTTTATAGTGTCAACTCTTGGGATTTTCAGTAAAAAAATATATAATTATACATTGCTAAAACTTTTATTTCTATATTTTAGTTACTGGTCTGATATAATGCAGTAATTGAGATCTTAAAAATAATTTGTGTCGAATCTTTATTGTCCAGATCGTACGACAAAATTGCATTGCTGCATGTATTGACAACGAAATTCAGACGATTTCTTTAATTTTCTAAAAGATTTAAAATACAGAATTAAACTTTTTTTTCTTCTTCTGAAATTACTAAATATTATATTATGGTCACTTATTATTACGCGATGTTATGATATACACGTGATCGAGCGTAATAATTGTGATCTCTTTACACCACGAGTTAATGCGTGTCTTCATTTACAAAATATATTTATTTCAGGGACCGGATGCACGCGTTTTTTTCGTACATCCGAGATGCGCATCCGGATGCAAATTAATTTTTCGTGCATCCATGGATGCGCATCCGGATGCAAATTTATTTTTCATGCATCTGGGATGCGCATCTGGATGCAAATTTATTTTTCATGCATCTGGGATGCGCATCCAGATGCATTAATTTTTTCCCGTGCATCTGGGATGCACGGATGCGGATGCAAGCCCATTTTTGCGCATCCGTGTGCATCTTGCATCTGCATCCGCATCCGATCTTTGGTTTTTATAATACACTTTGTTTCTTGTAATTTTTAAACGACAAGTGGCAAATAAAGTTAAAAAATATGCCTCGTGTTAAAGATTTATTTAGAGGCAATTAGCAAAAAAACTGATAAAAAAGAGAAAAAAAAAAGTGTTATATGGATGCAAATTTATTTTTCGTGCATCCGTGGATGCGCATCCGGATGCAAATTTATTTTTCATGCATCTGGGATGCGCATCCGGATGCATTCATTTTTCCCCGTGCATCTGGGATGCGCATCCGGATGCATTCATTTTTTCCTGTGCATCTGGGATGCACGGATGCGGATGCAAGCCCATTTTTGCGCATCCGTGTGCATCTTGCATCTGCATCCGCATCCGCATCCGATCCCTGATTTATTTATAATGCGGTTTAATGATGCTATAATATAACATGTGTCTTATTAATTTATTAATACATTAAAATAATGTTTTTAGTGTTTTACTTCTTCTCGAAGTACTACGCAACTTTAATGCGTAAATCGCGATCGATCGCGATCTTTTTACCGCATTGCATATTTTTATTTTTTCAGCTAAAAATTTAATTTTTACGTAACATCGAGGATTTCAGATTCCGAGGGACCAAAAAGTCATTACGCTATTACCTTATAACGAGTATTACGTTATAACGAGTTTTTCCTATACCACACAATGTTAATTTTGTCGGGACCGCGATCTCCTTTACGCAATATCGAATTTTACCTTTTAATAACAAGTTGCGTAATAACGAGTTTTTACTGTATGTATATATAATATATGTATATATATATATAAAAGTGATTCAGCCCAAACCCCAAATACTGTATGATATCTGTAAATTTTGAGGGTTGTAACTTTGCTTCAGCAGAAAAATTATAACTTTTGATAATGAATTACATTGTACCTCGTACAAAATAATGAGATGTATCTGCCTGCCAAGATCTCTTGTGCAATAATGAGCTATCTGTTGTTTCAGGTGTGCAATTAAAAGCCATAAATGAAGGCTTCAAGTCCGCTGATTTTGTGATGTTTCCACCGCCCTATCTACGCCTTTGTAAAAAAATAATAATAAAAGTTAATATCCTTGACGCCATTTTACCATTTCGGGTGTGGCCAGGTATTTTTACCTTGTGTGTAACAGTTATCTTGCGACCATGCTGGGGCGTACCAGGCACCCAGAACCCTTTTCTTCACTCTTCTGGGCTCCTATTACCAGATCTGTGCAGCCTGCAGTGGCAGTGCAATGCTGTAGGGCAGCGGAGTATAGACAGCCGTAAGCTGTCTTCCTCCTACCAACTCCATAATCTAGTAATCAGTCACACTCATCCCAAGTCACGAAAAGTCTGTCGTATTCGGGAATCAAACCGGGGACCTCTCAGACCAGAACCAGGGGAACTAACCACTACACTACAGAGCAGTCATATGTATTGATACTACATATACCTAATATTTGTGTTTTCTGATGTGTGAATAAATATCATAGCTCACATCTGCTGTTATCTCATTTTGACTGCTTACTTACTTTGCTTTGGCTCCAGCTTCTGACGCTTTTTTGGCCAAGAGATCAGCGTCACAGTTCCTGGCAATCAAGCCTGCCAGCACCTTTTCACTCGGCTCTGAGTTTGAATAACGCGACAACTCCTCACCCAAACCTGGCAGCATAACAACAGTTATCAGATTTCCAACAAGCCATCACATAGAAAGAGGACAATCTATTTAATTAAATATCATTATGCATGTTGTTTAAATCTAAAAAATACTACGATCAGTGTGGACCAGCAGCAGCAGAAATGCTATTCTAAATTACATAAAAAAAAAAAAAAAATCAATGATGCTGAATTCTGAATAAACTGATGGTAACAAATGAATAAATACGGTAGATGAATAGATAAACAACAAATAAATAAATAACTAAATGAATAAATACACTTAGTATACTGTATATTGTAATTTAATCATTGCAATATTTCAACTCCTCCAACTTTTACTATGTATGTGCTGTCCTGTATAATATATTTCACATCAGCCAAAATAAGCAATAATAAATTATAGTACTGTAAAAACTGTATTTTCTAGAATTACCTAGTTTTGAAATGCATATATATACATACTAAATAAAATTTACAATGTGAGATTCTTTATCCCACAAATTGTTTCATAAAAATAAATTGTATGAACATAAATCCTTAGCTTATAGTACAGTATTATGGTATATTATACATTAGCAACAGCCATTAGCATTCAAATGACCGTCTACCTTTGATATGTTGAGCAGCCTGGGAGTGTGCAGCAGCGGCAACAAGTGAAGCATCGTCGAGGGCAGAGCGTAGCTCGGCTAGAGTCCTTGCAGCAGCTGTCTGAGCGTCACGCTCTTGCTTCTTCTTTAGTAGACTTTCTTCAGCAGCAGGCACAGCTGGAGAGGCAGCTGCAGCTTTTGGTTCCTCCTTCTTCACTGGTCTGGACACAAGCAAAACATTATACATTCCACCAGAATTAAGACTGATGTAGCAATTCAATGAGAAAATTTTATTACGAAAAGTCTTTCAAGCCTATTCTACATCTGGAAATACTTCGTTCCTGGAATGGAAGTGACATAGATATGGTGTTTAATATTCATATTTATCTTTATTGCTTTTCGATTGTACATTACAATGTAAGCACATCAATAGCAGTGTGATTAGCAACCTCATGGTAAGTGTCAACTATTCTAAACATAACAAATAAAAAACAAAAGAAAAATTTAACACTTGTAAGCAATACCACTCACAATGGACAATTTGCATGACATTTTTTTTATTGCAGAAATAGATAGAGGGTGCAAAGTTATGCCACTCTGAATTTTTCAGATTTTTTAGAGACCGGGAACTATTTTTAAAAAATTATTGAAAGTTGATTTTATAACGCCACGAGGAGTCTGTCCTTAAGAAAAGGATAGGCGCTAAACACCCGCGACGTCATAAAACTGACTTTCAAATTTTTTTTAAAAATAGTTCCCGCTCTCAAAAAAATCTGAAAAAATTCAGAGTAGCATAATTTGGTACCCTCTATCCATTTCTGCAATAAAAAAATGTCATGTAAATTGTCCATATCAATCCAGAAGAGGCGAAAATTAAAGTAAACAGATTGAGACAATTAGACAATAATATAGCAAGTATATTATGTGTAAAAAGCAATAAATCATCAACAATATAATAAAACAACAACAATAATTCCATATGTTCAACTTAAGACTCTAATACAATAATTATTTAACAATTTATTCCTAACAATAAATCACTATAAAGATAACAAAAAATTGCTGAAAAATAAACAAACACTGGAAGGGGACCAGATGGAGATGTCCATTACCTGAAAATTAATAGTGTTAGTACATGATAATATTGATGATAAAACAATTCATCAGAGACCTAAATATTAAGAAATTTCTCATTCAGATAATCTTGAACACTGTAGTAACATTTCTTAACTAAAAAATCTTTTAATAAACATGGAAAATTGCATTAAGCAGCTGCAGAAAGTTTGGGTTGTGTTATAATTTATATGAAATCATACTCCACATGACCAGATGCAAATTAAAGCTTGAAAGACTGTACCATATATACTGTATATCGACGTGGCAGCGCCCATTTGTCCCATCTGCTTTTGGAAAAGTTTGGATTTTAATTTATTTACGCTATGCAGAGCCATCTTTTGTGTAAATTTTGTACTAAAATCAATTCACGCGCCGATAGAGCACTGATAGAGCTTCTGAAAACACTCAAAAGATGGCTCTGCATAGCGTAAATATATTAAAATACGAACTTTTCCGAAAGCAGATGGTACAAATGGGCGCTGCCACGTCGATATAAGATTCCTACAGAACTTCCATACACTCTGATATTGCAAGAGTCTGTAGGAAGAGACACAACAGAGACACAGTCCAAGCATTTTAAAAATGGCTTGTTGCTTGCCACTACCCCCACTACCTTTCAAAGTCTTCATATTATAACAATTATAATGAGAGTGAAATTTAAAAAATGCAACTTACTCTAAAGTAAAAATTAACCACCAGACAAAAATGCCACCCCCCCTTTTTTTTGTTATTTAAGGAAAGAAAGAAATGCTACTGGTTATTGATTTATAATTTCTGGAACTTACATAGGTGCTGTAATTTTAGGCACTGGATTTGGTTCTGAAACTTTTTCTTTAGCTGTTTGCAGTATGGTTGAAGTTTTTTCTTGGGCAACACCAGCTAGGCTGGTAATTTGGTCGATGAGGTCGCATGTTAAGCTCAGAACAGAGTCAGAGTATGGCACGTTGTCTTCAAGCAGTTTCCTGAAGCTTGGGTCGTACTTGGCATAAACAGCAGTGCCAGCAGTGGCCACTGTCATTGTGCCAACCACCAGCCACACCCCGCCGCCGCCACGACCGCTGAAATAAACACAAACTCTGGTTCAGTATTTGCTGGTACACACACATTTCGAAATTTTACAGCAACACTGACAGCAAAAGGGAAAAAGCAGAAGAAATCTTTCTAATAAAAAAATCTATTTTTTTACCTAAATTATAAAAATTTACAAACGTAGTAGAAAGATACAAAGTACAGAAGTACGTAGTACCTTTCGGGAATTTTAAAACTACCAATTTTATTTAGCCTATGATTGGTTAAACTTTTGAAAGAAGGCCCCGCATTTAACTGCCACTACAATCTTTTAAGCTAGGGTTTACTTCTGAAAACATTTGGGATAGGGTACCGGTAGTTTGTTTCTTGAATGTGAGTGGCATGCATAAGGCGTTTCAGCTAGTGTTGTAAAAATGTGAAAGTTCACTGCGAACATTCAAGAAGTTCGCTCGCGAACATATAAAGTTCACTCATGCAATGTTCGTTCGCGAACTTGTGAAACCTAATTCAAAAATCCCGCGTAAATTTCAGCGTTCTGATTGGTTACATCTGTGTTCTTAAATAAAAAGTTAAAATTAAATAGAAATTTGAATTAAAACACCTTATTTGTAACTATTACTACTATTTTGGGTGCCAAAAATGAAAGGACACGATACTAAATGTATATCTTAACTCCCAAAGGCTATGACAGGACAAAAGAAATAATTACTTTTTTGCGAGGGTAAATTTATTCAAGTTATATCTTTAACTTGCTTTCATGAAGTTAATTGTCATTAAATGTGAACATCTTGCTGTTTAGTTTGCTGAATATCGAATTAAGTGTACTTTTGTACAGAATTCAAACGTTCCCGGTTATTTACATGTTCGCGAACTTTGTAATGTTCGCGAAGTGAACTTGTGAAAGTTCACTCATCAGAAGTTCCTTTCGTTTTTTACAACACTAGTTTCAGCAGGCACCCTACTTTTTCAGACATTTTTTGTTACCATTTGAGATTTAGTTTATATAAAAAAACATAAGTTGCCATAATAGCGTCTACATAATACTGCTGGTTCAAGTTGATAGAAAATTCTTTTTTTGACAATGTCAAGTAATTTTCCCATAAGAAACTGACTGTACAGAAAATACATCAGAAAAAGATTTTTCTACCAAATTGACATCAGCAATATAGACGCTACCACAACAATAAAAATTAACGACAGCCAGACATAAACTTTTGCTTGAAAGACTGTAGAGAGGGTTCTAGCTGCTGATTGGCTTAATTAAATATCTTTCCAATAAAACTCCTTCTTACATCACAACACAACTCAAGATTTATAAACCAAAATTTCCATGAGCTTAAAAGGGACAAAAGTGCATTTTTCAGATTTAGCAGGCATTATCGATAATGTAGATCTACAGCTAAAGAGATGCAGAATTGTTTATAATTATGTTAATTTTTGGTTTGTAAGAAAAGTATGATACCCACATATTGTCTGCAGAAAAAGAAAAAAACAGCTTGATTGCATCACAATTCATACATCTTAAATCAACTTTTTGACGCAAATTGAGCACCGGTAACATACTGGCTGTCTGGAGTAACACAGTCAAGAGGTGTATGATATAATATGCCATGAATACTGTTTGCATATTGGTAACCAACTTGTGGATATTTATAATGTACTGGTATCATATAATCATATGCATACAGTACAATTGTCAGTACGTAGTACATACGTCCTAATAAATTTTACACACACACACACACACATATATATATATATATATATATATATATATATATATATATATATATATATATATATATATATATATAATGGGGGTCCGTTACTATCCACGTGGTGTAATTAGACTATTATACAATATGATAAGTATATTACTGTCATATATAATTATATATATATATATATAATATATATATATATATATATATACATATATATATATATATATATATCCTCTAATCTACACCAAATAGCCCGGTAACGGACCACTATAAGACATTTCATACTTTTTTAACAATTTTTATCTGCCATATTTAGGGTTCTTAAAATTTTGAAAAAATTATTAACATGTTCAATAGAATGTAGCAATTTAGTTTATCATAATTTCAGTTCCATTTCAGAGCATCTCTTTGAGTAAAAAAACAAATTGTGTGGAAGGGACATGAAAAAAAAAAAAGTTCCGGTTTTTATGCAGGCCTGCTTTTGGACGCTTTATAGCCAAAAAAAAGTAAAAAAATACAATTGTAACCCATTAATCAAATCAACCTTTTCATAAAAATAACAACTGCAATACCGTGATATTTTTTTTTACTAGTTAAGAAAAAATAACAACGAATTAATTGTTAAAAACCCATTTTTTATTCGTTTTTGATTTTTTTTTTTTAACCAGTAAAAAAATTATCACGGTATTGCAGTTGTTATTTTCATGGAAGGGAGGGTTTGGTTAATCAGTTACAATTTTCTTTTTTTAATTTTTTGCCCATAAGGAGCCTAAAAGCAGGTCGGAACCAAAACAGGGCTAAAATCCAAAACTGCAGTATGCATTTGCATAACATATACATTGCAGTACCTGCATGCATACTGTAATAAACAATATGAACTGTTTGTTACACACTGCATGGATGCATATCATACAGTTATAACATTATGTACATAATCATATGCATAAATGCAATGCATACACTGTGTAGACAGGATGCATATTATAGAGTACCGTATGCATACAGTACTGTATCAGTATATGCATATAATTATGTATCATGTGTATGCATATCATACATACCCTCCACCAGAGTACGAGGATTGGTTCTGTCGGAGTTCTTTTCGTGGGATAGGGCGACGGGGCGACGAGACCTGAAGACAAAGCCACAGCATGAAGATAACGGTTTTAGAAACTAACTTCCATCCAAGCCTGTTTAAACCTCAGTTCAGAGGGTTTCGTAAATCATCTTCTAAGACTAAAAATCATTCCCTTCAGTAACTTACGCGTGCCAGATGACCTAGTGAACATTTTATGGATGTTCGAAGCATATTTTTATGATTGTTGAGGTGATTTTGGCGGACAAAGGCGGCGAACGAGGGTGACCAGAAAGATGACAATGTTTTTACAGCCCAAGTTACAGCCAGTCGCCCTGTCGATTCTGTCGAAAGTCGAAATTTCGAAAATCTGTACGCAATGCGATGCGCGCTTTAATTTTTTTTTCCCATTCCTCCGTCTTTCTGCAAGCAAGAAATTTATATGAACAGGCAGTACAATAAATAAACATACAATTCAATTTGTAAATAATTAGTGTAAATATATTGCAAATAAAATTTGTTTGATATATTCCATTTAATATTTTTTAATAATATGTGAAAAAGTCGTAAAATTATGTTTCATTTCATTTTTTAATTAGGCTTACCTCTTTTTATTGCATTTTATTTGTCACTGATCGTCACTGACGTCACTAATCATAGAAGTAGACTACCAGGGCTAATCCTCTATTGCAGGAAGTATAGTCACTCCCTTCCGGCTTATGGAGACCCAATTCTGAATTTTGATTTGCTTAGAAATAACCAGTGGTGAAAGTAATAAAGGTGAAAACAGCCGCTACGCTTAGCACCGCCGATTTGGTGCTAAGAAAGTCAGTTGAAACATTCGCTCAAATGTTTCCGATCGTGTTTTTTTTGAACAGCTGATTGCCTTAGCACACGATTTCAATGCAATTGTTGAAAATTTTTGAATTTCGCGGTTAAAATAATTGACGAGCGCAATTATTTGTGCGCTTAGCACCTTAGCACCGAGCTTAGCACCGAGTTTGGTCTCTCCAAACTTCCGACCAATCAGAACGCGTAGAGTGGTCGGCTGTTTTCACCTTAAGCCGGTGCGCACCAGTGCGCCGCACTGGTAAGACATTTGACGCCAGTGCGGCGCACTGGTAAGACACTGATCGAAATTTACAAAAAAAAATAAATAATTTTTAATGAAAAAAACAATATTTGCAAGTGTGAACAGATCACATTATAAACCATTATAATCATGCTCAATACATGTTCTTGTACTTGGATTTTATTTATCTCACGAAGTTTTAACTTGCACGTACTTTCTTTTAAAGTCAAAATTTTGTACTAAAAAAAAGTAATTGAAATCCATGTTGAATGTATTTACTTTTATTTATATTTTTCATTGGGTAAAAGATAAAAATAAATTGACAATTTGTGATACAAAATTGTTGCATTATAAATAAATAGTAAGTGCTACAGTAAAACATTATTTTAAAAGACTACGATAAAAAAGTTAATTTTAATATTTTTCTCACAAACGCCTAGCTTTTTTTTATTGGCGCGCGAGCCTGAGAACACATTTATTTATTATGTAATTTTTTTAAATTTTTTTAATCAAGGAATTTTTTATATATTTTTTTTAAATATCTGTAGGTTTACTGCTTACTGGGTTTACTATTTTATCTTCAATTTTCCTATAAATTGGTAGTCGTTATCACTTTTTTAAAATTGTAACCTATACATCTTTTTGGAATTTTTTTATTAAATTAATTTTTGAGACATTTTAAACGATAATTTAATAATTTAAAAAAAGTATCATTTATTAAATTAATTAAATTTATAGAATATTCTAAATTGTGAAACAGTTCATTAAAATATTTTTATTGTATTAACACTGCTGCTAGACATAGACAACTTGTTTGCGATTTTTTTTCATATTAAAAGTTATGTTTCAATTTTCATTAGCCAGCACAGATATTTTTGAATATTTTTTTTATCATGCAATTTAATATGCGACACTACATTTTTTTTTTAATCGGTTGAAAGTTTGAATAATTATTTAATTTTACTTATTTTGTGGGATTTTCAATATTTTTTAAACGGCTCCGTAAAAAAATATTTTATTTTTAAATCGAAAATTCATTAATGAATTTATGCTAGATTACGTACGTATTTTTTAATTGGTACCATAGTTCAAGTAAAGTTTAAGTAAAATGCTGTTTTCTGTGCCAAAATTTTGCATGTTAAACGCCTCCGAAACACCAACTTTGGGAAATTTTTGGTTTTCATTTCTTAATTAATAGAGGGCAGGTTATAAAATATTTTTAGAAAATAAATTCTTTAAAAAAATGTAATCGCTCACTCTATTTAAAAAATTAATTACAAATCAATTTTAGTGCAACTTTCAATTTAAAAAAATAAGCCACGCCCCTTTTTCCCAAAAAATCGCGCCTCCGGCCCCTTCAGGCCTCTATCTGAAGCGCACTAAGATTTTGAAACTACTTTCACCACTGGAAATAACCCTTTTTGCTGAAACGCCTTCCTATTGGTTAAAAAGGGGTTATTTTTGTGTTGTTTACAAATTTCAACAATCCAATTTTTTTTGTAACGGTCGTGAGTGACTTTACCCGGTTCAATAGAGGATTAGCCCTGGTAGACTACTACAGCGCATTTGGCACGCGCATAAAGACAACATCATCAAGAATCATCAATCAGCTTATCAGCTATCAGCTGTATATTTAAATGATGTATGTTGTCTGTTGTTACTGTTTAGTGTTTCCTGTTATACGTGTAATGTTCTATAGGAAATTTTGAGTTCTTCTAATTCTTCTTCAAAAAATTGCGACAATTAGATAAGGAGCACTGTCAGAACAGTATAATTGAACATTTATTTTTTTAACTTTACTTCTGGTGTTAAATAATATTTATCAAACTCCAGTGGTGTATGTACATACAGTATATAATTATGCATATGCATACATAGACTTCTGGGTTACTGACTTCTGGTGTTAAAGAACTATAATACTAGCTTTATGCATAACGGTACATGTACAGCAAGGTTATTTTTTTCCCCTCTAACCGCGAGTTTGAACTGTATGGCTCGATTCCTCTTGTCTACTTTTTTTTTTTTTGCTTCAACTGAATCCTGTTGTAGGGTACTGGCCACCATTAAGTGACTGAATTTAACCTCCCGGCTCTTCGTAGACTTTACTTTTGTGGGTCCCTTCCAAACCGGGGCGGCCATGGCCTAAGCAATCCATCCCAGCATTCGCCTAGTTGTGACCGAAGAAACCATGGAAACCTTGGTCAGGATGGTCGGCAATTGATGGAGGATGCCATTTATCACCTCCCGGATGCACTAGTGGGTGTTTTTTTGCAACCACCACTTGTGAAAAGTTTGGCGACTAATGAAAGATAGGAAAACATTCTCATATACCGCTACTGTAGGCAATACAGTATTATTATTCTTGCTCCCAAGTTTGACGTAATTATTTCCGTGCTTTTAAAGCATGCTTGACAATGAATGTGTATTTATTATTCATATACTGTACTGTTGTATGAGTTTTTAAACTGCCACCTGGCATGAGTTTCTGTCTGTTGGCACCAGCAGAATGTTTAACATTAAAGACTCCTATATTACTCCTATCATTCTCAGCTATGTTGACAAGTATATAAAAAACATTCGTCTGGAGGATACACAGCTTTCTCTCTGGGGAGGTGAAGCAGTTTTTCACAATTTAAGTTTGAGACTTGATGTCTTGGAACAGGAATTGGCTCTGCCATTCAGTTTTGTTAGTGGACAAATACATGAATTAGCAATCAGTGTTCCATGGACAAAACTTCACTCGGAACCCATAAAAGTAACAATAAACACAATAGGTAAGTGCTGTATGACATACATGAAATTTTCAGATACACAGACACTAGGATTAGCATTGCATTATAACTTTTATCTTTACTACGTAATTAAATAGTAATATGTAATGTATTGTATCAGTAATATTTGCCTTATCATTGTAATTATTGTTGCAATAGTAAATTAGTAACACCCCATTCAAAGTTTATTAAAATGCTCAATTTTATGCTTTTGAAGAATATATTATATTTGTTTTGAATAAAAATTTAATCAATTAATTTAAATAATCTTCCTTAAAGGTCTGCACTGCACTAATGGTACCTAGAGAATTATCACCTAAAATTCCCCTTTCCTTAGGCTTGTAGGGCAGTGTAAGTCTTAATTAAAGCAAGCTTCAACATCAAGTTTCCAACAAGAATTTCAATTTATTTGTTGTTGAATTCCTAGTAAAACAATTTAATTGGATCATATGGGGAAAAAAAAATTAATTGAAAATATTCACTTGCTGTGCTAATTAAAGCATCATCTTTCAAGGTGCTTTGTTGGATGTACAGTACACAGTACAGTCCCTTGTCCGGAGTAACAAGCTATCTGCTTACCACAATCTTGTTGTAATAATGGGCTATCTGCTAATTCAGGTGAGCGTAACTATGAGCTGTAATTTGGTATAAAATTTTGCGCTCACCTGAAATAGCAGATAGATCATTATTGCAACGATATCATGGTAGGCAGATAGCTCATTATTTCGGACAAAGTATGATACATATAAGTAAAAAATAAAAACCTACTGTATGTACTGTATATTAATTAGCTCCATCTTCCAGAATGTGTTCTCAAGCTGAAGACAGACTCCAGTGCAAACTTGGATACAGCCAGCACATCCAGCTCTGGCTCCAAAGAAGCCAGAAAAAAAGCCAAGAGGTATAATTATATATATATATATATATATATATATATATTAATGTTAATTTAATTATTATTAGTTAACCTTACTAGTCAAACAAGATACCAGAATACCGTGATTTGCAATACATTTTTATTTATGCTTTTCAAATTAAGGTAGAGATAATATGGATCAGCTGGCCCAATGCTAAAAAAATCCCATTCATAAAAAATATTAAAAAAAATTAAAGTGTTCTCCTCTACATCCCCTATCAGTAGGTAAAATATCAGGTATACAAAAACGAGCTAGTTTTCGAGTTATTAATTTTTAAAGTTGGCAAATTTAACATGGAAGTTCCATTTCTCCATGTTAAATTAGTCAACTTTAAAAATTAATAACTCGAAAACTAGCTCGTTTTTGTATACCTAATATTTTACCTACTGATAGGGGATGTAGAGGAGAACATTTTAAATTTTTTTCATAATTTTTATGAATGGGATTTTTTTAGCATTGGGCCAGCTGATCCGTATTATCTCTACCTTAATAAAAGGGATGAGGGGTGCACCAAAAACATTCACTGTATATTACAAAGTCAGGTCAATTCCATGAATTATATTACTTGATAATATATATTTTTAAATTAAATATGTTCAATATAACCTGTTTTTTTAAAAAAATATTAGTATTATTATTTATTTCTTAACAAATGTAAAATTAGGAACAGCTAGCAGAGAAAACCATAGAGAAGGCTCAGGCTTATGGGAGTCTTTCGTCATGCTCTTTTCTACGAAGACATGACTTGTAGATGGCTCTGCATGTCGCGGTCAAGGTTTATCAGTCTAGTAGCAGAGAGGAGGGGATGGAAGGATGGCCGAGCCAGGGAAAAGACACGACTAAATGTTGGAGTGGGGGTAGGAATGCGCGGATGAATGAAAACAATAGCAGCAGGTGTGCCTAGCACTTGCAGCAAGCAAAAATACGCGAACTGAGAAAATATGATATTTGATATCTCGTACTGTACCAAGGCATGACTCACAAATCTCTGAAATTTCATGAAAACATTTTAATATTATAATATTATTATTATTTTAATATTGTTATTATTATTATTTTTTTTTTTTTTTACTCCTTACTTAAAACTTAAATATTGTACAAAATAAAAAAAAATTAATAATGACAATAGATTATGTTAATTTGTTCATAGTTGATTAAATTTGAATTAATATATTTATACATTTTATATGGATTAGAAATTTTTTGCCATGCGTTTATACCTCAAATGAGCTGAAGCTCGAATATGTGGAAAATCATAATATATTATTAATTTTAGTAATATTATTAGAATTATTATTTATTAAATTTATTTACTGTATTTTATATTTATTATATATTATTTATTCTTTTTGTATAGTGCAAGATAACAGTACATAGTGCATAGTGAAGACAATATTCGGTCTCTACTATTCTGCTGCTGAACAGTCGGCGCTATTTTGCCTGGGTCATAAACTCGACCATTCATATTTTGCTTTGTTGTTTTCTTCACTGTGTGCGTGTTTCAGCCCTTGCAGGTGCATTTCAGGCAGTGCTCCTCCTCTTGGGCCCCCCTCCACTGCCTTGCCTCTCGTGTCTTTTGCCTCAGGGCAAAGCAACATTAGCAACATCTAGTAGTCATGTCTTTAAATCCGTAGTAATTGAAGGTGGGGGAGAGACGAAAATTTAACACGGGCCTGAGCCTTCTAGGTCTGTCTTTTCTCTGCAGCTAGTACATAGGTTATTTCTATAACATTAGTACAGTAAGTATCATCACATATTACATAAGTCCATAAACTCACCTGAATCTATACCAATAAAACTTAGGTCTGGCCTTGGTAGAACTATAAAACAGTGTTCTGTATATTATTAAAATAAAAAATATTTTATAATTGTCTTAGAAATTTGGCTAAATAAGAAACAATCAATCAACACTTGTGCGCTCCTTGCCTTGGAAATTTTCAGTCACTAATAACATCCATGTGATGCTTAAAAATTAAAATTTTTACTGTATATTTTGTACATCAATGCTGTTGCCATCTCTTGGCAAAAGAATTTGTGTGGTGTGACGAAGTTAACTTAAAATTTAATGAGGGAAAGAATATGTACTAACTTCACACTAGACAACTACATACACCTAATGACACAAGTGTCAGTAGGTATCTCATATGGAAGCTTGCTTGGTCTTTTAGCCTTACCTGTATTCAATTTTTTTTCAATATTATTCTTTGATTTCGAGTAAAACTATAAAGTGGTTTTTAACTAGTTTTGTACATACTCTGTTTGTAGACCAGAGGTAGAATCACCACCTGGGTACGTGCAGAGTCTAGTCAACCGTATTGTGAGCAATGTCACAGTCGAGTGCAACAACTTGATCTTGAAGTATGTCGAGGAGGACATGGTACTTTCCCTCAATGTACGCTCCCTGCTACTGCAGTCTGCAAATCAGCAATGGCAGCCCGCATTTACAGGTATTGTGTATATTAATGACAAATGTTAGATCGATTTGGCTTATTTTTTTAAATTAATTTTTCATCTAATCCTTTGAAGAAATAGAAGGGGGAGGGGGGAATTAAGTTCAATGTCGAATTATTCAGAATAATTTCATGGGATTTCTATTTTATTTATTATATGTTCCTATGTTCATTATTATTAACTGCCTATACTCCCTGCTAGTAAGGGTCCATTCTCCATTGTCTTCTTCTTCTTTTCTTATGCCATTTTACTTCTAGCAAGCCAATAGAGAAAGGATTCTTTCTCTTCATGTTGCCAGGCAACAATTTAAGTTCTGTAGTTAATGCAGAGCATCTATATATATCATTCTCCATTGTGTTGACGTGTTCCTTAATTAATAATTAGTAAAAATATTCATTGAATACAGTACTCATTATGAGTACTTTCAGCAACATATTTACTTGTGTTCCATTTAATAATACATTGGTGTGGATATTGTACGTCACCTATATAATAATTGCTGACATTATAATCATGCATCTATTGGAAAAAGATTATTATTATTATTATTATTATTATTTTACAATTCACTAAATTATGTTGTATATATTGTGTTAACTTTACAGAGTTGTCTGCTGGCCAGATGATACTTCGTAAGTTAGTTACCCTGCACGACCTTACTGTGTGCCTGGATCGACGTAATGCTTCGGGAAAGATCGAGTTCTATGAGGTAATTTTTCTTCCTGCTTATTTTAATGTTTTATCTTTTGTGATTTTGTTGATAATCCTATGGGTTGTATTTTGTTATAATTAACCTTGCATTTTCAATATTTCATAGAAATAAGAGAATACTGTATTTGCACTTAATTGACATTATTTATTTATTTATTTATTTATTTATTTATTTATTTATTTATTTATTTATTTATTTATTTATTTATTTATTTATTTATTTATTTATGTGTTTGTTTGTGTTTTATTTGTTTATTAAGTTTACTTCAATAATGATGACTGTTTGCAAATTTATCTTAAAAGACATTAAAATCAGATGCTAACAATAAATTGTGGAAGTCAATTACCTATAACATTTTAATTTTTGAATGGGGAAATATATGCTCACCAACGTTCCTTTATACAGGTTAAGCCACCGATAAGACCAATGTTAAAGGGTTTAGCCAATCACGTTCAAGTATTTTTGGCCACATCGTGCCGCGAAACTTTGAATGCGCCCATCATGCAATGCTATTTTTGAAATTTCGCGGTACAATAAGGCCTGAAAATTTAATGAAATTGACGCACGAAATGCGTGCGTGTCTTAACCTGTATAAAGGAACCTTGATGCTCACCACATGTTTATTTACTTCATTTTTCTTTAGGAGCCATTGCTATATCGGTGCTCCCTGGAACTTCACCTCAGTCGCATGTACAGCAATCTTGCAGCCAGCCGTGCCTCTGAGATGAGGCTGGATGTCCGGTGTGGCCGCATGGACTTTTCTGTATCAGATCAACAGCTGCCCATGCTGCTACGAGTACTAAGACTGGCTCTTGCATTGTACCTTGGAGAGTTGCGAGAAACTGCAGGTACATTTTCTGAGGTACAGAGTGGAGTATAAACAGCCATAAGCTGCGTTCCTCCTACCAACTGCATCATCTAGTAGACAGAAAGTGATATTGTTATGTATTCAGAAGTCTGATTACTGTTCATTCAATGCCAGTAGTTAATTTCAATCTCTTTACTTGACAGGGAGACTGGTGGGCTGTAAATAAGCATTGTTTTTTGTTTGTACAGGCAGCAGCACAGCGGAGCAACGCAGTGGAGATGAGGAGATTGGTGCCGAGACTGTAGACTTAGCCCAAAAGGACGAGGGCGGAGACTCGTGGGTTGGCTGGGCTTGGAGCTTTGTACCTTCCATTCTGCCCAACCTTCTCGATGAGGAGGAATGGGGCGCAGAGCAGCAAGCAGAACTCTCCGGGCACACAATGCAACTAGGCTTCTTCGTAGATCAGCTCTCTATAGTATTTAAAGCATCAGAAAATGCTACAGAACGATCATACTATGGCCCTAAGAAAGTCAAGTTTCACCCTATGGCAGCCATTGAAGTACAGGGCTGCTATATGGAGAGCAAAGTTGCTGGAGTTACAGCAGTAGGAGTTACTCTAGGTGCCAGTCAGGTAGCGCTCCGACCTGTAGGACATATGTGTGCATGTGGGGCAGCTGATGTGCCTCAAGCCAACTCTCAAAACCCATCAGTCTTCCTTTCAATGGGAAATCAATGCAATAATTACCTCAAGGGCTCCTTATTTGATCTTGAATGTGATGCTTCTGAAAAAAATGTTATTCTTACATGGGATCAACATCTTGCAACTGTAACTGAAGGTGTTTTATTAGACAGAACTCCTGCATTTGCTATTGATTATCGTTATATGTTAGACATTTCTGATGAGCTGACATCTGAGCAGCTGTCTGAACTTGATAGTGATTTGGAATTCAGCAATTTACCAGAAAAAGCATTATGTAGGTTTGTGGTAGGTCCTGTGCAAGTTCATGTGTGTTCTGGCTTGATACATCGAGTCCAACAAGTGATGGAAGCAGCCAGTCTGTATAATTACCCCCCGTACAGTGAACCAATAAGTGAACCAAGACTAGAAGAACTGGTGCCACCAGATCAAGATGATATTGCTGCACTTGAGGCCAGCATGCCTCTTCGAGCTTACCAATTAACAGTGTTTAAACCTATTGTACATCTGTATCTTTCAGATCATCCTCCTTATGACTCAAATTGTATCGAGGGAAAGAAGAGGAGAAAAATTGTCAAGAACTTAGCTGTGAAGTCTCTGAACACCTTTCCTCGACTTAGCATAGAATGTCAGTGTTTGGATGCAACTCATGTCAAGCCCATGTACCCAAGAAGGTTGCTCACCACTGCTTGCCAGTTGGCCACTCCATCTGAAGACATGTTTACAAACTGTCATCGCCATTCTAGCATCAAGCTGCTGGGTCTTGGCTGTCACTTGGTTGTGAGACAGCAGCACATGACTGTTATCATCCCCAGTCATGTGGCAATCCACTGGAAACAATTGCTCAATGCAAAACTTTGGTCCCGCCATGACCTTGCCCTCTCAGATATAAGTCTGGACACAGAAAATATAACTGCAACTGCAACCAAGGCTCAACTCCTCATAATGTCTCAAATCATCAGTTCCTGTTTTGTATCATGTTATGATTCCCAAGGACTTGCATCAATTTATGAAGAATCATGTACAGTCAAAGCTTTACCTTATTTAGAATTAAGCATTGAAGGATTTTCCTGGCAACGAGTATTATCTGCTAGCTCTGTAACTCATAGATTAATTGTTAAATCTGCTAGAGTATTTGTTTTAAGACGTCTTGATTCATCAACTGAGCAAGTTTTAGTTTTATCAAACTCTGAACTTAATCAGCCATGTGAAGCTACTGAAGCAATGCTTGCATTGACATTGCAATATCCAACATGTCAAAACATGTGTACAGTAACATTGCCCAGCCTGGTTTTAGTGAAGCTGCAAATCATTGATGTGTGTGTGGACCCTCTTCTGCTGGAGTGGTTGAACTTCTCTGTAGTCCCTGAGGTGCCTGAAGGACAGAGTCTTCAGTCAGGCTGGTCAGAGCCAGTAGCAGCAATGTCGAGAGTGCCTCGTCGCAAGTCAGGCAGCCTGGAGAGTAGGTCACGGACTGCAACAGCTCCTCAAGAGTCTGTGCACAGCTTTGAGGTACCTCACAGTTCCGAACCAGTGCTGCCTGTCATTGTTTTACCTGTTGCAGCTGCAGGACAAAAATCACAAACACCATGGTGGAAGTCGAAGTTGCTCCATTGGTACACAGAATGGTGTTGTGCTCTTGTCTGTATTGAAATTTCACCGTCCACAATTTACATTCCAGCAGAAAGTCTTTCATCATTGGGTGCCAAATCAATAGCAGATACTTTGCTCAAATCATCCAGCTCATCAGACATTTTGATTATTAAGTTGCCATCAGTTGCATTGAAAAGTTCCAATCAACGGCAAGGTTTGCATGTACTGATGGCCAAATTACCAATTACATTACCTCCATCCATATGGCGTCCTGATAAACAAACATTTCCATGGTCTCTTACCATGAATGGTCTAAGCTGTGATACAATTATCCATGGAGATAAAAGAATATTACTACATTCCCTATCTGCCAACTGTACAATTGGAATATCAACGAAATTAGAACAAGAAGTTGTAACATCAGTAGGCTTTTGTGTCCACATAGACACACCCTTATTGCAACTTGCTTTATCAAGTGAGCAAGTGACTCTTTTAATGACCTTGCTTGATAGGCTGCTCAATTTGGTTGTTAGGAGAGAGAGTAGAACATGTGGAGTGCCCCAGAGTCATGTTGATGTGCAGCCCTCGCCCACCCCTCCAGCTACCATAACTGCACCATCAGTGCATCAGCAGCCCAAGAGTGTGGGCTCTTTGAGTGAGCCATCCACTCAACCATGGCCCTCGAGCAACACTCCAGCAGAGGGGGATGGGGAAGAAGCAGGTTATTGCTCCGAGTGCTCGGTCAAGCTCACCGTGTGGCTACAGTGGACTCTGGCACGCCTGCTACTCTCCCTCTACTCAACAACAACAAATACTTGCGTCAAATTGGCCTGTGATCTTGAGGACATGATGACCTCTGTGGACATCCAGCAAATCTACCTCAAAGTCAAGTCCAAAGTGGCCACAGCAAGCATCCAGCACTTTTGCAGGTAACGGAAATGTCTAATGTACCATACAAGATGCCTCACTTAAGAGTTCAGAAAAATATATAACCTTCACTGTATCATTCACCTCCATTCCATGAATATGTTAATTAAGTTAATTTGGTAACCTTCGGGCCATATTGGTTTATATTGTATAGCCAATTTAGTTGGAAAGGTGTTTGAAGCATTTTTAAAGAAGACGTCCAGGCTTAAGAACTCTGTAGATAATTTAGCAATTTGAACAAAATTATTCCTCATCACACAAAAATGATTCAAATTAAAATAATAATGATGTATTCAAAATATTCAAATTAAGGAAAATAAACCAAGGTTGTGATAATTTTATTAAAAGAAAAGGATAGGAATAACCAGCAAGGCCTTACTGATCAAAAGAGAATTCTTGTGACTGAAGAATCATCTCCATGATGCGAAACGTGTCAAAAATGTAAAAAAATTAAAAAATGTGAACCTCTGTGACCGCAAGATTTTCACCTGCTGTGACTCTTTCAGTCGGTAAGGCCTTGCTGGTTATTCCTATCCTTTTCTTTTAATAAAAATAATAATGATGATAATAATAAAAAGTAGTTATAACAAAGCTAATGCTTAACTCCACAGTAAATAGTGTGTGGGGAATAAGTATATATATTTTTTTACATAGCCATTTTTTATGGTTAATTCCCTTGAGGATTTTCAATATTTTTTTCAAGAAAAATGGCTCCGTAAAAATATAATTTTATTTGAATATTCATTAAAGCTATTTTATTTGCATTAATAAATTTATCACAGATTACAGGTATTGTTTAATTAGTACCATAGTTCACTTGAAGTAAAAAGCTGTTTTCTGTACCATAAGGATGCATGTTACATGCCTCAGAAACACCAAATTTACGAATTTTTTGTAGTATAAAGCTATTTATGGTGGAATTTTTTGGTTTTCATTTCTTTATAGAAGGCAGGTTAAACTATTTTTAGAAAAAAAAACTTAAAAAAAAAAAAAATGATATTGCTCACTCTACTTTAAGAGGTGTAACAGTGGACGATGCGTAAATACTGTTTTGGGTGTTTCAGCAATTAAGATACAAGTGCAAAAAAGGAAACTTAAAGCAGCTACAAAATTTTCTTTGAAATTTCATTTAAATTCATGATTATTCATCAATAATATTATAAGGAAAAGTGAACCATTGCATTTTGGTATATTAATTTAAAGAAAGATGTAGGGAAAAGACAACAAGCCTTACCTTCATGAGATGTCGTCCGTAGTAGATGAATCTTGTGTTATCTGTGCCAACATGATTCACTTGCTACAGACATCCAAACGTGGTAAGGCTTGTTGCTTTTTTTTTTCCTATCTCTTTCCTTAAAGACAGGGTCACCCCAGATTTTTTTTTTTATTCAATATAGCTTTCTTTCATGTAGTCTCGATTTTAGGTGAACTTTTTTTTTACTAAATGTTATTATTATGCCCACTTTTTGACACTCAAAGTTTAAAAAGGTTTGACGTCATATCGACGGTGCACATGGCACGCTTCTTTTTGTCCCCCTCGCAGGAGACTCTGTGTTGTAAATGTGGTTGCAGAGGACGGTAAACAAACAGCAGGAGCAAACATGAAAAAGGTCATGGTCCGTCTGACAAGTAATTAATCTTTTTTTCTTTTCTTGCATGGCACGTTTTCAGTTATTTTTATAACATTATAATATTATTGCATTATAATTTATTAATTTTAATGAACTATCCTCTGTGTTATTCTTACGGGGAATGGTAATTAACAAGGCCGCAAAAAGCAATTTTCCGAAGCGGCGACTGTACATTATAAAAAGCAGTAAATAAATAAGTATTATATAATAATATTATTTATTCATCAAATAAAAATGTTTTTTTTATATAATGAATCAATATGTATGTAATAATTGTAATATATGATTCTTTAGCTGCGTAATATCGATATTATGAATTATAAACATAATAGGAATAATGCATAAATATTATAAATGCTTCGTCTTGTTTTACATGCTAAATAAAATATTATACTTCTGCTGTAAAGAGCAACACTTATAGGCGCGGGTCACACACTGACTTTTATTTCTGCGATCGTAATCGTTTCTCTCTTATAACCAGTCCTAAATTTCTTATCATACGAAGGCATACGATACGAAGCTGTGTGCGCGCACACAAATCATCGCATAGGTTCTATATTTTTTATCATACGCTACGAAATCTATAGCGATTCTGAGTGAGACAGCCCTTACTTTAACAACTTTCACCTTTGTCCTCTCGTGCATGCACCCTTGCGGACTGTAAAGAATCTAGTGCAGACCTCTAGTGGACATTATGAGCTGTATTACATTGTTATTATTATAATACTATATTATGTATCTATGACTCTCTGCAAATATTTCTGTGTTTATTTAATATTTAGTTGCAATGTATCAAGAAAGTTATGTGCATTAGCAATAAAATTTCCTCTTTTTGCTTCTATATAATCATATGTTTTATTTTTTATAATATAACATTTTTTTAAAAAATATAAATTTCCTTAGAAAATGTTTTAATGTAAAGTAAAGTAAACTTCTAATTTTTTTGGTAATTTTGTATTATACTGCATCCTACGTGGTATGTTATTTATAAGGTCTAAAATTACATTAAAACATCCTGTTTCTACGACCTTACTCGTGAATACAAGCTTTATATATTTCGAGGTAAAACGTCTTCTCTCCTTCTGACCGCACATCTGGTTGCTTGACATTGACAAATCTCGTACATGTTTACTCACCCTCGTGCCGTCGGCCACCCTCCGTAAGGGGAAAGCTCGTCGGCATTGATAGTAATGAGCTTCTGCAATATTCTTAATAACTCAGATTATATAAATCGGAAAAATTTGAGACTCACATGAGTAAAAAGAAGATATATTGAATTTTAATTCTGGTTTGTGTCTAGTTATTGCAATCATAATTGAACTCAAAAAGCGCATCGAAAGTCAACTTTCTTGACTTTTCTTTGTAAATCACAGTCTGCCGCCCTCACTACCGTCTATTTGATGCAACGTTTTTCAAACTTTGAGTGTCAAAAAGTGGGCAGAATAATAACATTTAGTAAAAAAAATGTTCACCTAAAATCAAGACTACATGAAAGAAAGCTATATTGAATAAAAAAAAATCTGGGGTGACCCTGTCTTTAAAATAAATTTTTATGTATAAAATAACTGATCAAATCCTCTCAATCGGTCCTTTTTTATAATTATATATCGCATGACATTTTTTAACATGTTGTAAACATTTTTATTGAATGGGAGTGAAAATAAATGTAAATTGCTCTGTATGCAATCATACCTACATCCAGCTGGAATTAGAATGAATATGGCTGGTCGCACACACATTAATTACACAATTTAAAAAATATTTTGTTGTTTTTATCAGTGATGATATATTTATGATTTATGTTCTTAAAGATGTTGCACATACAATACAGTAAAAACTTGTTATTACGTCAAGTCAAGGGACCCAGGAAATTGGGTTTACCTTATATCAAGTTTTTCCTATATCTGCAATACCAATTATTTTTTTACGGGACCTTTACTCCTTTACTCAATATCGAGTTTTTACCTTATAACAAGTTACGTAATAACAAGTTTTTACTGTATTCATAATTATCTTGTCAGAGGTTGTACTAACCATATTGTGTTTTTAGCTTAATATTTTATTTTATATTTTGCAGGGATTGTGATGAGACTGAGTGGCATGCAGGCCAACACCTAGGGCTAATTTTGCGCTGCAATGATGACATGCTTGCACGCTCTACAACACCTGTTTTGTCCGGTTTGACGTCATCACCTGGAGCAGGTAGTTCGGCAGCTCAGGTAGCTGCAAGAGGTCTGCTAGATGTAACCTTTACTCGAGCACAGTCCCGGAACGTGCACCGTCGTTGGGCCCAGCAGTTGGCAGCTCATAATCCCTTAGAAGAAGGCATAGCCAACTCACCGGCTGTCACCTTATCCATGACCCCTCGCTTTATCAGCGAGATTGTCATCAAACTATGCCCCGTTGATCTCTTGCTGTCAGCACCAGTTTTTGAAAACTTCTTGACAATCATTGAGCCCCTTCTCAAAGCCTCCACACAATCCAGTGCTCCAGCTTTGCCATTAGGACTTCAAATAAACAATAACACCTTACCACTACTATATTTAGACACTAAAGATGTAAGAATCTTTCTTCCAGTTTCATCTCCAACAAAAAATGCTCCTGACTTTTGCATCACTCAAGTTGATGCAATCAATCTAGCTCCACATGTGTTCAACCCCTTGAGTCGAGTTTATGTTCGTCCTGATATCTATCACATGGCCCAGCAGGCAAACATCCTGGCAGTGCCAGGAGCAGAAGTTGAGGACCGTCAGTATCAACTAGACATCCATAAGTTCTGTATTCAGACAGGGGCATGGCTTGAAGTTGAGAAGTTTTTACAGAGTGAGAATCAGGCATCAGGAGGAGATTTGAATCCTTTAAGTGAAAACCCGGCTGTGGAGTGGAACAAGATAGCACTTGGAAAAGAGAGCTTGCATCATACTGAAATATCTCTTCTGCCGTTAGTGCATAGGTTTGATGTAAGTCTGATGGCTGCCCCTGCCATAGTTTACCAGCAGCCTGGACCAATACGAGGGGAACACCAAGACGTATTGGTTTGTGGTCACTCTGCTGAAGTGAATGCCACATCCGAAATTGAGTTGAGTGTGAGCATGGACCAGATGAGCCTGTTGAGCTGCCTCGCTGTAGAATGGCTCCACCTGCTTGCCTCAGTCACTCAAGTGGTGAACCTTAACTCATTCAAGCCAAGTGATAGCCCATTGCTTATTCTTCCAGACAGTGGTATTGATGACCAGTCCAGTATCTGCTCTCCTCCCATCAGGAAGGTCAGCAAGTCACGGCAAGCAGAGTTCATTCCAACAGAAATCCTTATCACAGCCAGTAAAATTATATTAACTCTGTATGACACCAACCAAGTATATGGTGATGATTCCATGCAAGAAAAAATTCCTCACAAACTTAAAAGAAGATCATCACTGTATGATTCAAATGAAGAATTGCCATCAGATCAAGGATATGAAGCTTCAGAAGAAAGTTCTGTTGAAAACATTGCTCAGAGTCAACTTGTAGTTAAACCTTTGCTGCATGTGCTAATTTCACAGCCTCATAGTGTGCTTGCATGCCATAGCATCAAGCAAAGAGTAGAAATGTCGTGCTTTGATCTAGCTGTCCGCACCAGTAGTGACACATACGTGTTACGTAATAGCTACTCTACCAAACAGATTCCTCGAGTTGATCGCTTTGACATTTCTATTGTAGAGACCAAAGGAGGAGACCCTCATCCCAAAACTGGAATACCACCGTCCCTGCTAACTATGACATGGTCTAACTTTCTTAGCAACTCTGGAGGTCAATTACGTCTTGAGTTGGGTCGTCCAGTTCATTTGCACTGTGGTACAAACGTGTGGAAAAGCTTGCTGCAGCTGCAGTCATGCCTTGATAAATGCTGGCAACCCATGCACATCTCCTCCTCCCAGGCCACGCCTTCACAGCCTGATGCTCCACACAAGCATGGTCTCATCTCTCGCCTTTGGGAAATACCATCCATGGCCGTAGTAACTAACCAAGTGGTTCTCACTGCAAATCTAGCAAACCAAGAAGCAAATGAACTAGCTGTGAGTGTGGCAAGCATTGCTGCTTCTCTTTCATCTCGAAACTCTGCATGGAAAGGTATTGGAACAATAAAGTCACAGGTTGAAGTCAAGTCTCTAATGCTACGAGTTTCTCATAAAGGTCGTCACAGAATTTTAGTTCATCCGTGGAGTTTTACCTCTGAGACTAACTTCTCATGGGAATCTTGGCTTGCAGATCCAAATGTTCCACTGATTCAAGCATCATTCAATTGTGATTGCATCACCTTCGACATTGGCCCTGATCAAATTCAGTGCATAACTACTTTTTGGCAAAAAACTCAAAGTATTCTTGAAACTTATCAACCGAGATATCATGAGAATACTGATTCTCATCAAATTTTGCCCAGCTGCAGCCAAGATGAACATTATCGTGATGATTTACGAGCAGGAGCCTTCCAGTTCATAGAGAATGGTTCATCTCAGGATCTTCCACAGCCATATCAAGTGTTGTTTTGCCAGAAGCCTCCATCCATGGCATGGCGTTACCCTCAACCAAGAGCACTCACTAGAGCAGATGTGTTTCCTGTTCCATTCATCTCTGCAGGCTTGCCAAAGTTGGATGGTGACCAGGTTGCTTGTGTACTGCAGTACTGGAGTGAGTGTCAGGCGAGGTACATCACCTACTGCCATTTCAACCTGTCCGAGTCTCAGCTGTGCAGAATGGAGCTGCCTGCAGCTGGAGACAAGCAACGAGCTGTGACAGCTAGTGTGTGGCGAGTTCTCCTTCACCCTCACAGCAATGATGAGGATGAAGACCGTGGCTTCCAGAGGGTCTCTGTTCCCCCACGTGCCCTGGCAGCCTGCATGAGGGTTGACTCGTACTTCTGTCCCTCTCTTGTGCCCCAACTTCAAGTTTCTTTGACAGTTGCTACTGTGCAAGCTAATGTTGTATGCCAGCTTGCTAACCTTTCTGCTAAACTACCAGAACCTCTCTCAAAATATTCATATGATGGACTTATGCCTGAAAGCTTACCTCTATTATCAGTGGTATTTGATACAAATAGTTTACGCCTTTCTAGATGGTCATGTGGAACTGTACTAAATGAATTTGAGACAAAGATACATTGTGAAACAATTGATATGGCTAATTTGACAAAAATCTACTTCATTGAATCCTTTAGAGCAGAAGGAAAAATATTTGCGTCACAAAATGCTAGAGAACCTACTCTGGAAATTTCTGTCATGTCACGTCCCATTCGAGTGAGGTTTGGAGCTGCAGCTGGTCATACTTTTGCAACAGTGATGCAGCTGTGGAAACAAGCAATGGATCCAAGCAGCCACTATTTAAATATACTGCCTGCTAGATATGTGCTGTGTAATGACTTGGCAGAACCCATCAGACTGAGGCAGTGTGACACAGGAGAGAATATTTTGCTTGGCAGTCGACAGTGTCACATGTATGCCTGGAAATCGACTTGTCAGAAACAACTTCTTCAAGTTGCATTAGCAGAGAGTAGTTGGGAGTGGAGTAAAGCACTAGTGGCTGATGAAGAACGATGTGATATTTTGTATTTTGAAAACTGTCAAAAGCGAGTTGGCATTGTATGGAAAGTGAAGGCTCTTTCTTCCACACAAAAGATGATTGTGGTGTGTGGCCAGCTGGTAGTAAGCAGCACTCTGCAGGAGAGTCTGGAGGTACAGCTGGTTGCATTACGGGACAAAGGCGGCAGTGAGACCACACACAGTGAAGTACTTACACTGCCAGGACACTCCACCCCTGCCTCTCTACTGCTCGAGCAAGGCAAGAAGCTTGCCCTTAAAGTCAGATTCCAGTCCCTCGCAGGTTCTTGGTCAGGAGACATACCTCTTACTGTAAATCCTGGAGCTTTATTACCTTGGTTGGTGAAAATTCCTCTACAAGAAAAAGGACAATTTCTTAGTATATGGTGTCGTATCTTCATTCAGGATTTACCGCAAGGAAGCAAAATTTTAGCAATTTTATCTCCTCTATATTCTGTACGCTCACTATTACCAACCAGGATGCGTCTGGGAGTATCCACTCCAGGTCTTCAGGTAGAGATGTCAGTAGTGGTTGAGGGACGAGGCAAGCTGCACCAGCTCTACTGTCCAGGCACCCTTGAGCATAGCCACCAAGTGAGCTTCCTACCAGAGAGTGCCCAAACTACACCCAAGGAACTCACCTTGGTGCCACTGTCATATGCCATGCTGCAGCAACCCTCTAACTTGGTCCTGCACAGCAAAGATCTCAACCTTGATGATATCTGTACTCAGGTAAATATAAGAAAGAGTGACCTATGTTTGTAATAAAATAATAAACAATATTAATTTGTATGTGTTACTGTACAAGATAAATTTATGCATAATGTTTGGGAATGAAATTAATTAATTTAACATCAATTTTCCTTCTGATAAATTTAAACATAAAGCTGCATGCACATATACAGTAGCACATTTTTTATTGAATTGCACTAAAAATTTAGGTTACCTTACAAGCTCTCCGATATAGAGTACATAAAAGGACCAAGAGATGGTGCTGACGTCTGAAATTTTTGCTCTTTGCATCAAGGATACAGCAATACCTATAGCATGGGGAGAATCACAAAAATTATCAAATTTTTAGGAAAGAAATCACTTATGAAGTTAAAATATTTTTTTATATTTTTCCGAAAGTATTTGACAACTAATTATGGTGTTGTCATTTCTGTAAAATTATGCTGTGGCTGCTGAAAGAGGATTTACATGATTTTACAATGTTAATCATGTACAGCAATCCTCACCAGACGCACGTAGTTCCAGCAGTTACCACTAGGTTCGCACTAACTTTATGACACCAATTACTTATCAATATTGGCATCAAGTATCAAAAGACTTATATGTTAGAAAATAATGGCAACTTCTTCAATACTATATTTATATTAAACAAAATAAATAACAAACAAATTAGTTTATAATCATAAGAATTTTTCCCGCAAAGTTATCAACTTGTATAAATAATGCTATTTAATGGGAATATACAAGAATAGAGATGTTTCGGGCTTTAAGTAATGTGCTGATAGTGCTGACTCATAACCATATACAGACTGGAGGTATAACATGTTACGTTTACAGGTGCAGAGCACTTCTCAGTTGTCGTGGCCTTATCTTGGCTCCGAGCTAGATTCAGTGGAGTGGGTTGAAAATGCACAGCCAGCAACACAGGTAGAGGTGAGCTACGAGCTGCCAGGGCCGCACCACAGTACACTATTTCTACAGTTACGCCCCTGGGCCTTGTTGCTGAACCTGCTGGAGCAGCCCCTGCGTCTTGTGTGTCATGACTGGCAATCCCCATGTACTGTCACAAGCAGAGGTGTCATCGTCCCACCACGCATTGAGGTAATGATTTCTTACATGCCCATCAATCTGGAAGTTTTTTCTAACTGAAAACTTTAAATTTTTAGCACAGCATTAAATTTTTTTACTGTATTAATTAACATAAAACATATTTTAGAAAGCAGTTTATTTTACTACTAATGGACAACATACATGAAAAAATTTTATTGCAGAAATGAATAGAGGGTACCAAATTATGCTACTCTGAATTTTTTCAGATTTTTTTGAAACCCGGAACTTTTTTAAATAATTATTGAAAGTCCTGTGATTTCAGTTGGCACCCCTGCAGCCTTAATAAAAAGGATAGAGACTGGACGCCTATTGACGCCTCCAGGGGGCGTGGCCGCACTTTCAATAATTATTTAAAAATAGTTCTGGGTCTCAAAAACATCTGAAAAAATTCAGAGTAGCATAATTTGGTACCCTCTATTCATTTCTGCAATAAATTTTTTTCATGTATGTTGTCCATTGTAAAGATTTTTAAAAAGGCAAAAATTAAAAATTAATTTCTGTAGCTGTAGAAGGTAAATGCTTTCAAAAAATGTAAAACAAGCAGCATAATATTTTCAAACTCTATTTAACTGTCTACTTTAACTACTCTGTCTTGGACAGTCAAAATTGATGTGATTGTGTGCAGGGTACGTTCCACTTGAGCATTGGAAACAATATTGAGGGCCTCTCTCCACCCCTGCAACTGGCCAGTGAAGAGTGGAACAGCAGCTTCTACATGCCTCGAATATCAGGTGTGGTGCCTCTCAACGGCAGCATCCATACCACAGTAACTGGCGCTGATGGATCAGTAAGTGTACAATAACACTTTTATTTTCCCACTCTATGCAACATTAAAGTAGAGTGATCAAAACTTTAAAATCGTTATTAGGCATGAAAATGAGCTCGAAACTTTATGAAAACAATTTATTAATTATGGGAGGCAAATTCCTAGCAATGGGGCGAGAGAAAAAAAAAAAATGTAAAAAGTTTGCCGCTTACGGGTTTTGAACCTGGATCTTTTTGATCAGAATTTTTTTTCATGTCTAATGCATTCGTATTCCATATTAACAAGATCTATATAATTTATAAGTTCAGTCTGTAAATTTTTTTTATTGTCATACTAAAATTAGTGCTGTAAATTCAATTTAACATGATCCGTTGTCGGCGGGAACAATTCAAAAACTTAGAAACTGACGAATCTCACATTTGTCAGTCTTGTTTAAAATTCGAAATGGCCGGTGAGGTATCCTTTTCAATACATAAAAACATTCCTTAGGAACCCTAGTTACTAAATAGAAGTTTTTGAGAACAACATGTCTGCTTCATTTTCAAGCAAAATACGATTTTGTGAAAAATGGTCTGATTTTGCACTTTTTTAACATGCATCAGATGGGATTTTAAATTTGAATTATCTCGAAAGTTAAGCCGGTGAGGTGGTAAAAAAAAAATTGTATGATGTAGAGGGAGGTCTCAAAAAACGTTTTTCATTGTAAAAAGTTCAACATGGCACACTCGAAAATGATCACTCTACTTTAAATTTTTAGCCTAAATTAAACACTGGGGACAAAAAATGCATACTTAATATATTATATACAGGCGCAGATCCAGGAAAAAATTTCAAGGGGGGGGGGGGCTGTAAAATTGGGGGGGGGCTGCCTAATGTTAAAAAATTTGAGTGGGGAAAACGCCTATATTGCCAATGTTAAATCCAAAATTTCGGGGGAGGGGGGGGGGCTGCAGTCCCCCCTGCCCCCCCCCTCCCCCTGGATCCTCGCCTGATTATATACGAGTTTACTTCTTATTCCAAATGACTTTACTTTCATTTTCAAGAAAGTTTGTTGTTCACTTGCTTACCAGTAAAATATGAACATTATCAGAAATTTATAAGAGCCATTTGGAACAAGCAGATTCAATGCTTACCAGAATATTCTTAATAAAAAAAGAATCAATGAATGGTGCATCCTCAACTGACATCATTATGATGTACTAATTATTATACTATAATTACACCAAATTATATCAGAACATAAGTGTTTGGTACTAAATATTGTAATTCCACTTCTGAAAGTGTAAAAAATTAAAAATAATGAAAAATTGCTAATGAAAGGAAATAGTTTTTTTTAGGGGGGGGGGGGGGTAAAAACTTCTATTTTTTTTCCTGCTTGCATTATTTTATAACTGTGTTAAGTATTTATGACAAAAACTGTTTTATCGATTATTTATTTATTTATTTATTTATTTATTTATTTATTTATTTATTTATTTATTTATTTTATTTTATTTGTTTATAAATTTATCTAGTTATATTTATTTATTGTCGCTCAGTTGCAGACACAATTTAACTTAAAAGTACTAGTAAACCTGGATTAACATGTATTTTTCTTTTAACGACAGTCTATAGCAAGGCCCAATTTTAGGTTTAAAACATGAGTCACACTTTGCTAATTTTAATTATTGTTTAAAAGTACGAGGGTCTGACGACAAAGGGCCACAAGGCTCCTCTAGCTTGAAAACGATGTGTGAGACCCAATGCAATGTATCAATTTCTATTGACCGAGGGGTGTCAGCGTGGTCACGGTTGATCATGTCAACAACTTGAAGAGGACATATTGAGAAGGCAATTAATATTATTTTTCTTAGTTGTAAATTTTTTTCAAGGAGTTGAACAATAAGGGTAACCCTCCCCACGGCACGCCATCCATGTGTGGGTCATTTGGGAGGTGGGTAGGTTTGTAAGGAGACAATTGTCGCACCCTCGCCCGCCGGGGGGTCCAAGGCAGGAAAAAAAAAAAAAAAAGTCTTTCGACAAAATCAGTGATTTTATATCGTCAGATTAAATAATTTTCCTGATCTTCACAAGCGTCGCAGAAAAATGACACTCCGCAGGTTTACTTATGGAATATAAATTCATTTACTTAAATAGTGTCAACTCTGTGGCAGCGTAAACAAGCGTTATATTTGCTATATTCACATACGAGAATTCCGACCGTTTTCCTATGCTTTACATTACCCACCCACCCTTACCAACCTTATAAAAAAACTACTAAACTAAATATCCAAAGAAAATACATGATGAACTGTCACATAGACTATGAGAATCCTTTGAACATGTGTTTTCTTTCAGATGAAAATTTTACAGTGAGAATTAAAAATAACTACATTTTTTTTTGTGAGTTAAAATTTGGAGGGTAAATTTTTGGAAATTGGCACCCCTGCGCAGAAAGCTGCGCAGAACGACGCAAGTAAGAACCGGAACTACTAAATGATTCTCGTATGTGATTCTTACTATAGCAAAGTGAGCAAATCGGCAAATGCTTTGACTTTTCTTTCACATTTTAACCCAGCCGCTTCTCTCTGTGGCTGAGTGTCATCACTGAATAGCCGACGTTACAAGCTGTTTATATGGGAACTTTAGAGTGGATTTTGTTTTTTTGTGTCCATTATTTTTTAACTACCTATGATACATGATATATATTAAAGACAAGGCCAGGGCCAATCCTTTAACGCTGAGCTTCATTAAATTCAATCTATTTCACGAATCCCTTGCAGAAAGCTTTTTTAAAGTAGAGTGAGCGATCACATTTTTTTTTTTTTTTTATGTCTTTTTTTTTTTTCTTCTAAAAATAGTTTAACCTGCCCTCTATTGAGAATTGAAAACCAAAAAATTCCATCTCAAATAGCTTCACCATAAAAAATTCTCAAAGTTGGTGTTTCTTAGGCCCTTAACATGCAGCCTTATGGAACAGAAAACAGCGTTTTACTCAAACTTGGTCCGAACTATGGTACCATTTAAAAAATACCTACGTAATCTATGATGACTTCTTTAAAGGATTTTTAAACAATTTTTTTTACAGGGCCGTTTTTCCGGAAAAAAATCTTGAAATTTTTGTGGGTTATTTCCCATAAGGATTTTCAATATTTTTTCCTGAAAAAACGGCCCCATATTTTTTTTTTTTTTTTTTTGAAAATCCATTAAAGAATTCATCATAGACTACGTCCAGGTATTTTTTAAATGGCACCATAGTTCGGACCAAGTTTGGGTAAAAGCTATTTTCTGTTCCATAAGGCTGCATGTTAAGGGCCTAAGAAACACCAACTTTGAGAATTTTTTGTGGTGAAGCTATTTGAGATGGAATTTTTGGGTTTTCATTTCTCAATAGAGGGCAGATTAAACTATTTTTAGAAAAATTAAAAAAAAAAAGGCAATCTTTCACTCTACTTTAATGAAAATTTAAAAAGTGTAGTTGAATTGCAAAAATGCAATGTTGCTAGATTGTCATCAGAGTATTTTGACTATTACGGCGTTGCATCGAGGTTTAAGGGTGGGGGAATTAATCCGCAGTTAATCAGGTGTCTCTGCAAGGAAATTTGAAGTGCTATGCTGCTTTAGTGAGATTGCAGTTTAACGAAACTGCGCTCTTAAGTTAAAAAGTGCCTCTGCAATCTAGTATGTATTTCATTTAAATAATATCGTGGTTTAATCTCAAACAAAAGTGTTCATTCAACTGTGATACAGAATATTGAGGATAAATTTCTATTTGTTCTTCTAATTGTAAATACTTTATGCTGTCATTGCAATGTGATTCATTTGATACAGGTGCATCTGGTGACCGTGACTTCATCAAAGGTTCAAGAAGAGAACAATCTGCAAGTGCTAAGTGTTCGACCAACTGTGCTTCTGACCTACACTGCCACTACTGATATACCCTTGTCAGTACTAGGAGTGTGTGTGCCAATGGATACAAAACTGGCACCCGTACCTCACACTTCACCCAGTCTCATCCTCTCCTTACCGGGAGAGATGCAGCCTCTCATGAGTTGGCAATTGCTGGCCTCTTCAGTGCCAGCCCCTACCTTGCCTGCAGAACTAGCTTTCTACATTCTACTAGCAGACCCAAGGTACACAGTACAATAAACCCATTTTTATTAATCATTATGTATATGATCTGACAATTTAATGTGGACAATAACAAACAAGTCATATCTCAGGTTTTGTTGTGGTGAATGCTCAGCCTTTGTACTACATGTTAGTATTTTTTATCCTCTTGTTAACAACAAAATTATTTACAATTTGTTTATTGTTTACCAACTGTCCTATTGTCACAGTAGATATCACTGATTAATAATTACTTTGTTTCATATGGTGCATAACGAGGTTATATTAATTTATGTAAATAATAATATGTAACAAAAAAAAGCACAATAGCCCAGTAATATTATGGAAAATTCCTATGCTGGCCCGGAAAAATGGAGGGGAAAGCTGAATTTTTCAGGAGTTGTCAGTAATGCTGTTTCAAACATATTTTGAGTTGTACCACCTTGTACCCCCTGTGCTAGTGCCGCCATTTAAAAAAGATGGCGTCCAAATAGTCCTTTTTAAAAAAATTAATTTCTCGGAAACTACTTGTGGTAAGTAAAAAAAAAATTACACAGCTAAGGATATGTTCTAAGCTAAAGAATAACAAATAACTGGATTGTCGGTTATTTAAGTAGTATAATTTGCATATTTACAAAAAAATTACATTTAAATATTTACAAATCATGGAAAATAATATTGAAAAAAATTTATTAAAAAAAATTGCTCCTAACAAAAATTAGCTTCGTATTATTAGCTATACAAAAGTGTAAGAACTATTTTTTTACGGCAAAAATTACGGAAGTTACAGATTTTAAGGCTTGCGAATATATACTATCAACTCCCCCCGCGATCGCGTATCTACTCGCGGCGCTCACTACCACGGTCACTCCTCGCTACCGTTCTTGCTTGTTTGCCTCCTAATTACTATTGTGGCTCATTCTTACGTGGTAAACAGGTGTATGTGAATCATATCTTAGTAAGGGTTGTTTACATCTTGGCCAGCGTGATTACTAGACATTCCTAGCCAGTCTTCTTTGAGCTATGACATTGTTCACATCGCGCGTTGACTCGCATGGATTTATTTAATACACGTACTACTGTGATGTTAAAATGAGTGATAACGAGTGCCAGGCTGTTTGTGTTATTTGTACGGCAACTCTATAAATCAGGCCAGCAAACCAGACAAGTTAAAAGTGCAGGACTTAAAACTCTTTGTGAAGCAAGTGCAGCAAGAAATGGCAATTTATTTAATAGTGACTCAAATATAGAATCTGTTGTACTTCATTTAAATTGCTACGTAAAATACAGTAGAACAAGGGATGTTAATAAATTAAAAAAATTATTATTTTTCCCTCCAAATTATGTATTTTTAACCCAATAAACAATTATTATTATTATTATTATTAAAAACTACTGGAAATGAAAACACCGATACAAATAATGCATCAACGCAAATATCACTTCGTTCGTCAAGCAACACTTTCGATTTAAAACTACCTTGCTTATTTTGTGGTGAACCAGCATGTGCAGTTACGGAGTCAAAAAAAAAAAAATCTTTACTAATATTACTCGCACGTGCAGATATTGACTCCAACATCGTCATTCGTTCACCAGACCAGGGTAAAAATGTTGATAAAATGTTCAACGTTTCTACACTGAAAAAAAAATTAGGTGTTGCTGCTAAAGGCTTGCTGTTCATACATGCTATCAGTGGTTGCGATTCAACATCAGCTCCCTACCGAAATCCCTTAATCTTCTTTTAAAGAACAAAACTGTTCAAAACATCGCTCTGAGTTTTTGTGAAACTGAAGCTGATCGTACAAGTATTATAAAAGGAGGAGAAAAGTTCATGATACTTTACTATAATTCAAATGCAAACTCACTGAACACAGCAAGATATTTTTCGTACTTCGAAATGACATGTAATCACAAAATCAGTGCAGACTTTGAGCTTGCATCCTTACCTACGAACAGTGCAGCAGCTATGCATCATTCTCTTAGAGTTTACCATCAAGTGCAGCAGTGGCTAGGGGTGGACTTGCCTCCGACTGAATGGGGCTGGCAAATGAAGAACAATGTGTTGGTCCCGGTTGCAACCTTGGAACCACCGGTTCCCGACAACATACTCCATCAAGTGCATTGCAACTGTGTGACAGACTGCAGCAGCGGACGTTGTTTTTGCAAGAAAAGTGGACTTCATTGCAGCCCCATGTGCGGCCAATGTCACGGCATTGATTGTGCCAACAATCAGACAGGGGATCACTTTGGTGAGGAGGAGGAAGAGAACGAGGGCCGTAAAACTGCACGGCGAGACCGCATCATGAGTCTACAGGGGACTGCAGGTCGGAGGTCGCGGAGCATCAGTGCCAGTGACGCCACATGCCGGAAGCGTCGCAACATTTCAGAATGAGCACGGCAACTACAGGTATAAGCAAAGCTTCATTTTTTACACGGCCAGGATAATACATAATTTTGTTTAATATTAAATAGAACATTAAATATTAATGACATCTGTTTCAATCTTTATAAGAAAAAAAAATATATATATTTTATATATTTCTATATGATACAAAATTATTGTATTTATTAAATTTAAAAAAGAAAAATTTTAGTAAAAATTGAAGTTTGAACAATGTGAATAAGATTGTGAAATGTTGTGTTTCTCTCTCTCTCTCTCTCTCTCTCTCTCTCTCTCTCTCTCTTATTAGTTAGGAGTACTGTATATTAATTATATATAAAAAAAAAATATAGCCTAATTTGACTTCTGTTCAATCCAACAGAATTTTGGAGTATGATGTGGTGGTAATGCAGTGGCGTAGCCAGTATTCGTCCAAGGAGGGGGGGGGGCTCAAGATAAAGATTGAGAACAGCCCACTGAGGGGTTGGGGGGCGTAGCCCCCCAATAGCCTGCCACAGGCGCGATTTTTTTAAGGACACGCCTCTTTTTTTAGGGTAAAATTATGAAAAAATACTATTGTAGAGAATGTATGGCCCGATGCAATTTTTTTAAAAAAATTTATTTTTTGCATCTCATTTTTTTCATTTCTTTTCAATACGTGCACTAACATAATAAATATAGCTTTAATTGAGTAAATAATTTTAGTTAAATCAAGTAATTCATTTAATAACCACTTTTATATTATTTTAATTAGTTTCATAATGCGCGATTTTTTTTTTTTTTTTTTTTTTTAAAGGGGCGAATTATTCAATGAAAAGTTGCAGCAAATTTCTTATAATTCATAATTATTTATTGCTTTTCGATTGTACAACAATATAAGCACGTCAGATACATAATCACAGTAAAAGTTAAAGATCATCAATTCACTATCACACAAAAAACATAACATTGGTACAAAAAAAAAGAAAAAGAAAAAATTGCACATTGTCATAAATAATGTTCCAGCTAATATGCAACTAATTTGGCAATTTCCATACAATGACATATATATATATACACTTGAGATAATATCAGTATATAATTCTTAATTGTTATATATTTATAAAAGCATTGTCACACCAAGAATATTATGAGCAAATATAAACACACTATCCGGTATCAAAGACCTGGAATATTTGTAATATTTGTAAATCGTAAATTATGTAATTTTTGTAACTACTTTTTCTTATAAAAAATTGACCACATTTTAAGACGATGTACTGATGTGCGAGAAAGAAAAAAATATTTATATTTAAATTTTCTAAGAGGGAAAATCAATTTATTACATTAAGTATGCTGTCATACTGTGTACAATTAAAACATTTAAAAAATCGGATTTTTTTAACTATATATATTATATATACAATACGTAATAAATTTAAAGATATGTACCAGTATTATACATTATTAGAAAATAAAACTAGCAATTGTAAGATACCTATATAATTAATTAAAAAAAAATTATAAAAAAAACATATATTATATAATTTTAGTTTTTATGCTGAACATCATGCGGGGAATGTTCAAAACATTTTTTATAATTTAAATTGCTGTCTTCATATACAAAAACATAAATAACTTAATATTGAATACTACATAATATGTAATAGAATTATAGTTTATATACTTAAATAATCATAATACTGGACGCATTCTGGATGCATTTTAAATAAATTAAAGATGTATTAACAATGTATTTCGGGGATATAAATTTTAATTTTTTTTTTAAGAAATTTTTTCAAAATTTTTATCTAAATCGTATCCGTTGAGTACCATTTTTTATTATTTTTTCCTTAAAATTTACTAAGGTTCAGCTCTCAAGGGGGGGGGGTTATAATACCCCCCCCTTGTCTACGCCCCTGGGTGGTATCTTGATCGGGGACCAGAGAGCGTGGCGGAGCGAAGGGAGAGAAGACTCCGGCTGCTGCCGCTATGGCGAACAACGCAACGTTTTGCCATGAACATTCTCCCATAATTTACTTGATTTTTGCTCTAAAAAAATAGTTCTTACACTCTTGGATAGCTAATAATACGAAGCTAATTTTTGTTAGGAGCAATTATTTTTAATAAATTTTTTTCAATATTATTTTCCATGATTTGTAAATATGTAAATGTAAATTTTTTGTAAATATGCAAATTATACTGCTTAAATATCCGACAATCCAGTTATTTGCTATTTTCTAGCTTAGAACATATCCTTAGCTATAAAACTGTGTAATTTTTTTTACTTACCACAAGTAGTTTCCGAGAAATTATTTTTTTTAAAAAGGACTATTTGGACGCCATCTTTTTTAAATGGCGGCGCTAGCACAGGGGGTACAAAGTGGTACAACTCAAAATATGTTTGAAACAGCATTACTGACAACTTCTGAAAAATTCAGCTTTCCCCTCCATTTTTCCGGGTCAAAACATAATATTACTGGGCTACAAGAACATGAAGGTTATACAGTATTTAAGTAAGATAAGAGTACACAATCTTGTCAAACTTGTTATACAAAAGATTTCTTCTGGAAAAAAATCAAGTTAAAAAATTATATAACAAAAAACAAAACAAAACAAGAATGTAATAAAACTAATTACTTGATACTGACATTACTTCTCACTCATCGACTTAAATATAATTAAGACTCTTGCATTTCTGATTTTTTCTTTGTGATTTTACTATTTTTGTAGGTTATGGTTTAAAAATTTTGACATTTAATAAACAATTTCTGTGTCTGTGTGCTGCAGAGAGAAATCTTCAAGCTGGACTTGCCCTTTGGCAGTTCCGTTGCCGGGAGCCATAGAGGGGTGTGCCAGCAGACAGAGCTTTGCCCTTGGAGAGGATGCCCTTGTGTTGACGACACACTTTCGGGGCGGGCAGGTACATGCTGTTCTGAGCCACGATCAGAGGCCACAGCTCACCATCCTCAACAGCTGCCAGTTCCCTCTATTGTGTGCTCAGGCTACACCAGGTAACTAACTGTCAACTAGTGAAAGAGGCATGTACTCAGGTATAAGAAAGTGTATTCCTTTTTTTTAATCTCAGCTGCTACATTCTGCATGAAACCAAATTTACAGTTATTGAAATAAAATTGTTAGTTTCCTCACATAAACAATTTTAAACAACTATGTATCACTAATGATAAATTTTATTTTATTTTATTAGCTCTTTCATGAGCACTATAATACAGTATAATTTATATATGAATATATATGAATATATATATATATATATATATATATATATATATATATATATATATATATATATATATATATATACATATATTATATATATATTATATATATATATAATAATATATTATAAAAAGTTAATATCCTTGACGCCATTTTACCCTTTCGGGTGTGGCCAGCAGGTATTTAACCTTGTGTGTAAGAGTTATCTTGCGACCGAGCTGGGGCTTACCAGGCTCCCAGAACCCTTTCCTGCACTCTTCTGGGCTCAACTACCAGATCTGTGAGGCCTGCAGTATTTGAACTTACAGGGGTGATCACTTCCTTCGGAAATATTCCGAGAGATAGCAACACCGTGATCAATTGTGCCGCCGTACATACAGCACGTGCCAGTAGATGGCAGCAGTGTCACTTTTTACAGTGTCACCCCTCCAAGTACTAACCACGCTCGACGTTGCTTAACTTCGGTGATCTAACGAGAACCGGTGCATTCAACGCGACAAGGCCATATATGTATATATATTATATAAAAGTCTTTTATTAAACACAAAAGTGTACATATGGAGAATAATAATATTAGAAATACACATTATAGAATAATAAAAGAACATAATAAACACACATACAAATTATATATAATATTTACAGAATAATAGAAAATGATAAGCAATACAAAATAGCAGGTGATATTGAGAGCTATATATATCATAGTCAAAATTGAATTTAGCAATTTACAAATAAAAGCCCATGGGGCAAGTGAAAAAGATTGCTGAGCAGTCCAAATGTTTCTTTGTCATCACCCATTGTTACCCAAAAAATCCAGTTATCTTTATCTGCTGCTAAAAAGGTCGAGCGTGGCGCAGTGCATTGACCGGTTCTCGTTAGATCACCGAAGTCAGGCTACGTCGAGCATGGTTAGTACTTGGATGGGTGACCGTTTCAAGTAAAAAATACGCTGCTCCCTCCCTGGGGTAAATTCATCTCGCTTTCCACCCAGTGTAGTGATGCACTTGTGTGTGGTTCCCCAGGCTTTGGACATTGCTTTGGTCCATTGAGAAAAAGTAGAGGTGTCCGTCCTGACTGAGGTTTTCCACGGTTCCCTCAGTCTCACCTCAGCGAATGCTGGGACGCGTAAGCATGCAGGCCGTGGCCACTATCCGTTCCCTACCTTATCCCTACCCAGTACCCCGCCGCGAGCTGTAAGCTCTTAGGGGTGTATCCTTGTAAAATAAAAAAAAAAAAAAAAATGCAATTTTTTTTTTTTTTTTTTTTTTTTTTTTAAGTTTACAGCTAATTCTTTTGCATGAATGTGAGAAATTCTGTAAAAGCAAAAAGTACACATCTTTATTACAATAGGAGTTAGAAATTCAACTCAGAAAGAGGAAGGGGGTCATTTTTTTATTGCAAACAATAAATGTGGTGTTCTAATAGTACCACCTGCTATATCGTCACTTGTCTGAAATATGAGCTATCTGCCTAAAAAAATCCATGTGCAATAATGAGCTATCTGCTATTGCCGGTGAGTGCAATTATAAGGTTAAAGGTAAAGCAGACAGCTCATTATTGCACATGAATTTTGGTATGCAGATAGCTCATTATTCCGGACAAGGGACGATATATTGCATAATTCAGAATTCATTATAGTCTCATAAATTTCAATGAAATATTACAAATATAATTGCATAATATGTATTGTTTCTCGTCCATAATAATGAGCTATCTGCCTACCATGATCAAGTGCAGTAATGAGCTATCTGCTGAAAGCTCATAATTGTACTCATTCACCTGATATAGCAGATAGCTCCTTGTTTGCTCATTAGTCCAGACGAGGGACGAGATGTTATTATACTTGTGTCCATGCATGTATACTATAAAATCCATGTAGCAATTAACTAAAAAGAGACATTGCCTCTTCTATTTCACTGCCACTATCATTATATGTGACTGAAAGACTGACAAAGCCCGTGTTCAGGTGTGGACAGAGGGCTTGGCCGAGGCAATGTTGTAGCTGTGGCCGAGTGTGAGCACTTGGCGTGGCAGTGCCAAGTGGGCCCTGGCTCTATCTCGCCATACACCATGCCAGAAGTGCAACAAGGGTTTCCAGAGCTTCAGTCCTCGCCTACTTTACCTGCTCTTGTACTGGCCATGCGTAACACATCACAAACATGGGAACGCCAGAAAACAGGTATTATCCTTTGTTCTTTATTTATTATATAATAATATTATGTCAAATAATAATAATGAGATAGTTATTGCACAGGAAATGTGCCAATACTGATTATATAATATATTTCAAGCTGCAACCTGAATTCTGGTTCTTATACCTGTGTCTGATTTTTAAGCTAGTGATATTAATTTTCTGTTACAGCCAACATTGTTTGGAGTGAACCGGTATCAGTATTATCCCAGGGTAATTCTGAGCAGTTTGTACGTGTTCCCGGCCATGGCGATGTACGAGTACGTATGTCCCCCACATGTGGAGGTACTACTCTTGTGCAAGTGGAGTGTGTGAGCCGCATCGAGATCTCGGCCAAGGAGATACGTGCAAGGCTACAGCCCAGCTCACAGCAGTCACAGCAACAAGAGTTAGCACTATCTAATGCCCAAGCTGAGGCTGGAAGGAAGCTACTTGAGCCCAGGAGGCAGCCACAAGTCACCTCAACCATGGTGCAGCCTCAGTTGCAAAAGCAAACTATCATGCAAGCCGACAATAATACGAAACCCCTTGTCTTCATTACAGTATATGCTTCCAGCATTCAGGTGTGTGTAATGTTATTACTAATCAAGATTTAGAATTTATTAGGGTGAAAATAAAAAAAATATAAATAAATAAATGAAAGTCAAGTAGTCTGAAATCCAGTTGCAATACTGAAAAATGTTATATTTTTTTGTGAGTTAATGGATTTGAAATACAGTAATACTTCTTACAGACCATGTCGATGTACACTGGTCGCATTGGGAAATTTCCCACTTGCAGCCTTGTTAATCACCATGTCCTATGTATTCTTATGAGGCATGGTGATTAACATTTCTTATTTGCAGCCTCGTTAATCATCATGCCTTGTGTTATTCTTACGAGGCAAGGCTGCAAGCAAAGGAGAATTTTCTGAGTCGACGACCACCGTACTCAACATTTATTTTTTTCACCATAGAAGTGTATTTTTATTCATCTTAAATTGAAACCAGTTTACCATTTCCCAATAACACATAATTCTGTTTGCTGAATATATTCAAAGACAATTTCTTTGCTTTTTTACAAACATAACAAAAATAACTACTTTAATGTATTGAAAAGTAGCAAACAAAAAAATAAAAATAAATAAATAAAACCCTGAGACGAAAATACTATTTTCAGGTTGATTTATAATAAATTACAAGTAATCTTTAATTATTTACATGTTACATAAGTTTGTGTGTTAATGCTAAATGACTTAAAAATATTATGTAATATAACTTAATTGTACAGTAGAGTGACTGCCATGTACTGTAAAAAATACTAGGGCAATGTTATTGTGTCAAATTTATTTCTATTGTTATCGTTAAGCATCTGGTCATAATGCTGGGATACTGAATACTAAAGCTTTTGTTGTGTGTTCCAGATGACTCTGACTTCAGACTCCAGTCGTACCAGCTCAGAGCTTCTGCTGCTTACGCTGGATGACTCATGCTTGAGTATACGGCCATCCAGCCCCCATGGTGCTAGTCGTGAAGTAGCACTTAGTATCGGGGATGCTCAGCTTGACAATCTGATGTACCACCATGGAGGATTTGACTTCCCAGTCATCTTAATGCGCCAAGAGCCAGTAGATCACCAGGAACCATTGCACATACTAGCCATAGAGCAAGTCATGGAGAGAATAAGGAAAACTGCTCTACTGAATATGTGCATTGTACAAGAAGAATCATCAAATCTGCCATCTGCATTAAAATCTGTCAATGTTTCCATCAAACCTTTAAATTTATATATTGAAGATACTCTTTTAATACAATTCAACAAAATTATACAAAATTTATCTCTATCCCAGCTTATTTTCTTGCCCTTAACACCTCTATCTGCATTTTCATCATTGCCAGTGGATGTTAAGTGGGAGGCTCAGCAAACAGCAGCACCAGTACAGGTAGGATACCTTGCGAAGAAGCAATACAGCAGTTCTCTCTTTATTTAAAACATTGCTCTTGCAGATGCAGAGTCTGGTGATTGAGCCGGTATCAGTGATGGTCAGCCTGCACACCTCTCTTAAGGTTTTCATTGCTCTGGATCGTTCACCCCTGCACTTCTCAGCATTTGAGCGACATCGAGTGTGCACCACAAACTACCGCCTCGGCCATGCTCTTACTCGTCACTACCTCTCGGGTGCTCTTTTCAGGGCAGGCAAGTAATTTATTTTACTTCGGACTGTGATGCCTAAAATCCCCTTTTAATTGTGTTTTGCCAATTGCTAATAAGGTTGTATAGTTGAGCCATATCTTGTTCATAAACATTTAAAAAAAAAATGTGGTTATGAGTTTGAATACTGGTTATTGACTTAAAAGCTATTAGTCAATGTGCTGTCAACTACAGCCATTCATGGTTCATTGGTGTTGGCAAGGTGTCTTTATTATTCTTTGAGATTTCCATTTTTCTTCACTTAAATTTGGTAGCAAATTCTTCCCTACCCTTAACCCTCAGATGGTTAGGAATGAGAATAAATCATAGATTTAAATTTCAGATATGAAAGCTACCTTTGATTCTTCTATTCTTCTTCCATGTGGATTCAACTTGTTTTGCAATGGAAAACTTAGAATTTGCTGGCACTTATCACGACACTAAGTCACAATACTAAGTTTTTCTTGTTCGCAATCAAATCAATTTGAAAAGAGGGGAACTTGATTCATTTTAACATTTGTGTTAAATGTTCTTTGTTTCTTTGTTTGTTTTTTCATCAGTTATATTGAATAAGTCTGTATTTAAATGAACTTTATGTCCATAATTTTCTCATCTCTAATTTTAAGTTGTGTGAATCATTTCAGTTCTGCACAAAACAATTGTATTATTGTTATTTGTGTGCAGGTTGGGTTGTAGGCTCCCTGGAGTTGTTGGGCAGTCCTGGTGGATTTGCACTCACCGTTAGCTCTGGACTGCGAGACTTTGTGTGTCTGCCCTACCTGGGAATTCTTCAAGGGCCCTGGGGATTTTTGGCAGGTGTCACTCATGGCTCAGCCTCCCTGATGAAGCACGTCACTGCTGGTAAGTCATCCAACATTTTTGCCGTCTCGACTAAATTGATGAGTTAGTTTGTTAGATAGAACATGCAAATGCAAAGAATGAATTGGCATTAAAGTAGATTAACCACGAAATATAGACAGGCTACATAATAATACACAATGTCACAAACTCGAGAATGTGCGGGAGTAATGAGCAATGCAATTATGACATCATTTTTCACAACAAAAGCACCGGCCTGGACAGAAAGATGACATACTGCATACATCACTACACGTGCATTCTTTCTTTTCCATTTATATACTGGAGAACTAGCATGTTTCTAACATTTTTTTTTTTTAACATTTTTGATTACATCAGGAACTTGATGCATAAAATATAAAGATAAAGGATGTTGAATCTGTACAATTTTACAGATTTAATTTTTTTAAATTGCGGAAAATGACTGATTCTTTTCCTACTATAATCAATGAAAAAGAAGACATGTTCTTGATGTCCATAATATTTAAATTTTTTCTTGATGATGATAGCAAAAGTTTTTTTAAATATTTCCAATAAGTGAACCTCTCATTTACCAAACAGTAATAAAGAATTGGTGATGATTTCTTGAATGATTTTGTTTGTTAAATTATTTTAATATTTAACAACATTTTGTTATGATGCAGGTACCTTGAGTTCTATCACAAACCTTGCATCGAGTGTGGCACGCAACCTTGATCGGTGCTCATTGGACCGTGAGCATGTTGAGCGAGCAGAAGAGGCACGCAGGCAGCGTCCCCAGGGCATTGGGCAGGGTGTACTGCAGGGGCTTAGCAGCCTTGGCATCAGTTTGCTTGGTAAGCAACCAACGCTTCATGTTAGTTAAAAAATAATTAAAAGGGAAAACCTTGTAATATTCCATTTCCCCATTTATTCAATTTTTTAAGGAAAATAAATCATTCAGGTTGTGATATATTATTTAAAGGAAAGGCAGGAAATACCAGTCAATCCGATCAAAAAATCACAGCAAGTGAAAATCAGGAAAATCTTGTGGTCGTAGGTACACTTTGAAAATATCAATTTACACCCTATGAAATACATTTCACATCGTCGAGATGCTTCATCAGTCGCAAGTAGAGTTTGACTCAATCTCAACGATAAGAAACGTCTTTCATAATGTAAATTAATATTTTCAAAGTGTACCTATGACCACAAGATTTTCACCTGCTGTGACTTTTTCGATTGGTCAAGCCTTGCTGGTATTTCCTGTCCTTTTCCTTAAATAATATATTTCAATATTTTGTATTAATTTTACTTTTAGTTATTGCAGAAACAAGTTAACACAGATTATTAGCAGAAGTATCAGAATTTCAGAAACATATCTTACTTTGTGAGTAACACCCGATATGTTAACTTAAGTTCAAGTTGTATAGTACAAATACAAAAAATATAAAGTACAATTATTTGAATTTGAGCTATAGTACCTATTTTTTTCTGTTTTTTGCTGTAATAAATAACAAAGTTGAAATTTCCTGTAACAAAATATGACACTGCGGAGTCTGACGATCAGAGTAATGTTGCAGGTGCTGTCAGTGGGATTGCTCACCACCCATTGCAGGCAATGGTTCACCAGCAATCTGGCTCGTCTCACCTCTCGGGGCTGGTGGCAGGTGTAGGTCTGGGGTTGGTCGGAGCTTTCACCAAGCCATTGAGTGGTGCTGCAGAGTTGGTGGCCCTCACTGGTCAGGGGCTGCTGCACGGAGCAGGCTGGAGTTCTCTACCTCAGGTATGCCACATTATACAGCCTGTTCACAGTATATTATTATATAACCTATGGAAGCTGAATAGATAATCCTTACAAGGTGCACAGTTTTGTATGTCTTTGTTTCATCTTTTCTCTACTTCCCTGAATTTCAGAGAAAATTGTAATTAGTTTTTTTACTAGGATTATAAGTTGTAAGTCACCCAATTATAGAGAAGTTTTCTAACTTTAAAGAAATGCTTATCCTACATTGTCAGTCATCAGTATAGGGAAACTTTTAAAATGCAGAAGCTACTGCAACAGGGGGAAAAAAAAAGTTTAAAAAAATTATTGAGGGCTTTCTCCCCGGCTTCCACCCAGTCAAAAATATTTGACATTTTGGACATATAATACACAAGATAGTATTTTAACACTAATGATTTGTGTATGAGGTTATTTTTTAATAGTTAACTAAGCTGAAATTGTCAGCAAAATTCCAAAACAAAATTTGCTAGATCACTGTGCAATGAACAAGTGAAGATGACTTATGTTTGTTTGTAGACTCGACAGCTGCCTATAGTTGAGCAGTGCTGTTCCCGTGCTGGCGCTAGTTTACGCTACTCCTGGAAAGTGCTGCCGCCTGGTGAAGGTCCTGTATTACTGGCAGTTGAGGTGACGACAGTCAGTCCAGGTGGTCAGTTTGAGGCGGCTGCATTGGTGCTCTCCCCACAGTTACTGACTGTCGTGGCCACAGATACAGATCAAGTGCGCAGTGTCATCCCGGTGTGTCAGCTAAAAGCCATGCACATACCAGAGGACCCAACTCTCCTGTGCCTCTGCATGGACCAGTTCAGAAGCTCCCCCGAGGTAACCATAGTTATATAGTAAAAACGTAGTACTCTCTCCCACTTAGCAAGAATGCATCATCGTGTTTCCTATGAAGTATCAAAATCCTTACTTATCAATGTTTTGCTTATGTAGAAAGTACACATTTATTTTCACTGTTAAGTCCTCCAAATTTAAAAAAAAAAAAAAAAAAAAAAAAAAAAAAAAAAAAAAAAAAAAAACTTTAATTTCATTCCCTTAAAGCACTCGCCTAGTAGCTACAGAATATAGTTTAGTAGTTTCCACATAATACTAAATGGCTTAGCCTTCGCCTGGTCTTATTATTTCAATATGATTCCACATATTGAAAATATGTTATTAATGTAGGAGTTATTAGTTATTCCTGTGGTTATTGTAACTAACGGTACATAAAAGAAGAACACCTTTCACCACTTATAAAAACGTATGGTGTATTATGTGTATTTCTGTATTATAAAAAAGACAATTTTACATTATTAAGGTTATTGTCGACCTGTGATTGAAGTAATATACTCGGTATTTATGATACTACTGTATAAGGTAATATGTTTTACAACTCGTATTTTTTGTATGCTATTTATCAGTAGTATGTTCATGTACAGTAAATATGACAAATTGTTATGTAATTCATCACAGTTTTTTTTATTTTACGGGTATGCAAATATAAAGTCTGTTCTCTTAATCTTTTTTATGTTTCATAATGCTTGTAAAAAGAAGGTCAAAAGTGTTGTGTTAGTGTCAGAACTGTGTAAATTGTCACTTGTTTGGTGTTCCAGAGCCAAGAGTCTCCCCATGCCAGGGTAGAGGACTATGTTCGCCACACAGGACCTGTGTTTATCACGACTGACAGCAGTAGCGACGCTCTGCTCTCCAGCTCCTCAGCTGGCTCCGTGGGCTCCGGCTGCTCAGACGTTTTCCCCGGTGTACTGCGCTTCCATGTGAACCCTCAGTCACGGGACCATCTGCTGAGTGTCATTGTACTGGCCCAGCGACAGGCACAGGGGCGGGGCTTTTCCACCCTATGACGCCGGTCTCAGGGGGCACCTCACCAAACAGTTGCCCCCTCCGGCCATGAGCGCTGTTGCCGCTGTAGACTTGCCTCAGAGTCGTCTGGAGACAGACCAGGTAGATCGGACTAAACATTATAAATTTTAAAATAACATTTATATATAACGTGTTAACTGAGTTATAATACAGTATTTATTATTGTATTAATTGATATCAATGTATAGATGCAATATTATTAACTATAATTTATAAGGTACATAGCCTGTTTTTTTTTTTTTTCATTACTTTTAATGTTGTTACAATGCAACTCCAAATCAGGCAATTTAAAACTTGAGAACAGATTTTTGTCTGGACGTACATATTTTTTTAGATTCAAAGGCAAATATATATATATATATATATATATATATATATATATATATATATATATATACGTATATATATATATATATATACGTATATATATATAGTTATAATATTTTATTGCTAGTAAGCTAGGCATTTAGAAGCATGATAATATTTATTATAATAAGAAATAATAATAAATTATTATTTCAAATTCTGTGATTGAGTGTGAAGTACTCTATATAAAATGAAACGATGAAATTAAATTATTGTGAGTGAAACTTGTTTGTGTTGTTTGTTTGGTTTATGGATCATTGTAAGAGGATATGTGCATAGATGGGTTTATTTTATTATCATTTTATTATGTATTATCTATATTCCCCCTCCCCTAGTTAATAGCTTAAGGAAATGCAACAATCATCTTTCTTCAATTTTGCGCGATAGCGCCACATTTGCCATAGTCCTTAAAAACAGGTGAGAATAGTCAAAAGTTGCCCCATTTTGGGATTTTTTTTCTGAACGCTAAACATTCCTGAAAGTGCAAACTCGCGATGGCACAAAGAAGTGTTAGAGAAAAAGTGAAAACATGTAAAATCGTCAAAAAAATAATAAAAATTATTGTCCAAAAAATAATTTTGAAACTCTCAAAGTTACCCGAAATTATCCCGATTTTTTCGATTTTTGAAAATTCGAAAAAAAATTTGACGAAAACTGGCCAAAGCTTTTTCGAGCCCGCCATTGGAACTTTTGTTCAGGGCAACGAGAGCTACAAGAAAACTGTTTTCACTAATTTCTCGTAAATCCGGGACGCTAATAAGGGCACCCCGAAAAAATCGCATATTCGGTATGCTGTAACTTAAGAGATATGCGCAGTAGCGCAAGGGTCCTATGAGACAAAATAGGCCTAAAAACCGTAACAATAGGCTCGATTTAAAAAAAGTCGAAAAAATTAATTTTTCTGGGGGGCGCAGTATTTTGAATTTTCAGCATAGGAAAATACGGCTTAAAAGGGGTCATTTTCGGACGCTATAGCTCAAAAAGTTGCAGAGATATCGAAATTTTGAGAAAATTTTTAGGTTTTTAAATTATCCAAACTACAAAACTGCTATTTTGAAATTTTTTAGTTTTGATTTTCAAAAACCCGGTTTTTCAGGACTCGTCCCCAAAAATCGGGCGAACCAGCAACAGTTTACACGTCGCAACCATGAAATAGTTGTGCGCCATAGTTTTTTACACCTTCTGTTAAATTTTCAAAACGATCGGACCACTCTTCGTTTAGTTGTGGCGCCCAAAAATTGAAATTTATTTTCGTCTCATTTCTCCATAAGGATTAACCCGGGAAATTTTGAGAAAATTTTAAATTCCCGAATTTCATGTTTTTATATTTTTTTCCGACGTAGTTTTTCACGAGGAATCCGAATATGGTCTCAAAATTGAGCTAGGACAAATAGAAAAAAATACACAAAATATTGAAATTTTTTTTGGACCCTCACTTTTTTCAAAAATTTGTTAATAACTCAAAATTTTGAACGTTTACCGCTTTTTCGTGGACACCGTTGGAAAACCAGGTAAATTTGGCTCCAGGAAAATAGAGTCCGAAGACTCCAAAAGTTTTCGAAAAAATCACAATAAATCGTAAAATTGAAACATGATTTTTAGTGATTTTTTTCATTTCATAGAAATAGCAATTTCGGGTTGTTCTTTTTTAATAACTTTTTTGGTATCCATTTTTGGGCAAAACGGTGACCACTCTTTGATTCAGGCTGCCTGCCTCAAATCTACTTTTTGGCGAGCTTTCTAGCGGTGTGCTCAAAATTAAAATCAAACTTATGGTTTTCGACTTATGGCACGTTTTTGAAAAATGCAATCTTTCTCGGCGTCCCGGATTTTTTTTCGATACACCGAATTTTGAAACTCAATTTTCCTGATCCAATTTTTATACGCTCTTTCGATTGGTGCCATAAAATTAGCCATAAATCCCATAGGAACGGAGATAATTGAGGGAGAAGGTTAAAAAACGTGGTTTTTATTTATTTATTTATTTATTTATTTATTTATTTATTTATTTATTTATTTATTTATTTATTATATTTATTCAGAAAACAGACTACAGGTTAGGTAATCCGATTATAAAGAATACAATAGTTCATACGTTCATGTTCATGTAGTTAAAATACACACGTACAAAAATTATTATATAACTAAAATCTTGGTAACATATAATTCATTATATTTATATTACATAATTAAACATGCATTTGAATTATTTACATATCCTTGCAATTTCTTGCGAAGATTGTAGGAAAATGTCAAGCTCGTATTTACTGTACAGTTCATTGCAAAATGATTGAACTCTGGAAATAAAATAATATTTATCAATATCAATTCTTGGGTTTGGTATGTAGAAAAGATGAGATGATCTGTTTTGTCTCGCTGGTACATTAAAGACTGAGCTCAGCTAGAATTTCAGGACAGTCTAATTTTCCATCGATTAACTTCTTAAGAAAAAAGATATCGCTCATATCGCGTCTGCTGTATTTAAGTGTTGTTATTGCATATTTTTTGCACAATTCAGGATAATTTTGTTTATTCTGAATTGTGCAAAAAATATGCAATACCAACACTTAAATACAGACGCGATATGGCGTTTAAAGGTTAAATATTATATGTGTTATCGCAATAAATGTATGGATATTATTATGCAACCGCTGCTGTAACTTGAAATCTTATGGGACTAGCGTTGCCAAACTTTCACATAAGAGGCATAAATATGTTTTATCGCAATAAATGCATGGATATTATTATGCAACTGCTGCCATAACTTAAAATCTTATGGGACTAGTGTTGCCAAACTTTCACATAAGATGCATAAGGAGGGCCTGCACCTATCCTGCTATGTTTTAGCCTTCCACCAATCGATCTTGCAACAATTTTAAGCGAGGATCTTTGATCCGAGCGCCATTTGAGTGTACTTTGCATGCCTCGTCCACTCTCGAGCACTCTACATTTTTCAGCGAGGCTGCGTTAGCAGCCGAGCTGTGTTTGAGTGATACTAGGTTGTAATAGCTACCACTTACTAGGCTTCAATTTTAATTTAGTTGCAGTTTAGCAGCTTAGAAAGCGAGGATCTTTGATCCGAGCGCTGTTTCACTGCACATTTGCATGCTATATTCACGCTTCACCCGCCCACAATTTACAGCGAGGCTGCATTAGCGGCCGAGCGCCATTGAATTGGGCCTATGAATGTTGGCTAACCTTCGTCTGCCCGACAATTTTAAACATTTGCCAAAATGAAGCATAACGTTCTTCTAATAAAACGAATGTGTTGACATACTTACTTGAATAAAGCGACCAACCCTTTGAAACATTAACCCAGAAACTCTCTTCTTACCAAATCAATTAAAGACCGGAAGTTAGCGGTGAAGGCTGGAAATTCAAATCCTGGGACTGAATTTATTTAAATTATAGTTCTTTTGGTGTTTGCAATGTTGTTTGAATATATTGTTGCGGATGACGTCACCATTGTTGATTTTTGACTCCATGGCAACGAATTTTTTTATTGTTGGGCGAGCAGCAAATTCATTCTTTTTTTAAATTTCGCCGGCCGCCGTTGACGTTCTTCGACCTTTTACTCAAATTTTGGACATTTCAAGGTAATTTTGACCCACAAAATTTTAAAATATACCCTATATACTCCACCTAAAATCACCTCAGGAACCCTATTTTCAGGTTTTAAGACCTAATGTCAATAATTATGCCGCAAAATTCAAATTTTTTCTCTAATTCACCCTATTTCTTTGTTTTCGCCCATTGTGTTTAGTGCTAACTTATAACTGACCACTTTATTAATGGCTACTGCATAGTAAGACAACTTTAAAGTGCACTTGTTTAATTTATTATTATTTCACTATTATTTACCAACATGCCAGTAATAATGTTGGAATGTGATGACGTTATTTTCAAATTTTAAAGTTTATCATATTTTTATTGTTATAAGGGTAAGATAACGCCACCAATGTTAAAAAAAATCCCTCACACAAAAATTGTGAAAAAAATTGCAAATATTCTCTTCTACACCCCCTCTATCAGTAGCTAAAATACCAGGTATACAAATACAAGCTAGTTTTTGAGTTATTAATTTTTAAAGCTGACTAATTTAACATATATGGAAGTTCCATTTCTCCATGTTAAAGTATGAAGTCAACTTTAAAAATTGAAAACTCAAAAACTAGATCGTATTTGTATACCTGATATTTTAGCTACTGATAGGGGGTGAAGAGGAGATCATCTTAATTTTTTTCATAATTTTTGTGTGAGGGATTTTTTTTAACATTGGTGACATTATCTTACCCTTAAGTCAACAACTGACATGCATGTTATTCACTACATCATTGCCAGCATAATTATGTAAACAACAGAACATTAATTGTTATTACTATTTTTTTTATTAATATTTTATTATTCCTATTAAATATATACTGTATAACTATATTATTATAAGGAAAAGGAAACCATTGCGGTTGGATACTTTAATTTAAGGAAAGAGATAGGAATAAACCAACAAGCCTTTTACCACGATGAGATGTCCGCAGAAGGTGAATCTTGTTGGCACAGATGACACAAATATTTAAACTTCGACCAACATTTAATGATGTGGTCTTTATCAATCACCAGAAGAAGAATGAGTGACTCATGAGAATTAGGACTCGTTCTTCTTCTGTGATTGATAAAGACCACATCATTAAATGTTGGTCGAAACGTCTCAATAATGCATTTGTAAATATTTGTGTCATCTGTGCCAACAAGATTCACCTTCTGCAGACATCTCATCGTGGTAAGGCTTGTTGGTTTATTCCTATCTCTTTCCTTAAATTAATATACATAACTATATTTATTCAGAAGATATGTTCATATACAGTAAAAACTTGTTATTACGTAACTTATTATAAGGTAAAAACGTTTAACTCGATATTGAGTAACAGAGTAAAGGTCCAGTAAAAAATAATTAGTATTGCAGGTATAGGAAAATCTTGATATAAGGTATATACTCGATATAAGGTAAATCCAATTTCCTGGGTCCCTTAATTAACTTGACGCAATAAAAAGTTTTTACTGTATACAGTATATTGTTTATAATATTTAATGTACACAAGACATGTTTCAAAAGAATATTGGACAAGTACAACCCAATGTGTATGTACTATGTAGCGTGCATATTATGTGATATTTTTTGCAAGCAATATAATTTTCTTTAGACTTTCATTGCACCTTTGCAATACTTGCAATGCAATTCTATGTCTTATTTATATAAATGCATGTGAAGCCAACAACCCAGAAACTTTCCCTTGTGGTAATATACTGTATTATCATTTGCTATACATTTCTCTATCATATTGGTAAGTCCAATATGATATTGGCCAGAATATATATATATATATATATATATTCTGGACAATATCATATTGGACTTACCAATATGATAGAGAAATGTATAGCAAATGATAATATATATATATATATATATATATATATATATATATATATATATATATATATAATATATATATATATATATATATATAATATATATATATATATATATAATATATATATATAATATATATATATATATATATATATATATATATATATATATATATATATATATATATATATATATATATATATATTATATATAATATATATATATATATATATTCTGGCCAATATCATATTGGACTTGCCATATATATATATATATATATATATATATATATATATATATGGCATAGGGTGACCAGATATCTTGATGTCCAAAACGGTACATGCCCCTAAGATAGAGGCCTGAAGGGCCAAAACCCCCGCCGGAGGCGCGATTTTTTTGGGTGCCACGCCCCCTTTTTTACTTTTTTTTTCTTAATAGATTTTCGAATTGTTTTTTTTTTTTATGAAGCCGTTTTTTCCGAAAAAATTTATTTTGTTTGAAAATCCATTAAAGAATTTTCGTTATAGATTATACGTAAGTATTTTTTAATTGGTAGCATTGGTACCATAGTTCAAACGAAGTTGGAGTAAAACGGTGTTTTCTGTTCCATAAGGCTGCATGTTTAAGGGCTCAGGAAAACAAACTTTAGGATTTTTTTGCGATGAAGCTATTTGAGATGAAATTTTTTGGTTTTCATTTCTCAATAAAGCAGGGAAGGTTAAAATATTTTAAGGAAATAAAATAATAAATAATGCAATCGCTCACTCTACTTTGAATAATATAAATAAATAAATATAATTGCATTTTTTTTCTATATACATTTTTCATATAATTATATAGAAAAAAATATATATATATTATAGTCACCATGCAAGAAAACTGTGCCAGTGAGTTTTGCTTTCCTAAAATTAACCTTTTTTCTTGGCCTGGCCACGATCCTATTATGTTGTAAAGTTGCATGTAAAATAAAAAGAAACAAAAGCAATACTGTAAAAGAAATTTACACTTAAAAAGCATAACTTCAAAGGATACTTTTCCAATAAAAAAAAAATATATTTAAATATTTTCAATTTATTTTATTATTTTTTTTTTAATTTTGTCATCAAATTTTCCGTCTCCATTCACAATATTTCTAAATGTACGTGTTACTTAAATAATGCATTATATTTTTGTTTATAAATAAATAAAACTTAATATAATGTCACGAGATAAACTATACAAAAACAAAACAAAAAAAAAAAAAAAAAAAAAAAAAAAATGGAGTATAAAGCAAGAAATTAATTTGAATTATATTATACTTTTTATCGAACTGTTCATTTTGCAAATAGTGTGAACTCTTGTTAGAGTGAAATAGCTGAAGAAGTTAAATTGAATAAATTTATAGCATTCAAATTGGACTTATATATAATAACAGCTGAAATTACTTGATTGTAATATGAATAATATTTGTGGCGTTTTTCCCTCATATTATTTTCCATTTATTTACGTAATATCCATGCACGATTATTGTGAAGAAAAAGAAAAAAGAAAAGAGAGACATAGAAATTTTTGTCTAAGCCACGACACAATGCATAAGAATGATTTTTTATATTTTATTGGAAATTTCCATCAAGTGAATATCATCAATATCAATTTCATGATATTTTTGTGTAAAGTTTTTTACTTATTTTTTATTCAAAATTTAATCGAAAAGTATATAGTGACTTCATTTCACGTAGGATATGCATACTTGGAAGAAATATGCTGTTTTGCGAATGCGATCGAGAAAAAGGGTCATGGAGTTGCAAAATCATTTGCGTCCGTACATTTTCGTAAATATTCACAACCACATTCCTATGAAATTTTTATTTTTTTAATGGTAAAATTTTTATAAAATGTCCCTTTTTTAAATTTTGTCCGAAAGCGGTACATTTAGGCGTCCCGAGAGCCTCTTTGGGGACACCGGGACATGGTACTCTAAAACGGTACTGTACCGGTCAAAACGGTACGTCTGGTCACCCTAATATGGCAACACCTGTACAATCTTTTGCACAAAATTAGAATTAACAATGTTATCGTTTCTAACTTAATTATCCCAGGTAGAAAGAGTCTTGTATTGACTAGCTGCATGGACAGGTCATGTGTTAATGTCAAGGATTTTGTATATACAGTATAACCTATGGATCAAGGTTGGCTTTATACAGGTTAAGCCACGTGCGTATTTCGTGCGTCATTTTTCCACTATTTCCAGGACCCATTGCACCGCGAAAATTCAAAAATAGCATTGCATCATGGGCGCATTCAAAGTTTCGCGGCACGATGGGTCCTGGAATACTTGAATCTGATTGGCTAAGCCCGTTAACATTGGTCAAATTGGAGGCTTAACCTGTATAAAGCCAACCTTGCTATGGATAGATGATGGTGCTGCCGTCGGTGAGGCACAGTAAAACAGTAAACAAACAAAACAAAATGAGATGCCCCTCCCCCCCATCCTACGTTGGGGAACTGCTTCCTGTAGTATAGGGATTAACCTCTATTCAGAGGTTATATAAAATATACAAAATCCTTAAATTCATGGTTTTATTATTGTATCATTCAGTATGTATATACATTATAATTATATTTAAATATTTTATATTATAAATAAACTTGTACAAAAATATTTGTAGTTTTATCCTTATTCAAAAGTTAAATTTTAGTCTCAATGACAAGCTTCAACTTAAAAATGCCGCAGCGCCGCATTCTGACATCGCTCCGTAAGGTTTTTGTTAGGAGAAAAATCTTATTCATTTTTTCATTCAAATTCTATGCTGCACAAAATCTAGAATATTTTTTATGTCGTGTAAAGTGATCTTTATTCCCGTGGCTCATATGAATTATTATAATAATCTTGCCCTTCATAAGAACCGTCGGAAAAAATTAAAAACCAGGTACCGCATGGGTTAAAGCTAGGATAGGAAGCTTGATAGAACATGTCGTCGCGCGCAGTTCGCGCGCTAGATTTTCATTGGCTGAGAGAATTGTGTTGTCAATGTTAAATTAATTAAGCTTCTCATTATAAGTGTCGTGCAGATAATTGATATTCAAATTCTTTTCATTTAAAGTTCCAAATAAAATTACAATTGGAAATGGATTTAATTTAATTATTATAATATATATAATTAAATATATATATGTACAAATTTTAACTTGATTTAATTAATCCAAAAAAGCAAATATTATATTATTTAATTGTTATATATTTTATTATAAAATTTTATTTTCATTTTATTATTTTTTTTAATGTGTTTATTCATAAAATAGACATAATTCATAATCATTTTATAGTTCATAGTACATAATCATATAATACATAAGAAAATTCTGTAGACCCCAAGAGTTTAAAAAACTCGTATACCGGGGGAAAGTTAATTTCATCATTTTAAATCTTTAATAAAAATTAAGCTTTATTATATATATAGGTCATAGGCAGCCCTCTGGTCCAAAAAGGTTCAATTAACTTGGAATATAAACCAGATATAAACATATATATATGCGTCCTGTGGCATTAGTGATGAGCATCATCAGTGCCAGCTTCACAGTGGCGGTTCCGATCGGTTCTGTAAAAAGTATTGGATATCTTACTAAAATTCCGTACGATCAAGGATAATATTTCCTCTATTTCCGGCCCTCCATGCGTACGATGAAAAACCTGGCTGTGAAATGTGAACGCAGCATTATAATACATTTTGACTCGGAATTGATTGATATATTTTATTTTTTATGTATTATTGAATTCGGGTCTGCGGACCATGCAAGCAGTCATATTATACGGGTCTTTCACCATACGTCACAAAAATATGACGTCACGTGAATGTAGGCAAAAAGCACCTATTTAACATGGTAGTAGCATACCAAAAACTATTTATTTTCTGCGATATGACAATCGTGGTACATTTGACAATTATGTTATTTGATAGATTGAGATGTCAAGTAAATGGAAAAAAATACAATATTTGCCAATGATATCTGTGAAAAATACAATAAATCATTAAATAAAATGTAAATCGACTCCAAATTTCACGTCAATAATGACCATTTTACGACACTTATGCACTGATATTAACCCTAAGATTCTTAAAAAAATTCAGCCAATCACCGGCCATTGCTTTCCCCGCGGACTTTTGAATACGAGGGGGAAACGGAACAACAAAAAGTAATGATAAAGAATCTAGGTAAAATAAAAAAAAATGTATATGTTCAAGTTATGTACATTTATTTCTTACGTATATATTTATATTGTTAAAAAAAATTAAAATATGTTAAATTAGGAGGAATAAATCAAGTGATTCCAGTTCCCTCTCAGCACCTACTGCTGAATGTAAACAACAACAACAAAGCCAAGCAAACGCTATATAGCTCATTAAATAGGTCTGTTCGTATATACAATATGCATGGCACAATCAGAACATTAGAAAGAATTGATTATTTTTTATGAACCTTTTGTATACCGTTTCACACAAATAATCGATTCTTTCTGATTTTGTGTATAATTAATTTATATACGAAATAACGGCGTTGGACAACATACATGAAAAAAATTTACTGCAGAAATGAATAGATATGGTACCAAATTATGCTACTCTGAATTTTTTCAGATTCTTTTGAAACCCGGAACTATTTTTAAATAATTATTGAAAGTCCTGTGATTTCAGTTGGCACCCCTGCAGCCTTAATAAAAAGGATGGAGACTGGACGCCTATTGACGCCTCCAGGGGGCGTGGCCGCACTTTCAATAATTATTTAAGGTATAACCTGAGAATTTGTCTGTCAAGGTCAAGAGGCGTGGCTATAGTGGCAACACTGTTTGCATTGGAATGAGCTTAAATTTTTAGGAGGGGGTGGTGACAACAGTCGGATCCTTGAGAACGTTGCCACATTTCTCATCACATATAGGAAACGATCATCGCCACGGTTCAAAATATATGAAAACAATTCAGAAAAATAGTCTAAAAAATTAGGCTTTAGTAAAAAAAAAAAGTAAAAGAATCTGTTGTATAGTTTTTTTGCAATACTAATTAACAAATTTAACATTGGAAGGATACAAAATTCTCATTTAAATAAATTAATTATAATTAAACCAACGGTTAAAAAATTCCGAAAAAATTCAGAGCTAATTTGACGATTGTTGTGAGTCCACCAAATTAATTTGAAGAAAATCTGTTGTAGCAAATTTTTCGTCCAAATTTCTCAGGTTAAGCCTTAAGGTAGAGATAACGCTGAACAGCTGATCGACGTAATCCCCTTTGATTAACATGTAAACCTTAGCAAATTGACAAAAATTCTGAATTTTTTTGAGAGGCAGATATTAGTGCCTAAAAGCCATAGAAAAAGTTTCAAAAACATTTAACGAGCCGATTTTTTTTAATTAATTTTTTAATTTGGCTCTCCATGGGAAAGCCCTATGCTGAAAATTAAAAAAATTAATTAAAAAAAATCGGCTCGTTAAATTGTTTTGAAATTTTTTCTATGGCTTTTAGGCACTAATATCTGCCTCTCAAAAAAATTTCAGAATTTTTGTCAATTTGCTAAGGTTTACATGTTAATCAAAGGGGATTACGTCGATCAGCTGTTCGGAACGTTATCTTCTAGTAGCGTAATACAACTAAGATCTGTTATACTGGTAAGACCAAGCAAAGGCCTTGGCAAAGGCTAAATCGATCAGGATTACCGGAAATATTACATACTCATAAGTCAGTGTTCTCATATTAATTTGCGTTTGCATAATTATATTATATAAATATATCAACTAAGAAAAAAAATGAAGCTTGGTGATAAGTTCCCAAATTTTAAAGCAGAATCAAGCATTGGCAAGATTGAGTTTTACGATTGGCTTGAAGACTCGTAAGTTCACCACTTAATTACTATAATTTTATGTAAATAACTTGAGAGTTATCAAGAAATATCCCTTTTATGTTGACGTATTTGTATATCGATCGGCACTTACATAATACAGTATGCATATATATGCATACGTACTGTACTATTTAATACCGTTAGTACGTATACTGTACTCTGTATGCATATGCATACTTGCTCTGTACGTTTATTTTACAGTACATACAATTAAATACTGTAGTATATATTTATATATATATATATATATGCATATATACTGTATTGAATTGAAATAATCTTTATTTAGCTTTCGCTATTCAGTACAAATATAGTTTATATATTATTTTAATTAAACAATATAAAACTGGTGGTTCATAAAATGTATGATAGTTCATAGAATTTTATGCCTACAGTACAATATTTTTAGGATACAAAAAACCATCTTAATAATTATACATTTTATAGTTACCAATTATAGCTATATAAAAAAAATATATATTATTGACTTATTACATATAATTATAATCTTATACATTTATCTGGTATACACAAATTTTTCTTTAACAAATTCTATACATAATCTTTTAAACATTTTTTTTGTAGGACTTGTTTTTATATTAATAGGCAATAGGTGACTTGTCCTTACACTGATCCTCGCCATCTGTGCGAGTGGCGCTGCAACTTCGTGTACGGTCAAAGCATGTAGAAACGAAATAATACATTGCGAAGATGGGGGAAAAATTTTGTGAACCGCGAGTTAGGTACGAAAGAAAATAAAAAGTTAACATTTTTCACTGCCAAAACGTGGTATAACTATTCTAGTTTGCTTCAGTGCAATTGTTTTCACCCTAGCACTGCTCAATTCCAAATACTAGCGAGATAAAGACAACTACCTCGGGCCACCGCGGCTCGCCATGCTGCCAAGCGATTCTGCGATTGGTTGACCACAGAGCAGCCATTGATGGGTTAGAACGGCATGACGTCATGCTGTCAAGTGATTGGTCGACTTTGAACTGCAAGTTGCAAAAAGTTGCAGCGCCACTCACAGATGGCGAGGATCAGTGTAAGGACAAGTCACCTATTCATTAAACAATTTTTTACCACAGTTATAAATAGGTGACTTGTCCTTACACTGATCCTCGCCATCTGTGAGTGGCGCTGCAACTTTTTGCAACTTGCAGTTCAAAGTCGACCAATCACTTGACAGCATGACGTCATGTCATTCTAACCCATCAATGGCTGCTCTGTGGTCAACCAATTGCAGAATCGCTTGGCAGCATGGCGAGCCGCGGTGGCCCGAGGTAGTTGTCTTTATCTCGCTGGTATTTGGAATTGAGCAGTGCTAGGGTGAAAACAATTGCACTGAAGCAAACTAGAATAGTTATACCACGTTTTGGCAGTGAAAAATGTTAACTTTTTATTTTCTTTCGTACCTAACTCGCGGTTCACAAAATTTTTCCCCCATCTTCGCAATGTATTATTTCGTTTCTACATGCTTTGACCTTACACGAAGTTGCAGCGCCACTCGCACAGATGGCGAGGATCAGTGTAAGGACAAGTCACCTATTGATCCTTCTGATCTATGTTTGTTAACACATTTTCTAAAATAATTATTGCAGCCTCTTGTATTATAAATATGCATTTCACTATTCTTAATAAGCTCTTTTTTAAAATGAATTGGAAATTTATCAATAATATCATAAAAAAATAGCAGCACCTTTAATTTTTACAACCCAATACAATTTTCATGGCTCTGTTTTGCAGTCTCTGTAACATATTAATATTTCTCTTGTATTAAAAAACAATGATGCGCAATATAATATAATTATATATATATATTATACATATACATATATATGCGCAAATTTAATATAATTATATATTAAATTAATGTATACTGCATCATATATGCATAATTATGATTGTAAGTAATGTGTTCTACAGGTGGGGAATATTGTTCTCTCACCCTTCAGACTTCACACCTGTTTGTACAACAGAGCTGAGCCGAGTAGCCAACCTACTGCCTGAGTTCCAAAAGCGAGGCATCAAAGTCATTGCTTTGTCCTGTGACTCTGTTGACTCCCATCTGAAATGGATCAAAGTACGTTTGCCCTAATTATTCAATGTTTTACTAAATTATTTAAGAATATAAAACAGGTGTCAGGCTATTCAGATGTATATATATTGCGTGTTCTGACTGTTCTGAGACTCTTTGGCTGGGCTCTGTTAATTAAAGAAAACAGTGCGGCTAGGAATGTCTGAAAACCTCATTAATAAATGGGACAGGCAGTGTAGCAATTAAAATAAAGTTCCATGACATTCTGTATGCATTCCTTTTATTATTATAATATATATATTATGAGACTGCCAGTTTCAAAACAGGCTGTTTGATTTTCTGATAAAGTTTACCTTTTAGGTGGTTAATCTTTTCTTATCGAATAAAAGTAAAATTAAGAGCCGGTTTTGAAGCTGACGGTCTCACATATGTTCAGTTTTGATCGGTTTTGACTCAAAAGACATTGACATGCACTTTTAACTATAAAGCTTGAAAAATATCAACCAAGCAGTTGCTCTCGGAACTTGATACCCATTACCCCGCCGCGAGCTGGAAGCTCTTTGGGGGGTATCCTTGTAAAAAAAAAAAAAAAAAAAAAAAAAAAGCAACACTGTGGTATATAGGCACATGTAAAGAGATTCACAGCTATTCCTCTTAATCTTGTCTGTGCCTGGCTGCCTAATATATGCGGTATTGCCTTTTTATGCTAGATCGAGCTCCGCAAGCAAACTCTTGGGGGATATTCCGATTTGAACATACAGTATAATTATGTGTGAACTCCTGTGCATATGTATTCCTTGAATGCATCATCTCCTGTATCACAGCCAAGTACCAGGAAACTACAGCACTCCTGATGTGCTGGTGCATCAGATCTGTGGCCTAATTTTCTTAGAATGACAATTAAGTATTGGTCGTGAAAATAGCTTCCTTCATGTGATTGCTTTGTTTTATATATCATGGTGGAACAGCAGAGAATGTACAGAGGCTGTTTTTGATGTTTCCGCAATTTGGATAAAAGTATAAATAAGAGTACAACATTTTCATTTAGAGCTCATTTAATTTCATGACTATCAATGAGATCCTGTTACCAAAGTATATCTCAAAACCAGTCTGTTTTTGTATTTTCTCTATATTTTTAAGATATAACTTTTCAGTGGAATGTGAAAGAAAGGAAATGTAAATTGCTCTGCATGCAATCATACAGGTACACTCACAGCTGGAATAAATGCATGAATATGCAGTTTTTCAATTTAATGTAGAGTGAGAAATTGTATTTTTTTTATTTATTATTATTATTATTTTTTTTTTAAAGATTTTATTTTCTAAAGATTTTTTTTAATCTGCGCTCTATTGAGAAACAGAAAGCAAAAAATCTATCTCAAATAGCTTCATCACAAAAGATTCCCAAATTAGTGTTTTGGAGGCCTTTAGCACGCATCCTTATGGAACAGAAAACAGCTTTTTACTCCACACAACTTCATCTGAACTATGGTACCAATTAAAAAATACCTACTTAATCTATATATCGTCGTTGTAGCGCTCTTTTGACCAATCTAGCTTTATAAGTTTTGACTTTTTGACCAATCTAAAATTATAAGTTTTGACCTTTTGAACAATCTTTAAAAATTTTGGCAGGGACAAATGTCCAAAATCTCAAAAGTTACAACTTTTTTTTTATTGCGCCATTCGAAAGAGCGTAAAATTTGCCACAAGATGGCACCACTCGTACAAGAAATTAAGAAAATAATTGATTGGACAAAAGGTCATAACTTATAAAAAGAGATTGGTCAGAAGGTCAAAACTTAAAATTTTAGATTGGTCAAAAAGTCAAAACTTATAAAGCTAGATTGGTCAAAAGAGCGCTACAACGACGATATATGATGAATTCTTTAATGGATTTTTAATTTAAAAAAATAAATACGGAGCTGTTCCGGAAAAAAATAATGACAAAAAATCTATATATATATATATTGAAAATATATGGGAATTAACCAAATTTTACTTTTTTTTTCCGGAAAAACAGCTTCATAAAAAAAAATTTATATATATTTAAAAATCGATTAAAGAATTCATCATAGATTACGCCGGTATATTTTATTGGTGCCATAGTTCAGACGAAGTTGGAGCTGTTTTCTGTACCATAAGGCTGCATGCTAAAGGCCTCCACAACACCAACTTTGGGAATTTTTTGTAGTGAAGCTATTTGAGATGTAATTTTTGGGTTTTCATTTCTCAATAGAGGGCAGATTAAACTATTTTTAGAAAATAAAAAAAAAAAAAAAAAAAATCATTTACTCTACTTTAAGGGCAATGGTTGCTTGATGGTCTATAGACCCGAAGTCACTACATCAATAGATTCAATTCAATGCAGTTTTGGAGTGCAGAATATTCTAAAACATAATCGTCATTGCCTCAGTTAATTTTTGCTTAGTTTACTTGAAAATTTAAATACATGTATAGCTCTTGTAACAACTAATGTGTACTGTACTGTTTTTTCAGGATATTGAGTGCTATGGGAAGCTTGATAGCAGTGCTGCCTTTCCATACCCTATTATTGCGGATGATTCACGGAGTCTGGCAACTACGCTGGGCATGCTGGATGACACAGATTTAGATGAGCGAGGACTTCCCTTGACTGTTCGAGCAGTGTTCGTGATAGACTCAAACAAAAGTCTACGCCTCTCCCTACTCTATCCAGCCTCTACTGGGCGTAACTTTGAGTATGTATATGTCTGTAAATTTTTTGTGTAGGATATAAATTAATTTTAATAGTTGTTGTTAATTTAGTATAAAGTACATATTCATTCTTATCTTTAAACATGTAATATGATAAGTACCGGTACCATTTATCTTAGCGCCAATTGAATTGTAACTTGTGGTTTCATATGTTTTTGTTTTTTTTAAAGGTGTTATGTTATATTACATATTATAACTGCACAATTATCGAATTATGTAATCATTTTTGTAAATAATATTAATATTTTACAATTATTATAAAAATAATATGTACTACAGTATAACAAGTTTAAGCTTACGTCCGACTCTATGGCGCCAAGCTCCAGGCAGTCTAGACCGAATGGCAGCATCCATAAGAGCCTTAATATAAATCTCAAGACAACCGCCGCGCGCAGTTGAATCCACACGTAAACTAAGATTTGTAATACTGTAAATACAAAATTAAACAAATGTAGATAATATACTATTTCAGTAACACAAATCAATTCATGCTGTATAACATACAGTAAATAATGACATTTTATCAAAATAAAAATATGTTTCAGGTAAATTGTGTAATGAGAGTTTCCATATTGCAAGTTTTCATCATTAAAATTTGTGCATAATTGTATAGCAATTCTTGCATTACAGTATTTGAGTATTTCTTTTAATTTCAGTGAAATTCTGAGGGCTCTGGATTCACTTCAGCTGACAGATAAATACAAAGTTGCTACACCAGCAGACTGGAAGGTATTTATTCTGTCATTACGTATATATGCTTGTTAATTAAGGATGATATGCAAGATTGTGTTTAAGTATAGGTTTAACTAAGTGGCTATAAGTTCGAGTCAAATTCTTTATTAATTCAGGGTTCTACATTTTTTGAGAAATCAATTGTGCATCCGTTGCACTTGTGACTTAACTTTAAGTAATTTGACGTGGTTCAGCCCAAACAGCAAAGTTGCATCTGTACATTATTAGAAAATAAAGGTTGCATTGGCATGTTTCTACAAAAAGGCATATGTAGTTGCATTTGGCAATGTTCAGGAAATTTTCTTTTTTTAATTAATTTCAAGTTAAAAACTAAACAAATGTAATACATTGTGTTGTACCAAAATACAAATTAATAAATACGGAGTAAAAGTAAAATACAGTTTATTCATTTTAGATGTAATAAATTAATTTTCATTTGCAATAATAAAATAATAATAATTAAATTTGACAAAAAAAAAAAAACATTTCCCGAATGTTGTCAAATTCAATGTCGTCCTTTTGTAGAAACATAGAAACTTGCAGAGCAATGTTGCCACTTTCCAATAAAATACTGATGTAACTTCACTGTTTGGGTGGAACGGACCTAGTTGATTTATTAATTGGTTATATTTTTTTAGATACAGTAAATTATTGCTTTGAGTCGGCATTTTTATTATTGTTTTAATAGTTGTGTGTCATTTGCTTAGTTACTATATGCAATATGCATCTTGATCTGTATTAAAAGTGAAACCAATTGATATTATACATGTATATGTTGCAGACTGGAGACAAGTGCATGGTTCAACCAAGCGTGAGCGCTGCAGACCAGACTGCCCTGTTCCCCAAGGGTGTGGAAACGATTGAGTTGCCATCGGGTCGACCTTACCTGCGCTCGACCCCCCAGCCTAATATTTAAAAAGTAATGAACCGCCTTAGTTCAAGTACCATTAGTGTACAGCTTCTATTTTCTGATTGCTCTTCATGGAAAATACAAAATACTGATGGAAAATCAAATACTACAACAGTCCAGTATGCTGTGATTCATTCAAGTTATTATTTTACCTAATATTTATTAGCCTGCCAAAATAGGAAGAGTGGGGGTGAGTTTAAGGGGGGGGGGGATTGGCCCCCTTAAGCCATTATTTTTAAGGTTGATGTGTTAGCTAAATTTCAATTAAATAACGGAAACATTGCCATCTTAGCCACCTTGCTATTCTATTAATGTTGAGCATTTTTCATTTTTTACAACTCTAAAAGTTTAAAGTGATATTCATGATTTCATATACTGCTATATAATTTATAAGTATATTTTTGTTTTTTATTCCTGCAGTCCTACAAACAAAATACTTCCACTAGAAGAAGATGACAAAATTATATTATATAATTGACTATAACGTGCTAATCAAATTTCTAAGCAGGAATGTTGTAATTAAGAGACAGACATCATAGGTACTGTATAATCCTCACCCATGAGATCCTAGATCTAACGAGCAAAGAAAAAAATACGTGTCTCAAGCCTTGAAGTTGCTGCTTGCTGGAGACAACATGCATGTCACTCATCGTTCATTGTCTGGGCACTCACTCTGGGTTGTGATGTGTATAGGCTACATGCTCGCCATCATTTCTCTGCACCTCCCCGACAACCTCGAGTTGCTTGGCTTGCAATTTTAGCAGAGCTAACTTCAAAGTATCGAACACGAAGTTCCAACTTTGCTCGCCAGATCAATGGAACTTTTTGGAGGCGAGAGCTGTACATCCTAGGTGAAGTTTCAAAATTTGAATAGGAAGGCCATAACTTTATCATTGGGGAACGGTGAAGTAAACAACCTGCATTGTTTGTCTTTATTGCACAGGTGTAAAGGAACTCAAGAAAAGGGATGCCCTAGAGTTCTAATTCAAGCTTCTAATTTACCTGTGCGATGAACATCGAACATTAATTGCAAAAAAAGTTGCTTGTGTTTCATACTTGCCGTTGATTATTATACTAGACTTTGCACTCTGTGATCTAAATTCTATTTGAGCTTTGATAAAGCTCATTATGAATCAGCATTCAGAAACAGGCATACCAATTGTTTCGTGTTACTTATCGACGTGGAATTAGCCGCAGTCTTGTATACCAAAAAATGATTTCGGATATTTGGACATGGCATTACCACGATGACATACATAAAAGTTTCATTTACATTTTTTAAGTGTGCTTAAAGGCCTTATGACCATTTCACAGTATTAAGTCCATAGTTAGTATCCTTATATTAATCTAGAGACAGATTTGGCTGCCGCCGGCGTGCGCGGCAGGGTCTTCTTCCGATCGGGAAACGGAACACTTTTTCCCCTCTCGAGCCTCGAGACGATCAAAAAGAGGCTCCCCGTGGGTTGTCGATCCCTTATAGGCAGTTTCGCGGTTCCGCGAAACGCTGGTTAAATCATAAAGAAAAGCGGAAAAGCCTCGCGTTGGTGATTTTGCCCGCGCAAGTTTTCCGAAATTTCGTAAATCCTCGATTGCCCGTCCGACGAATTTTGGATATTTCTAACTAAGCGCGATCGCCCCCCCCCCCCCCCCCCCCCCCGGGCTGAAAAAAATTAGGAGGGGGGGAAAACGGGTATTTCGACGAAATCTCGATTTCAGACGTTTTCTAAAGGATATGGGCGAGGCGCACTTTCGAAAAAAGTGAGATAGCCCTGGGAAGGAAGACCGCCCCCTTTAAATATTCATATCATCACATTTTTTTTTTTTTTCGAAAAATTCGGAATTTTTCCTGGACGTCCGAAGTCGGGTCCACGTGTTTTTAACGTTTTTTTAATCCGGCCAGATTGCCGCGATATGGGATGGGAAAAAGGACCATCGGGTGGCTGGGTGGCACTGAGTGGCAGGGACGTCGATGAAACCGCTAAATCGCGACCGAGTGGCAGAGTGAGTGGCAACGTAACGCGTGTTCGAGTACACTGTACTTGGGCAAACCCAACTTCGGTCCTATGGGCAATTTTGAAAATCTGATCGTGATTAAGGGTAAGGTAATGCCACCAATGTTAAAAAAAATCCCTCGCACAAAAATTCTGAAAAAAAATTTAAAATGTTCTCCTCTACACCCCCTATCAGTAGCTAAAATATCAGGTATACAAATTCGATCTAGTTTTTGAGATATGAATTTTTAAAGTTGACTACTTTAACATGGAGAAATGGAACTCCCATGTTAAATTAGTCAACTACAATATACCTAAAATATCAGGTATACAAATTCGATCTAGTTTTTGAGTTATGAATTTTTTAAGTTGACTACTTTAACATGGAGAAATGGAACTCCCATGTTAAATTAGTCAACTTTAAAAATTCATAACTCAAAAACTAGATCGAATTTGTATACCTGATATTTTACCTACTGATAGGGGGTGTAGAGGAGAACATTTTAAATTTTTTTCAGAATTTTTGTGTGAGGGACTTTTTTTAACATTGGTGGCGTTACCTTACCCTTAAGTTCGCATGGGCAAAAATAAAAACCTGGAGGGGTGACCCCCCCCCCAATTTTTTTTTTTTTTTTTCACTTTCTTTATTCTGGACGACGAAGTGACGGTAAAGTGAAAAAAATCCCCCCCCCCCTCCCGGGTCATGGGCAAAGTCAACTTCGGTCCTATGGGCAAATCTGCAAATCTAACAAGAGATTATTGTTACATGGGCAAAAAAAAAGTTTTGGGTGGGGGAAATCCCCCCCCCCCCAAATTTTTTCACTATCTGGATTTGGGACGACAAACTTTTGGTGAAGTGAAAAAAAAAATAGTCCCCCCCCCCCCCCTCATGGGTCATGGGCATAGTCAACTTCGGTCCCATGAGCAAATCTGCAAATCCGATTAGTGATTAATGTCACTTGGGCTAAAAATAAAGTTTGGGGTGGGGGGGGAAATTTTCTCCCCCCCCCCCCTCCCCAAAAAAAATTGTTTTCACTTTTGAAAAGGAAATTTTTATGAATTTAAAAAAAGTAATTTGCCCACTCCTACCCTATTTTAAAAGGCCAAAATCACTCGATATTGGACTTTCTTTTTCTTTTTTTTTTTTTTTGTGCGCCACTTTTAGAGGACAAGAAGACGATAGGGACCGACGTCTCGGTTTTCCGTTCCATTTTACGTGCGAATTGTTGAACGCGAGAACTCGGCCACCGTGCGCGTGGCGAGGAAAACGCATGATGTTGTTTCGACGGGGATTGCTTCGTAATCCTCAAAAAGCAAAAAAAAAAAAATACAAGTCCGTCGTCGAGACTGAACATGGGAGGAGCAAGCCCTCGCATGTGCGGGAAGGGCTCCCCTTAATGTTTTGGTGCATTTTAAATTGTTTCATTGGAAAAGCAAATTTAACTAATTTTTTTATCTGCCAGAAAACTTCAGAAACATCGGCGAGTGATGTGCGTTTTATAAGGACGGGCTTCCCAAACAAAACTGATTGTATTAGACTCCGTGCGTCAAATTGCCCATGACAGACTTGGCCCGCCGAACCACAAACACCACGCCGAATTTCCTGCGCCAGACCTGCCTCACAGAATCACTTGCGCTTGGCTTTTCATGACGAACTGTTTGCGTTCTATTCGCCATGCCGGACCGCCCGCGTTTATCTTTCCACGCCATAATGCAATTTCACGTGACATGCACCCTTAAAAACAAGGCGGGTATCCCCCTGCTGAACTGCCCGTGTAGAATATCCCGCGTGGAACTGCCCATTACTGACTAATCACGCCATACCACCTACATTAGATAACCTAGCTTATGCCGAACTTCCCGCATACGACGTTTCCTGTCACGTTTGAGTCCCCATTCCGGACCGCCCGCGTTAGTCTTCCGACGCCAAACTGCCTTTTCCCCAAACACGCCTCATGAAAAATAAAAAAATATATACATAAACTAATCTGTTTGAGATGACGAATAGGCGGCAAGGACTGCCATCTCGATTTCATGTTCGACTTTCCGTGTATACCGTATAACGTTGGACGCGAGAACTTGGCCAAAAGCCGACGAGCTCTCTCTCAACGGGTTTTGGTTTTTATGATTTGACCAGAACTAGTTGTGATCAAATTTAAATGACCAATAGCCGAAATATTCGTTTATTTCGGTTTTTGGACAAAATGCAAAAACCACAACTAGAGGTTTGGTCACTTTTTTTGGACAATGTCCGAATTCGACTTTGGGCGCTAACATATATATATATATATATATATATATATATATATATATATAATATAGAGAAGTAATTGCAATCTGTTGAGAGTATAATATGTCTGTTTTGTTACTATATATTAATGCTCAAAATTGTTTCCTTGATAAAATGTACAAAACACAATAAACTGCAATGTCATAATTTTCTCCATCTGTTTTTCATTTTGTTCTAAATTTCTTCTTTAGTTATATCTATAAAAGGCTTAAAAAGGTAGAAGGAGTCCCAAAATAACTTATATATATATATATATGTTATTTTGGGACTCGATCAGCCCTCTAAAATCTTCGGGCGCGATTTTTCCACTCGTCAGTCTTTTTCGTTAAATCCCAAGATAATACTACAAAATCAAGACAGAAACGTATTATTAACGTGAAACATATCAAAGTGATGATAACTTATTAATTAAGGTAGAGATAACGCCGAACAGCTGATCGACGTAATCCCCTTTGATTAACATGTAAACCTTAGCAAATTGACAAAAATTCTGAAATTTTTTTGAGAGGCAGATATTAGTGCCTAAAAGCCATAGAAAAAGTTTCAAAAACATTTAACGAGCCGATTTTTTTAAATTAATTTTTTAGTTTGGCTCTCCATGGGAAAGCCCTATGCTGAAAATTAAAAAAATTAATTAAAAAAAATCGGCTCGTTAAATTGTTTTGAAATATTTTCTATGGCTTTTGGGCACTAATATCTGCCTCTCAAAAAATTTTCAGAATTTTTGTCAATTTGCTAAGGTTTACATCATGGAGAAAATAGACAGGAGCGCACTCTATTGGAATCCGCCATGTTATGAAGGGAGATAAGAGTGTTAACCCAAAATAACTCTACAGAAGGTACAACCTTCCTGGTTGCTTTTTTGAACGCCCGCACGCAGCACCAGTCACGTGGTCTGTGTGACGTCATGATAGACGAGAGCTCAGTCAGCTGTTTCAGTGCATAGACTAACGCGTGTAAATTCTTTGAGTTAATTTATTTTTATATCTTTAAAATAAGTCGATTGTATGAAAATTGTTAAAAAAAAATTTGTTGTAAATATTACCTGATATATACGTAACTAATATTTGAATTTAAAAGCTTTCATTAAGTCTTTTAAGTGCTTTAACAATGTGATAAATATGGCACTTAATTGTTTCCTTTTTGTGAAGTCTTCTTAAATTGTTCCCATCGTTCTGATGCATCTTTTTATTGTGATAATTGGGTTCCAGCGTGGTTTCAGAATCAGGTAATGAACCGCATCTATGCATAAATAATTATATATATACGTATGCATACATCGTACATTCCATTTATGCATAATGCTCATAAACATCAACGGGCTTACTGCATGCAGTACAGTACTGTACATACTGTATGATATATTAAACAGTATATATTATTAAAGTTTTTATTGAACACTCTTACAGTATACATATTACATAAACATAAAAAACATAAAATCTTATATTATACACATAACATGACAAATCAATAAATAATAACTTATACACATATAAATAATATGACATTAAAAATTATTGAGCTAGGAACATAGAAAAAACAAATATTAAAAAACACAGTTATAATTATTACTTGGAAATAATAATAATAATAAATTAACCCGTATAAATCATACATTATTAGCTAAATATGCTAAAGAATATATTCGTTTTGGACAAGACAGGGCATGATATGTATAAACAGTATATATGCATACTGCATGGATCATATGCCTATATAGTCATCTGTCGAAAGAGCATTTTTTTTTCTTATTTTTTTCTTTTCACCTGCACCTTCATTAAACGTTTTTTTTTTTTTTAAATTTATTTATTACAAACAACTGGTTGTACAGGACAACATGATTCATGGCTATAAAACAATGTTTCTCCAGCCGAGGTGTTGTAAGGACGGCCACTCACTCCTCCCGGTGATTGGACCTTGGATTCAAAAAACAGTGTTCCCTACCCATTAAGCTCTTAGGGGTGTATCCTTGTAAAAAAAATATATATATATACAATATATATTTAGTATTTAATACTTACTTATTTACTCTTTTATTTATTTGCTTTTTTTTTTTACTTTTATCTCATCGTTTTAGCCTCATCTCCAGGTTGCTTCACTCCTTCATCCCTTACCCCCTTTTACAAATTCTAATCATTTTTATGTTTCAGATGCGGCAGTACTTCAGCAGCAGCAGAGCGTTTCCTGCTCGGCGGCAGTAGAAGGATGTGAGCGAGGTCGCCGTGGCTGCGATCGAGTTCACTTTATATTATATAGTAGGCATATTTGTCACTATTTCCACCAGTAAATTTATATGCATATTGTATGATATAAGAATTGATAACTAACTGGTATGCATATTGGAGTTAAGAGAGGTTACGTGCAGAGGTGATCTGTGCTAATATCCAGGCACGGATCCAGAAAAGAAATTTGGGTTTGGGCTCTCTTCATAAGACCAATGTTAAATAAAAAATTGAGTGGAGAAAATGCCTATATTGTCCATGTTAAATCCGAAATTTGGGTTTGGGCCGCGGCCCCCCACCCCCCGCTGTATCCGTGCCTGGTAACATCTGCATGTAATGTGTATGATATGCATATATTAAAGTTGAAGACCATATATGCCCCTGTATGTGTATATAATGCATTATAATTATTATATAAGCCAAGATCAAAGTACAGTAGCTTATAATGTGCATATTATACTGTATATATATATATATATATATATGTATATATATATATTTTTTTTTTTCACTGAAAGTCGGTTTTGTAATATTTCTATTAGAAAGCAACTTTCTACCTGAATCGTTTTTAGGCTAGTTTGATCTTCACGGTCTCATTAAAATAATAATAATAATAAAATAAATTAATTGCTTTTCAAAAGCATAGATTAATTTTGTTTCCAATATTTACATCTGTACAGTCTGACTGGGGACTTAATTAAGAGTGCACACTAGTACACAGCCCTTACGGATTTCATGTTTGGCATCAGGGTATTGTTAGGACGGGCACTCACTTGTCCCGGTGATTGGAACTCTTGGATTGCATAAACAGTGTTAATTTATTTCTTATTTAATACCTATTTACTTTTTTATTTATTTGCGTATTCATTTTTTTTTTTTTTTACTTTTATTCCTCATCATTTTAGCCTAATCTCCAGGTTGCTTCACTCCTTCCCTTACCCCCTTTTACAAATTCTAGTCAATTTTATTTTTCAGATGCGGCAGTACTCCAGCAGCGGCAGTGCGTTTCCAGCTCGGCGGCAGTAGAAGATGTGAGCGAGATCGTTGGCTGCGATCCAGTCATATCATGTGCGGCAAGAGGAATTTTCGGGATCTTCCAGCATTTGAGCCATTATATATATTGGTCATTGTGTATTCTATAGTTATTGGCCAGCTGTATCATTTGCTGCTCGATCATGTTAAATAATAATTAGTCTACTTCTTCATTATAATGAATATTGCAGCTATAGTGAACTATTGGTATCAATTAAGAGACTGTTTCTAATATCTACATAACTGTGATATATATCCCTTTTATAAAAAATAAAGAATGTGTATTATAATTAAGTTTTTTAATAATACTAACTGGTATTTCATATGAATATAATTAAAGAAATAAAATAAATAAAGTTTTGAGAGTATTGTTTCAGAAAACTGTAACTATAATAATTATATTTATACTGTATAGTGCTGAAAAAATGTATTTTTTTTTTTAATTGGTCATATATTACTATACATATGTAATACTATAGTATTGTAGTACTAATATAGTTATATTATTTAATTCCAATGTGCTTTTTCGGTCATCGATATAAAATGTATCATAAATTTAAGTAAAAGTGTCCAAATAAAAATACTGATGTCTGCCAGCTATAATAAGGAATTGCGGATCAGAACCTGTGGCACCTCCTAATTTCCGTGCTGCCTTGAGTATCATATAATTAAAGTAAAAGTATAGAATTCAGTGGTGGGCTCCAGTGGCTCAGGGAAAAGAGCAGCCAACCGGAAATTGGAAGGTCCCAGGTTCAATTGCTGGCAGGGACCACTATTTTCTTTCGAATACTTTTACTTGGATTTATATGACACATATCGATGACGGAAAAAACACATTGAAATTAATTAAATAAACGTCATCTGATAGAGATAACATCTAGTCTACGGACTATAAAAAATCTAAAATAGTTAATTATAATATTATGTTTTTTATCTTATATTATTTCTCGATCCCTTCTCCGACAAATATTTTGCTATTTCTTGTTATAATAACCCTATATGGTTAACTGATTTCTTTTGGATGAAGCGGGATTAAAGACCATTTACACTACAATTCTTTTTATCAGTGATATGAGATAAGAAAATAACCTTTGACTACAATATAATTGTATGTTTTTTAATCCCGTTTGATCCGCGGGCTCTCATTTAGTATAACAACTACATCAAATTAATTTACACCTCTGGCTGGACTGCAAGAACTTAATTAATACTCGTGCTTCTTGTGCTATATAGAGCTGCAGCTCCAATATAGACATAGATACATTTTGGGGCATGTAAGAAGAGCATATCTACTTCTATATTAAAAAAGTTTTGGTTCACTATGCACGCCTCTATACCCTAGTCGAAAAATAAGAGTGCTAAGTGATAATTTGAGCAGTAGTATATATAATATATACATAGTCAAGTAGGTTGACTACTTGACTACTGCTCAAATTATCACTTAGTACTCTTATTTTTCGACTATATAGGGTAGACTTTGCAGCATATGCATTGCAACTGGAATAAATTTAATTTACAGCTATAATATTATTATTAAGTATCTCTGCAAGCTATTATGCTACGTGTGATTCATATGAAATGAGATGGGTACGTCGGTTGATTTTACATAATTCTACATTTTTTTTTTTTTTTTACCACCACCTCGTATTCTGAATTAATGTTGGACTTGACTAACTCCAGCATAAAGTAAAAAGGTGAATATAACAAAAAATACTTTGTCACCATTCAGACGTGTGCATGATTATAAGAGCGAAGTAAAAACATATGCTTATATATATACTGTATATAAATATATATAAATATAAAAGACTATTAATAAATTCTTATATAGTTTTATTATATATATATAATTATATATATATTTATCCGTAAATACCAAGATAATACTAAAAAATCAAGACAGAAACGAATTATTAATTTGAAGCATATCGGAGTGATGATAACTTATTAAGTAAATATTACTAATTACTCTTTTAAGTTACAAAAAAGCAACAAATCTCATCCGGCCATGCAACAAGTAAGATTGAGCTTACATAACAATTATTTGTGTATAAGTGGCTACAGTAAATGTAAAAACTATTCTGATTATGTCAGCCCTCTCACTACTTTTCTTGTTCTCATATAATTAAAAATTTAATTGATTATACCAGCATAAATTATCGATCATTAAAAAAAAAAAAAATGGCATTGTCAACCTTAAATCCATATTACCACATTTCTCACCCACCAGCTCAACCAAACCCAAGTCCACTTCTGGACGTGAACTACCTCTATTTTGCCCTAACATCCTGTCTGCAACAAATTCATCTGCTTAGATGTCAGTTCGCCACACTGACACCGAATCAGTCACCCCACCCAGCACACCCCAACCCTCCCCCACCTCCCCAAGCAACAAAACAAGTATCATCAACCACACCTATCCTATCTCGTATGCGTACGAAAAGTCCCTTAGACCGTATGCAGACTCAGAATCTTCAGCCCAACTCAGATCACGTGAGATACCCAGAGCTCAAAGAATATCTAGAATTCCTTGCTGGCATCATTCCTCCCCCCAACATTCCCGAGTCAGACATCACTTGCCAAATCATAGAAAAAACAGGAAATATTTTCGACGTTCCCAGTTCCGTCGTAAAAGCTCATGCAGTCGCTGCTGACATCAAGATGAATGCAGGCATAGCCAAGAAATTTAAAAATATATACGGCAACTTGGAACACCTCAGAAACAAACAAAGATTCCCTGGTGATATCGCTACACTGCAAGTAGATGGTGAAACCATTCTGTACATAATCACCAAGTTTAAGTCCAACCATAAGTATTCCCAAAACCAAAATCAATTTTTGAAGAATTTCCTTAAAGGCCTGAATGGCCTTAAAAATCACTGCGTCAAAAATCAAATTAAAAGAATCGCAATCCCTCGTATCGGCTCAGGACTAGATGGACTCAATTGGAATTATGTCAAGAGCAAAATCGAAGCTATCTTCATCAACGTGGACATCCTTATTGAGGTCTACTCTCTGAAGCAGAGGAGAAGTCCTCGCCATATGGCGTCTTCAACAACATCCCAAGGTGACAACCAAACCCACCCCAAAACTTTCCTATCTGATCAACACACCTCCTTATCATCAAACGATGGTCTCATGCACCCTCCTCAAATCTCCCCTCCAAATTCCCAATTCCCTAAACCTTCTGCCCCTCCTCCTTCCCCCAAAACTCCACCCACTACTCTCCCCAATCCCTCTGCCCCACCCCCCTCCTTATCCCCCCCCACAATGGCCCACCCCACCCCCCAAATTGTCCATCAACCCTCATCTCCCCCTAAGTCCCATCCTCCCGTGCTCACCCGTCTCTGCACTTCGCAGACAACCACCCCCATTCGCCCCTCATGTGTCACAAATACAAATAGTCCCCATCCAATGCCATCAGGCCCTCCCCGCCTCATCAAGGCTCCCTACTACTACAGGCTCAACATGCTCTCTGAAAGTTTCAAGTCCCCCTCCAGCTCTCTTCAGCATTTCCACTACCCCTCTACCCCCCATCTCCCCAAAGTTAACAACCCGCCTCAACATATAATCAGCTCGCCCAATCCGAGCCCGCATTTTCGCGCAACCCTCTCTGCTCCACCCCGTCCAAAGTTGACGAGGTGGTAGTCTCAAACTCACCACTAAGGCTAAATATTCTCTTATGGAATGTGGAAGGCCTGAAAAAGCTAATACCTTTAATCTCAGACAATATTCTTGAGAACCGAGATATTATTGTATTCACAGAGACCTTCTTACTTGAATCACTTGACATAAATGGCTACTACTCCTTCCACAACCTTGCTTTCAAATGGCAGAGAGGGAGACCGTTTGGAGGCATCTCATGCTTCATAAACCCAAAACATGGTCCAATTTTAAATTTCTTAAAACTTAAAGATTTTATCATCATCAAAACTAAATTTTTTACAGTCATTGCCATGTACCTTAATCCATATTTTACAGTTCTCGAACTAATGGAGGTAGTACTATATGCAATAAGCCTCACAGAAAATGATGCTAATGTAATTTTCACGGGCGATTTTAACTGTAGAATTGATCTTTCAAATGTCCCGAAACATCTACGAAACAAGACAGATATTCTATTAGACATTTTAAATTCAAATGGCTACTTACTTTCTAATAGCCCCCTAGAAAAAACTTTTGTAAACGCAAATGGTTCAAGTACAATCGACCTGCTTTTTTATAAACCTAAAAATTTTATATTAATAAAACATGTCATTATTTCTGAGACAAACTCGTCACTGTTAAAGAGTCATCTACCCGGTGAAATTATTTTAAAATTTACCCCTAGCAATCCTCCCAATAAAAAACTTTTTTACAGATCAAATTATTCAAACAAAATTGATATTAGAAATTATAATGACCAAATTTATACTTATGGTGATACCATAATTACTCATATCAATAATAAAGATGTAAATAGTCTAAATACTTTAATTACTAATGTCATTCTACATTCTACTATTGCAAAGAAAAATAATAAAAGAGTATCTAAACCCTGGTTTAATAGCGAATGTTATCTATCAAGGCAAGATCTTCTATCAAAATTTCATGCCAGCAAATTATATTTATTCAAAAACCCAAATTTGCATGAGCAATTTATTCAGGCAAGAAGCTGTTATAAGGCTTTATTGAAGCAGAAAGAATTAGAATTTAAAATTAAATCGGAAGATAAAATGATTAAAGACGCAGAGCTAGAACCATACACATATCTTAGGAAAGATAGACCACCAACTAAGTCATGCCCAATTAACATAGACAAATGGGAAAACCATTTTACAAATATCTTAAATACAAATAAATTACAATCCGACCAAACTCTCAATCTTTTATCATTAACAAGAGACTATAATTGTAACTCAAATTATATTCCTCTTAATGAATTTGAAGTCTATAATTGTATGCAAAGCCTAAAAAACAATAAAGCTTCGGGCCCAGATTTTATTACGAATGAACATTTGAAGCTAGTAAGCAAGTCGTTAACCCCAACAATCACCAATATGTTTAACCTCTGTATTGAAACGGCTACAATTCCGGAATTGTGGCGGATCGCCTACCTAATGGTATTATACAAAGGGAAGGGTAACATTATGTCACCCGACTCATACAGAGGTATTATCCATGGTGATACCATGTACAAACTCTTCTCGAGATTAATTGCAAACAGGCTTTTTGATTCCACCCACTATCTTATTCCAAAAGAGCAATACGGCTTTATGCCAGGACGTTCCACAATACAAGCTGTATCCACAGTATATAATCAAATTAAACTAGCATTGGAGAAGCCAAAGGGTCATTTATATATTGCTTTTGTAGACTTCAGAAAAGCTTTTGATTCGGTCAATAGGAATTTGCTCATTGAAAAGCTGAAGTCATTTAAAGTAATTCCTTCTGAAATTTTGAATATCTTAGCTGTTATTCTAAATATCAATTATGTATGTGTTCAAGATCGCTTATCATGTTCTAGTAATATTATTCAATCTAACGGAGTTTTGCAAGGAGACCCGAGCAGCTCTCTTCTTTTCAATCTTTTTACTGCAGATATAACTGAGATTACAAAAGATATAAACTGTGAAAATGAAAATGATCAAGTCGTACTAAATTTATATGCAGATGATCTTGCTATTATTTCAAAGAGCAAAGTGAAGCTACAAAAAGCGCTAAATAATCTATCCATCTGGGCCAAAACAAATGGTCTAGAAATTAACACAGAGAAAACCAAGGTTGTTAAGTTTAGAAGAGGCGGACCGTTATGCAAAAACGATGAAATTTATTGTGACGGTCAAAAGATTGAATTTCTAAATTCATTTAAATATCTTGGCATAATACTTCAAATGACAGGGCTTTCTTTTTCTAAACATATAACAGAAAGATGTAAGAACGCTATCACTGTTATGTACACTATCTCAGGGCTGTCTGGTCTATCCGTCAAAACAGGGCTCAAACTATTCAATTTAAAAGTCGCCCCTGTGGCTACTTATGGTATTGAAATTGTATGGCCTCATTTATCTGTATCCGATTTTGATAAATTAGAATCAGTAAAAGCCATGTTTGTTAAAAGATTACTGTGTCTGTCAAAATTTACCGAAACTAGACTGGCCTATAAACTGATAGATTCCAATTATTTTATTACAGAAATCAAAGAAATGTTTAAACTTCCAACGACAGATCAATATTCCAATTTTATAGCTGTCAGGTCGAATCAAAAAGCTCAGGATATTAATCCTGAGTTTTACAGCACTGATGCTATGACATGTAAATATTGGTGTCTGCCCCAATTGGATAGATCCAATGTTAGAAATGTTTTAACTCGCCAGGCTGTTCACGGCTTCCACTATCTAATTTGTAAATCTTCTGGTTATCATAAAGCTGAACAATCTTCCCACGAGAAAATAAGAGTGAAAGCTCACAACAAATTCACTCGCACATATTGACTCCAATTAACCTAAATTTCGCCCCTTTTTGGAGTCAATATGCGCGAGCGAATTAACGTGTATTGATGCACTTTGGCGATGTTTGGTACTTTATATTGACGCATTTTCACGTATATTGATGAATATTGACGAGTATTGACGTGAATGCCTGCCGAAATACTTCGCTCGACTTCACGCACTTTCAGGTATATTGGCTCGCGCATATTGACTCCAATTCACCTAAATTTCGCCCCTTTTTAGAGTCAATATGCGCAAGTGAATTAACGTGTATTGATGCACTTTGGCGATGTTTGGTACTTTATATTGACGCATTTTCACGTATTTTGATTAGTATTGACGTAAATGCCTGCCGAAATACTTCGCTCGACTTCATGCACTTTCAGGTATATTGGCTCGCGCATATTGACTCCAATTCACCTAAATTTCGCCCCTTTTCTGAGTCAATATGCGCGAGTGAATTTGATATCATATATTGGCACATTTTCATGTAATTTGATTAATATTAACAAATATTGACGTAAATGCCTGCCACCAAAATACTTCGCTCGAATTCACACACTTTCAGGTATACTGGCTCGCACATTTTGACGCCTTTTCATGAACTTTCACACTTTCATTGATTAATTTTTTTCCTAAAGTCCATTCATTCAAATTCACTCATTTTGACGCTTTTTCAGGAACTTTCACGCTTTTATCAACCATAATTTTTTTACAAAGTCCAGTCATTCAAATTCACTCATTTTGACGCTTTTTCACGAACTTTCACGCTTTTATCAACCATAATTTTTTACAATGTCCAGTCATTCAAATTCACTCATTTTGACGCTTTTTCATGAACTTTCACACTTTTATCAACCATTATTTTTTACAAAGTTCAGTCCTTCAAATTCACTCATTTTGACGCTTTTTCATGAACTTTCACGCTTTTATCAACCATATTATTTTACAAATTCCAGTCATTCAAATTTAATATTTTTCAAACCTTTTCACGAAATTTCATACATTTAACAAGTAATTTTTTCACAAAGTCTATACATGCAAAATTCATTCATTCCCACGAATTTTCACACCATCATTTACCAAATTTTTACACATGGTCTCATGCATTTTTCGTCGCAGGCTAGCTCACCAAACCATTGGAAGTGAATGCAGTCCCATGGCCTCAGACCCCATGGATACCTGAAATGTACGAAAAATCCACAAAGAAACGCGCGCAAATTTTTACGTACAGTAATAAAGATTGTTCTCATTTGTCAAACATCGAAAACAAAATAAAAACAATAATTTTTACAAACAGAAATATAGGCCGGTATACATGCAGATATACAGCTAGTATAAAATGAGAGGCTTTTATAAAAAAAAAACTTACTATATAGGCTGACTATAATATATAGCAGTATAAGGTTTTCACTACTTTCCATAATTAATGATTCCTTTGAATAATTTAACTATTAAAGGAATTATTTTTATACTTCGTCATAATTAAATAAATTAATAAGAACTGTTTTTACTTATCTGATAGAACTTCTCGTCGTGGCTTAATCTTCGATATTTTATGCGACTCCAATTAAATCTGACATTTTGAAAACTCGACCGGCAAAAATGCAACATTAAATTTTCTCTTTTTACATCATAAAAAGTGCGAAAAAATGGCAAATATTAACACTGGACAAACGAATGGTAACCTAACTTCATTGTAATTAACTATTTAATGTTCAGGAATAAGTAAAACTTCACTTAAACACCTCATAAATCACCATACACACACGAGGAGCTTTCTATAACCTCTCTGCGTCAGCCATCTTGTGTTACTACCAACCGCCAAGTCACATGACTTCCGGTCATGTGACCAGATTTGTAGAACATTTTTTTCATGAAGTCCCCTCATGCATATTCACGCATTTTCACACTTTTCCACGCACTTTCACCCATTTGTCGACCAACATTTTTCATTAAGTCCCTTCATGCATATCCACGCATTTTCACACTTTTTCACGCACTTTCACCCATTTGTTGACCTTTTTTTTTTAATAAAGACCACTTATGTATTTTCACGCATTTTCACACATTTTTACGCACTTCGACCATTTGTCGACTAATTTTTTTCCTAAGTCCCCTCACATGAATAAAATTTTTTCACGCCTTGTTCCATGACGTCACTTGCTGGTCATGGGACGTCAAATTTCCTACTGAGAGATGCTGAAAATATGTTAAAATACATTAATATGCACTAAAGGATGTTGTTAAAAAAAATTGTCGAACAAATAGTTCAAAGTGCGTGAAAATGTGTGAAAATGTGTGAAAATGCGTGAAAAAACATTAGGGGTCTTTACTAAAAAAAAAAAATGGTCAACAAATGGGTGAAAGTGCGTCAAAATATGTCAAAATGTGTCAATTTGCATGAGGGGACTTTATAAAAAAAAAGGTCAGCAAATTGGTGAAAATGCGTCAAAATATGTCAAAATGTGTCAATTTGCATGAGGGGACTTTATAAAAAAAAATGGTCAACAAATTGGTGAAAATGCGTCAAAATATGTCAAAATGTGCCAATTTGCATGAGGGGACTTTATGAAAAATAATGGTCAGCAAATTGGTGAAAATGCGTCAAAATATGTCAAAATGTGTCAATTTGCATGAGGGGACTTTATGAAAAAAAATGGTCAACAAATTGGTGAAAATGCGTCAAAATATGTCAAAATGTGCCAATTTGCATGAGGGGACTTTCTGAAAAAAAATGGTCAGCAAATTGGTGAATGTGCATGAAAAAGTTTCAAAGTGAGTGAACGTACTTTGCATCAAACTGGCTGAAAGTGCGTCAGTATACATGAACTGACTTTATAAAAAATGTTGGATCATAATTGGATGAAACTGCGTGAAAATTCATGAAAATGGGCGAGTGGAATCAACTCAATTTGCATCAATAGAGGTGAAGTTGATACTAAATTAAAAATACGTCAATTTATGTGAAAATGCGTGGAGTTGCTCTAGTCAACTATGTGAATATTAATCAGTATATGTCAATATGGATGGGCGAAATTGCTTGAAATACACTTATTTTGTTAAATTATTAAAAATTTGTTAAAATGCGTGAATGACGCATCAATCTGCATGAGAGAGTCGTCAATCGGCTTCAACATGTGGGAAAATGTGTGAATTTTTCACTCGTATTTACAATTTATTCGCATTTATTTTCTCGTGGGTTGTGTATGTAAATTATGTAATGAATATTGTAGCCACCCAGTGACCACATGGACATCCCGGGGACCTTGCGAACATCCCCGCAAGATCCCCCAACATCCCTGAACGTTTTACGTGCTAGTTTTCGAAACCCTTTAACTTTAAACATGTTTTCCATGTTCTAAAAATGGTTTTAGCTACACTTCGAAAATAAATTTCTGAGTTTTTTATTATTTTTATGAAAGTCTCTCAGAACATCCCCTGGGGATGCAACACGGCTGTCCCTTGAACATCCCCGGGGGACTTTGAAAAGACCCTTTATTCAATGTTTTCATTAAAATCATAATATGTGCTGTTCAATATTATGTACTGATTTTAAAAATATACAAATATAATTAATATTATTTAAAGTATTATATTAAAATATTAATATTTAAAATACGACGGGAAATTTTACTTAATATTAAAGTGCGTAATTTGCCCTGAAAAATAATTTTTTTTAATAAAATATCCTCGTAGAAAAAAATATATATGAAAAATAAACAAGGTCCCATCAAAGTCCCCCGGGGATTTTAGAGGGACCCTTGAACGTCCCACAAATGTCCTCGGAGGGACCTTTAAAAAATTCTAAAAAATTAAAAATATTTTTTTTTTAATGTCGAAGTTTGTTTACAATTAGAGATGCATTTGAGCGTTGCAATTTGTAATTAATTAATGTATAAACATGTTTTTATTAAAATTATAAAATTTTATTTTAATTTATTTTTAAAAAATTTAAATCTCAATATATTTAATGTTGTATTAAATAATAACAATCTCCCAATGTACCAGTTTGCTTAAAAAAATTAAAAACGCAACTTCGCTCGTAATATAAAAATATTATACAACACCCAAAACTTTACAATTTATATACCCAAATAAACCACACAATAGTAACGAAGAGCAATATCCAAGTTGTCTACGACGTCGTCTATCAACCAAAAGGTCCGAGTTCGATTCCCGATGGACCCAAATTTTTTATTTGATAATTTTGTAGTCCTCATTCTAAAAGACCCTAAACTTCTTTAATATAAATTTCAAGATGAATTAATATATAATTGGCAAGTGAAAATTAGGGAACATCCCCGAGGGATGTCCACAGGACGTCCGCAGGGACGTCCTTTTTTGATGGACATGGGGGATGTCCTTGGGGACGTCCAATGGGGACCTTAGAGGGATGTCCCCGGGGCGTCCCGGGGACGTCCATGTGGTCACTGGGCAATATCATTTAAATATCTGTAAATCTAGAATTAAGTCTATTAGCGATTATGCCAGGGGAGATTTCATATAGTCTATAGATTTTGAATAGCAATGAAGCAATAAGTTTTTTTTATTCTATCTATTTTCTATGTCATATTTTGTCTTATATATATGTGATTATATATATGATATATTATTATTATGATGTAACAGGCTGTTAGTATCATCTGTTATTTTATTTTATATTGTTTTATTATCATTTTCTATTGTTCTATTATTCTGTAACTATTATATATGTTTTGTATGTATGTTTTATGTGTTCTATTGTAATGTTTTTCTATAATGTATGTTTCTAGTGCTGTTAATATGTACACTTTCTGTGTTTAATAAAAGACTAATAATAATATAATTATGTTACTCGTGTTGTTTGCATGAAGATTCCCCCTGCAAATACTTTATAATCATAAATCACAGCATATATTATTATATTAACAAATTATATATATGATATAAAAAACATATAAATTATATAAATTCTTATTTTTGAGCTACAATTATAGTGAATGTTTTTTATTAATTTAAATATATAATATATACATTTGACCAAAATGTGTCAATTGTGGCGCTGTGCATTGACCGGTTCTCGTTAGATCACCGAAGTCAGGCTACGTCGAGCGTGGTTAGTACTTGGATGGGTGACCGTTTCAAATAAAAAATACGCTGCTCCCTCCCTGGGGTGAATTCATCTCGCTTTCCACCCAGTGCAGTGGTGCACTTGTGTGTGGTTCCCCAGGCTTAATTTGGACATCGCTTTGGTCCATTGAGAAAAAGTAGAGGTGTCCGTCCTGACTGAGGTTTTCCACGGTTCCCTCAGTCTCACCTCAGCGAATGCTGGGACGCGTAAGCATGCCAGGCCGTGGCCACTATCCGTTCCCTACCTTATTATCCCTACCCAGTACCCCGCCGCGAGCTATAACCCAGCTAACACGCAGAAGCTGGCCAAGACCTGGCCAGATTCTGGCATGCCAGATTGGCAGACGCTTGGTCAGCCATTCATGGGCCATTTAATTTATGGCAAGCTGGGCTTAAAACGGCCAGAGGTTTTTGCCGTTCTTGGGCCAGGCTTGGCGGGCCAGGGTCATTGCATTTCACCTTTATTTCAGTAAAATTTGCTTCCCTCCCTTTTTTTTTGTATTTATTTATTATTTTCTACGCATTTGGGTCCCAAAAAAAAACAAAAAAAAATGTAAAAAATTTGGATGGGGAGAGAATCGAACTCGGCACCTTTGGATCCGCAGCTGAAGGTCCTTACCGCTAGGACACTGCCTTTCTTAGAAGAGAATGTTAAATTTAGGTTTATAAACTTTACATTTGGAATACTTAACAAAAATATTTTTATTCCGACCTAAGTTTTTAGCTACATTTATTTTTTAAACGTTAATAATTATGTAACAACGATATGTTAATTACTTATTATTTATTATGTGAATATGTTATTGAAAATATTCTAAGTCCCTGTTACGGCTTGTGGTTTGAAGCCCCAGTCCGGCCCAGGTCTGGCAAGCCATTTACGGCTGACAGTAAGACGGCCAATGAATGGCCCGCTTCTGGTAGGCCATAGCCAGAAGCTCGCCAAGACGGCCACCAGAGGGCCAGCTCTGGCCCGGCCTGTTCGTGCTAGCTGGGAAGCTCTTAGGGGTGTATCCTTGTAAAAAAAAAAAATATATATATATCAACCATGCAACCAACCAACTATATATATAATATATTATATATATATATATATATATATTATATATATATATATTGTATGTGCATAATATATGATATATCGATCATTATAACACACACGCATTAATATTAATTAATTGATGCAGCACACAGCACACAAAACTCAATATCTAGATATTTTTTGGATATTTTTTGTATATGCAGATATTAAGTGGATATGCCACAATTCAAGATAACGATATCTAATATTTATACAATATTTATCTAAAGTGCCGAGATAACATGTAGATATAAATTGGATACTGCTATCTTTTGTCTTTGCTTATTTTGGAAGAGATATTAAATAGATAAAGTTATCCAAATTTTAAACATGCACATGACAGTTAAAATTTATAATAATTAATACAATAATACAGATTTATTAGATTTATTGTATATAAAGTATAAAAAAAAAATGAACACAAATTATTATTATTTAATGTTAATATTATATATATACTTATAAATAATAATTTTAATATATAAATTTTATGTACATATTTGTTTATTCCATTAATTGAAATTTTGAATAATTTAAATTTTGAAATCTAAATTAATTAAAATTTTCTTTAGTTAACGAATTAATTAATTAATGCGTATGTAAACTTTTTAAAACTGACTGCATATTTTATAGATAATTTTATCTATTATTTATCTGAGGATATTTTTATCTAGATATTTTATAGATAATTTTATCTTTTCTCTATCTGGAGTGATTTTTTTGCATCGCGGGTACAATTTTTATGTGACGACGTCATGCGCACTTCGAAAATTCTGCATGTTTGTTGTAAACACAACGGTTTTTTCGTGAAATATATGTAAATTTCTCATCTAAAACCGAAAATATCTTCAAGTGGAAGGTAAGAAATCAATTATGAGTATTTTCTGCTCATAAATCTTTGGTCAGCTTTAACAATGTGTGTTCTTTTTGTCCAGAAAAGTGGGATTATATGGGCTGTGGCGGTTGACTGCATGCTGCACCTTGGAGTATTGGAGAAGCCATGCAGATTTCAAGTCGTCTAGTAATTTATAAGGTATTGCAATCATCAGGGTTTAATTATTACAATGTTTTTGCCAGTGTTAAAATTATCATTATTTCAGGCCAGCACTTGTACTTATATATTATAATATGCATATATTATTAACAATTTTAGGTTGTATTCCCCTCGACCGCGGTGCTTATGATATCATATGCATACTGTATACGTTTGGAGTATACGTATGCATACGTTTTACAGCTGTGTATTTATGGATGCTGTATTTTTACTATAATATTTATTACTAGAAATTTGTATACTGTAATGACTGTATACACAGTATAATTCTATAACAATATGTCACAATTAAGCAGCATATTTATTTTAAATTTTCAGTCCAGTATTTCATATGCAGAGGTGCGCGCAGAATGCATACATATTTATATTATTTATATAAGTTTTCAGCACCTGCCTTATTGTTTTCCAGGAGCAAATTTCACATTGGCCGTACAGTGGCTATATTCATAATGACCAATGCAGCCATTCTGCTGCTTAAACATAAATATAGTGATATTAATATGTTTTGTTTTTTTACTTTACAGGTGCAGACATGTGACAGCATCCAATACCCAGACCCAGCTCATCTACCCAGCATGGCATAATTTATATAGTGCAACATTTGGTTCTGAAAACTGCAGCCAGCTGTAATGGGCAATATATCACCAGATCATCACTACAGATCAGCAATGCTGACCAGCAAAACAAGCCAAGCAAGTAGGGAGAACAGTGTGTATATGTTTTTAAAATGAATATGTCAGATAATTTTTAATGTATGCATACTAAACTTAAGTTGTTTTAATTGTATTTTTATGTAGTCTTGCATATATATAAAAATTTAGTACATCTGTATTACTCAATTAAGGTTCTTTTACTTTTTTATAACAAAACACATATACAATGCATGCTGTATGCATACTGTTGTTTTATAGAGAATTTGTTATACTGTATGCATGCAATGACGACTATATATGGATTTAATATTATATATATTTATATATATTGAAATACTAATACACATGCATACAGTATTATTTAATATAATATGTGTTTATGTTATAATATGTCAGCAGCAGTTAAGTCTTGTTAAAAATTGAAAACCACTTTAGTCATTATTTTTTTTATCATTGTACAAGTATGATGCATGATTTATTACAATATCTTTAAAATTTCCAATAATGTGTATGTTGATTCAGAAATGTTATAAATAATAAAAATTTATGTTAATATAATTATTTATGTGTGTTTTTACTTAAAAATAGAAGCATAGTATATTTATAGGAGGATAATATAGCTAGATAAAAAATGTATAATTATAGGATAAGATATTAACAAGATAACTTTATCCAAAAAATAGAGGACATTTAGCTAGAAAATATCCATGAAAGTTCATGGATAATATCTATATAATTTTTAGATAAGTAAAAAGTTCTATACAGATTTTATCTAGATATCATCCAAAAAATATCCATTGTGTGCTGTATTTTTTATAATTATATAATATATATATCTCAGCTTCAAAACTGGCTTCATTTGTATAATTGCACTTATTTCTGATGAATTTTCTGCACCTTTTTTAGTATATCAAGTATATAATAATATGTATTAGTACTTAGTACATGCATATATATATATATATATATATATATATACATATATAATTATATGCTACATGATAAAAGAAATGTAAATACAGCAGACAGCACCGATATTATTGCAGAAAGAGCTCTAGTGCACAAATAAAGAGCTCTAGCTAGCTGGCATTTGCGGATACTATATTTTGCACTTTTTTTCTTTTTCATTTTTTTTCAGCAATTTACATTCTAAATTATGGTGTAACTCTTCTGGAAAATGATCTGAACATACTTTTGCATATATTTAATGTCAAATTTGTCTCGTCTGACACATAACTTGAGCCATTGGTCACAGTATTTCTTTTCCTTAGGAAAACCGTAAAATTAACTTATATAATGATGAAGCTATTATACTTTGCTACACTTTATTCCCATCAGTCGAGTTTCTACAAGTAAGTACGGCACACCTCACCATATTTATTACATAAATTTATATTAAAATGAATAAAGAAATGATAAAGTACAAATTTTAACTATTATGTACTCTAATTTCACTTTAAGAAACGAATAAAATATAGTATTATAAATTGCGAATTGTATAAGTTTGAACTGCAGCGCAAAAATCTCGTCTCTCATGACGTCATCAGAACTCGTTCGTTCATCACGCCAAGCGCGCATCGTAAAACGAAGATGCTTTATGCGCAGTAGTTGGGAAGCGGCTACCTTATGTAGAGTTATTTTGGTGTTAACCGATACTATCAGCTCTCGCGGTAGAATTTGGAAACAGAGAGGCTGACAAGCGCGCCATCTCTAGGTGATAAAAGGACTGAACGTAACATCGTAAAACAATGTTAACTCCGGGTTGCGAGATCCGAAGTTCGATGGACGATTTACATTATTTTTTATTGCTAGACAACAGCTCAAATCACCGCGAAATGAAAAATATTCTCACATACCTTATTAAATTTCCAGTCTTCTACATGTGTTCTGGATACTCCAAGGTACAAATTTCACTGCCAAATAATTTACCGAAATAGCTTGTGTATTTGCTGGATTGCACCTATATGCATCACCCACTTATCTATGCTGTATTTAATTTCTGGCGTGATCTAAAAGGACAAAAAGCTCCTTATCGTTAATGGTAATTAAGATTGAAGCTAAAACAAAAAAAAAATGCACAATCAAGCCAATTAATTGAGCAAATGGAAGGTAATTAATTGACGTACGTGTTCACGAAAACTTCACAACATAAACATGTGAGCGGAAGGCTGGCGGCAGCGAGCGAGCACTGCGAGCAGCCGGAGCAGCTAGCGCAGCAGAAGAGAGGGGAGGTCGGGGGAGGTAGAGGAGGGAGAGAGGCGGGAAATGTTCTACAGCTGCATGATATTTTGTAACATTTATCAAATTTTATTTGCGTATTCTTAACTGCAGCATAACAAAATAACCCTTATAGACAAGCTCTGTTGAATTTGTTTGAATATTAACAAAGTTCAATGACTTTATGTGTTTGTATTAAATTTGAAGTCTTGTAAATATTTATGTAATTATAGTAATAAAATTAAAACCATTTTTCATTGAAACAAATTTTTTTACTACATCGATCATGATCCCGCTCGTTAATTCATTTTGATGCCTTTCATAAAATCGATCGAAGTAACTAAAAGATGCACACTATATTAAGGTCGATTTTCCTACCGGTTGCCATGATAAACTAGCATTATATAATATATTATGGTGAATGGAATTTTTAAAGTCTTTTTCAATTAAAGTTATTTTTCATTTAACTGTCACTGTTCACTGTCAATTTCATTAAATGAAAAATAACTTTAATTGAAAAAGACTTTAAAAATTCCATTCACCATAATATATTATATAATGCTAGTTTATCATGGCAACCGGTAGGAAAATCGACCTTAATATAGTGTGCATCTTTTAGTTACTTCGATCGATTTTATGAAAGGCATCAAAATGAATTAACGAGCGGGATCATGATCGATGTAGTAAAAAAATTTGTTTCAATGAAAAATGGTTTTAATTTTATTACTATAATTACATAAATATTTACAAGACTTCAAATTTAATACAAACACATAAAGTCATTGAACTTTGTTAATATTCAAACAAATTCAACAGAGCTTGTCTATAAGGGTTATTTTGTTATGCTGCAGTTAAGAATACGCAAATAAAATTTGATAAATGTTACAAAATATCATGCAGCTGTAGAACATTTCCCGCCTCTCTCCCTCCTCTACCTCCCCCGACCTCCCCTCTCTTCTGCTGCGCTAGCTGCTCCGGCTGCTCGCAGTGCTCGCTCGCTGCCGCCAGCCTTCCGCTCACATGTTTATGTTGTGAAGTTTTCGTGAACACGTACGTCAATTAATTACCTTCCATTTGCTCAATTAATTGGCTTGATTGTGCATTTTTTTTTTGTTTTAGCTTCAATCTTAATTACCATTAACGATAAGGAGCTTTTTGTCCTTTTAGATCACGCCAGAAATTAAATACAGCATAGATAAGTGGGTGATGCATATAGGTGCAATCCTGCAAATACACAAGCTATTTCGGTAAATTATTTGGCAGTGAAATTTGTACCTTGGAGTATCCAGAACACATGTAGAAGACTGGAAATTTAATAAGGTATGTGAGAATATTTTTCATTTCGCGGTGATTTGAGCTGTTGTCTAGCAATAAAAAATAATGTAAATCGTCCATCGAACTTCGGATCTCGCAACCCGGAGTTAACATTGTTTTACGATGTTACGTTCAGTCCTTTTATCACCTAGAGATGGCGCGCTTGTCAGCCTCTCTGTTTCCAAAATCTACCGCGAGAGCTGATAGTATCGGTTAACACTCTTATCTCCAGTTTGGAACCCTTCTTGGGAATCCTTCTATACATTATCCTTGGTTTACATGTTAATCAAAGGGGATTACGTCGATCAGCTGTTCGGCGTTATCTCTACCTTAAGTAAATACTACTAAATTCTCTTTAGAATCATAAAAAGGCAACAAATCTCATCCGGCCGTGCAACAAGATTGAGCTTACAAAACAATTATTTGTGTATAAGTGGCTTCAGTAAATATAAGAACTTTTCTGATAATGTCAACCCTCTCACTACTTTTCTTGTTCTCATATAATTAAAAATTTAATTGATTATACCAGCATTTATTATAGATCATTAAAAAAAAAAAATGGCATTGTCAACTTTAAATCCATATTACCACATTTCCCACCCACCAGCTCAACCAATCCCAAGTCCACTTCTGGACGTGAACTACCTCTAGTTTGCCCTAGCATCCTGTCTGCAGCAAATACATCTGCTTAGATGTCAGTTCGCCACACTGACATCGAATCAGTCACCCCACCCAGCGCACCCCAACCCTCCCCCACCTCCCCAAGCAACAAAACAACTATCATCAAACACACCTATCCCATCTCGTATGCACACGAAAAGTCCCTCCGACCGTATGCAGACTCAGAATCTTCAGCCCAACTCAGATCACTGGAGACACCCAGAACTCAAGGAATATCTAGAATTCCTTGCTGGTATCATTCCTCCCCCCAACATTCCCGAGTCAGTCATCACTTGTCAAATTATGGAAAAAACAGAAAATATTTTCGACGTTCCCAGTTCCGTCGTAAAAGCTCATGCAGTCGCTGCTGACCTCAAGATGAATGCACGCATTGCCAAGAAATTTAAATATATCTACGGCAACTTGGAACACCTCAGAAACAAACAAGGATTCCCTGGTGATATCGCTACACTGCAAGTAGATGGTGAAACCATTTTGTACATAATTACAAAGTTTAAGTCCAACCATAAGTATTATATACCAAAACAAAAATCAATTTTTGAAGAATTTCCTTAAAGGTCTGAATGGCCTTAAAAATCACTGCGTCAAAAATGAAATTAAAAGAATTGCAATCCCTCGTATCGGCTCAGGCCTAGATGGACTCAATTGGAATTATGTCAATTAAGAACAAAATCGAATCCATCTTCATCAACGTGGACATCCTTATTGAGGTCTACTCTCTGCAGCAGAGCAGACCCTTGTAAAAAGGAATTATACTTATTACAAATTAATAAAGTATAATTCCTATGCTTAATTCGTATAATTTAGTATAATTTCTGAATGATTAATATACTAAATTACAGATCAATTATACTAGTTTTTATTTTATTATACTAAATTATAGAAAAGCATTTTTCCAAATTAAAAAAATAAGTGACAAATTGAACCATATATGGTTGCCTCGAAATGATTTAAAGAGGTATACTATTTATATAATTTAGTATAATAAAATTAAACTAGTATAATTAATCATGTAATTTAGTATATTAATCATTCAGAAATTATACTAAATTAATACGAATTAAGCATACGAATTATACTTTATTAATTTGTAATAAGTATAATTCCTTTTTACAAGGGGAAGAAGTCCTCGCCACGTACGTGGCGTTTTCAACATCATCTGAAGGTGACAACCAAACACACCCCAAAACTTTCCTATCTGATCATCATATCTCCTTATCATCAAACGATGGTCTCATGCACCCTCCTCAAATCTCCCCTCCAAATTCCCAAAACCTTCTGCCCCTCCTTCCCCCAAAACTCCCCCCACTACTCTCCCCAATCCCTCTGCCCCACCCCCTCCTTATCCCCACCCACAATGGCCCATCCCACCCCCCAAATTGTCCATCCACCCTCATCTCCCCCTAAATCCCATCCTAACGTGCTCACCCGTCTCTGCACGTCGCAGTCAACCACCCCCATTCGTCCCAAATACAAACAGTTCCCATCCAATGCCATCAGGCCCTCCCCGCCTTATCAAGGCTCCCTACTACTACAGGCTCAACATGCTCTCTGAAAGTTCTAAGTCCCCCTCCAGCTCTCTTCAGCATTTCCACTACCCCTCTCCCCCCCATCTCCCCAAACTTAACAACCCGCCTCAACATATAACCAGCTCAACCAATCCGAGCCCGCATTTTCGCGTAACCCTCTATGCTCCACCCCGTCCAAAGTTGACAAGGTGGTAGTCTCAAACTCACCACTAAGACTAAATATTCTCTTATGGAATGTGGAATGCCTGAAAAAGCTAATACCGTTAATCTCAGACAATATTCTTCAAAACCGAGATCTTATTGTATTTACAGAGACTTTTTTACTTGAATCATTTGACATAAATGGCTACTTCTCCTTCCACAATTTTGCTTTCAATAACAGAGAAGGAGACCGTTTGGAGGCATATCATGTTTCATAAACCCAAAGCATGGTCCAATTTTAAATTTCTTAAGGCTTAAAGATTTTATTATCATCAAAACTAAATAATAATAATAATAATTGTTTATTGGGTTAAAAATACATAATTTAGAGGGAAACATAATAATAAATAAATACCCATAACCCAATTATTTTATTTTATTATTTTAAATATTTTACAGTCATTGCCATGTACCTTAATTAATCAATATTTTACAGTTCTTGAACTAATGGAGGTAGTACTATATGCAATAAGTCTCACAGAAAATGATACTAATGTAATTTTCACGGGTGATTTTAATTGTAGAATTGACCTTTCAAATGTCCCGAAACATTTACGAAACAAGACAGATATTCTATTAGAAATTTTAAATTCAAATGGCTATTTATTTTCTAATAGCCCTCTAGAAAAAACTTTTGTAAACGCGAATGGGTCAAGTACAATCGACCTGCTTTTTTATAAACCTAAGAATTTCATATTCATAAAGCATGTTATTATTTCTGAGACAAACTCGTCAATGTTAAAGAGTCATCTACCCGGTAAAATTATTTTAAAACTTACCCCTAACAATCCTCCCAATGAAAATTTTTTTTACAGATCAAATTATTCAAACAAAATTGATATTAGAAATTATATTGACCAAATTTATACTCATGGTGATACTATAATTACACATATCAATAATAAAGATGTAAATAGTCTAAATACTTTGATTACTAATGTTATTCTTCATTCTACTATTGCAAAGAAAAACAATAAAAGAGTATCTAAACCCTGGTTTGATAGCGAATGTTATCTATCAAGGCAAGATCTTCTATCAAAATTTCATGCCAGCATATTATATTTATTCAAAAGCCCAAATTTGCATGAGCAATTCATTCAGGCAAGAAGTTGTTTTAAGGCTTTATTGAAACAGAAAGAATTAGAATTTAAAATTAAATCCGAAGGTAAAATGATTAAAGACCCAGAGCTAGAACCATATACATATCTTAGGAAAGATAGACCACCAATTAAATCGGTATCACGTCAAAACAACGAAAACAAAAATCACGAAAGCATTTTCAACGACTGACTTTATCCCGAAAACAATTACATCGAAAACAAATATAAACGAAATCATTTACCACGAAATTAAATTAACACGAAACAAAATAATAACGAGAACAAAAATCACGAAAACAATTTGTTCGAAAGTAATTTGACCGAAATTAAAAAGGACGAAAGTAAATTAGAACGAAATTATTTTCATACGAATTCAAAAAGCACGAAAACAATTTGACCGAAAGTTATTTGATCGAAAACATTTAAGACGAATACAAAAACCACGAAAACAATTTGACTGAAAAGTTATTTGAACGAAAACATTTAAGACGAATCAAAAAATAACGAAAACAATTTGACCGAAAGTTATTTGAACGAAAACATTTAAGACGAATCAAAAAAGAACGAAAACAATTTGACCGACAGTTATTTGAACGAAAACATTTAAAACGAATGGAAAAATCACGAATACAATTTGAACGAACGCTATTGGACCGAAATAAAAAACACCGATGAAGAAAAATATTAATAAAAAATTATAACAACATTTTTAAACCAAAAAAATTTTTTAAATTAAAACGAATGCAATAAAGAAGCTATACAGACTGCATGAGCCAGAAATGGTGTTCCGAACCCATGCTAAAATTTGGGCAGGTTAACTTTGAGGTAGAAATTTGAAATTTGGCATACGCATATAAAGCCATGCAAGGGTTCCAGATTCTTTTGACATGTATATACGTGTTAAATGATTTTTAAAATTAATATTTCCTACCGTTTTAGGGTTTGATTCACGATTTGCATTTCTTCCTTATGGGATTTCCATGTTAAATTAAGTTGATTGAAAAATTTTAGCCGATTTGCACCAAAATTAGTTTTTAAGGTTTTCAGAGCACTTTGAATTTAATGGTGTAATTTAAAAAGTGGTGAAAACAATCCCTAATGAGATAATGACCCTTACTACATGAAAAAATGATGCTATCAAAATTTTGATTATGCCATTGAAACGGACTTATTTTTTTACCCCATAGTTTGAATTTTTTGAATCCGAGCAAGTTAACGATTTAATTTTAAGGGGTGAGGAAACACCATTAAATACAGCGTGCTCTGAAAACCTTAAAAACTAATTTTGGTGCAAATCGGCTAAATTTTTTTTATCAACTTAATTTAACATGGAAATCCCATAAGAAAGAAATGCAAATCGTGAATCAACCCCTAAAACGGTAGGAAATATTAATTTTAAAAATTGTTTAACACGTATATACATGTCAAAAGAATCTGGAACCCTTGGCTTTACGTATGCCAAATTTCAAATTTCTACCTCAAAGTTAACCTGCCCAAATTTTAGCATGGGTTCGGAACACCATTTCTGGCTCATGCAGTCTGTATATAGCTTCTTTATTGCATTCGTTTTAATTTGAAATTTTTTTTTTTTGGTTTAAAAATGTTGTTATAATTTTTTATTAATATTTTTCTTCATCGGTGTTTTATATTTCGGTCCAATAGCGTTCGTTCAAATTGTGTTCGTGATTTTCCCATTCGTTTTAAATGTTTTAATTAATTCGTTCAAATAACTGTCGGTCAAATTGTTTTCGTTCTTTTTTGATTCGTCTTAAATGTTTTCGTTCAAATAACTTTCGGTCAAATTGTTTTCGTTATTTTTTGATTCGTCATAAATGTTTTCGTTCAAATAACTTTCGGTCAAATTGTTTTCGTTATTTTTTTATTCGTCTAAAATGTTTTCGTTCAAATAAATTTCGGCCAAATTGTTTTCGTGAATTTATTATTTCGTTTTAAATGGTTTCGTTCTATATTACTTTCGTTGTTTTCCAATTCGTTCAAATAACTATCGGCCAAATGGTTGTCGTGATTATTGAATTCGGCTAAAATGTTTTCGCTGTAAATGCTTTCGTGTTTTTTAAGTTTCGTTATAAATGCATTCGCACATTTTCCATTTTGGTTAATTATATTTTCGTTTAAAATGTTTTCGTGTTAAATTACTTTCGTCCTTTTTGTTTTCGGTGTAATGCCTTTCGTATAAATTGTTTTCGTTCTTTTATTTTTCGTTCTTTTGACGTAGACTCGTAAGCAACAGAGAGAGAGTGAAATTGCAATATGGCACACTCCTTAAGGATTCTAGCTGGGATATCATCAGGACCTGCATGCAGGCATATTGACCCTTAGTGATCTCAATGATTCACTCACAGAAGCAGGATCCAATTTTATATCAGATATCTTTGTAATATTCTTTTGAATTCTTGGCAAGTAATGCTCTCTCTTGTTGTCAGCTCTGAAATTATTTTTAAAGGCACTATTAAAGGCATGTTAGCAATATTTGATGGATCACATGACATATTGTTATCAACAACAAAAGATTTTTGACCACCATTACTTTGCATACCATATTATACTATATTATAATATACTATACTATAATATATATCATATTATATAATATATTATATTATATATAGTATATTATACTATATTTAATATATATATATATATATAGTATAAATATTTTCACTAAAAACAATCATGATGGTTGAATAGTTCAACAATATCATTAGCATAGCTGGAAAAGTAAGTACTGAGATGAATTGGAGCACAGCAGAGAGTCGTAAAGCCTCCTTCCTTCTTGTCTGCTGGTATTTTTTTTGTTTTTGACGTTGATTCGGCCTGCTCTTTTAAGGAAATTAAGGAACTGGAAGTCCTGGAACTGCTGGCCTGATGTGCAGAACACGTGGGCGACAACATGTTTTTAGACCCCGTTTTCTTTGCTATACTGTACGAGTAAAATGTTGAGCAAAATTTTCAGTTATAATGTTATAGTTACTGTATAGCTTATAAAATTATAAAGGCGGATTCAGATGGCGACAACGGCGATGCGACGCGATTTTAACGTAAAAGGTAAAAGCAGGGCTATTCTCCTATAATAGAGGGTATACGCGCCACTGTCTGGCTTATGGCGCTAAATACTGAATTCTGATTGGCTTAAAAGTGGTCATTTGGAATTGCTCTGATTGGCCAAAATAAAGTTGTTGATTTTTTGCTAATTGGCTGAAATTTTAATTGTTGAAAATTTTCGAGCGATTTCATTGGTTAAAGAATGTCCACTTTTCAACCAATCAGAGAGCTGCAATAAAAAAACACTTTGCTTGCCCATATTTTAATTTAAAAAAAACTTTTTACACCATAAAAAATAATTAAAAAATCATAAATGGTAGAAAATAGTATTATAAATTGTTATATTTATTTATTTCAAAATATTAATTATTTATACAGGGACCAAGCGCAAATTTTCAACAATAGGAATTTGCAACTGAAAAAATCCAGGGCCGTCCCATGCGCACGGTGCATACGTTTAATTTTTTCTGCTCTATTATAGAGTTTTCCGTAAATTAATAGCCATGGCTTAGAAAAGCTGCGCAGAAACGAGTTTTAAATGTTAGTAGTCTACTGCGCATGGCTCCGCAAAGTGTGCATGATAAAAAAGCTTGAATCCAAATGAAGCTGCGCAAATGCTAGGTGACTAATCTGCGCACAGCCAATAGCAATTTTGTATGCTTTATGAACAAAGATACGAACTTCTACCCCAGATTGCTTGCGAATTGCAGTGTTTAAAAATTCTTTTAATACGTTACTGCAACCGGTTTGGCTTGTAGTATTGCAAATAAATATCAAATTTGAGATGAGATAAAAAGCAACGTTCTCGCTAATGTTGAATAAAAACTCTGCTCCGGTAGGGGCCCCTCGTGCAGCGAAACAGCTGTTTTGAGCTCACTACGTGACGTCACCTTGGGTGTTTTTGGCCAAAATGCGCAGATCAGTCCAAATTCGTAGGGCTGATGGACCTATCTATTATAGTTGTATCATGGAAAAAATCAACAAATTCTGATCAGCCAATCAGAAGCGTCCAACTTTTAATGCTTTAAAATCAATGATTTCACTAAGTGAATGTCTCCATCGTCTCAAAAATCGTTCTTTTCACCCTGTAAAACCCCTAGGTGCATTTTGGTTAAGAATGTAAATCCTATGGAGCTCCAGAAAAAGTATCGAAAAAATCGATTTTAACCAGAGATGCAAATCTTCGCGCGAAACATGGTGCGCGAAACTTTCGCGAATATTCGCGAAACTTCGCGAAATTTAAAAAATGACTGTCGCAATGCGATTTTTGATATATTCATCTAAAAATTAAGAAACCAAGATAAAATGGCCCCTTTCATGACCTGCTGTCTCTCCTCGAATGTGTTAAATGATTTTAAAAATAATTAAAAGTAATTTTTAAAATTAATAAAATAGAAATAAATTTTTTTATATCTACTAAATTAAATTGAACTCTTTTTTAATTCATTTATGCAATTAAACCTGTCATTAAAGCAAAATTAGGAAGAAAACGGCGTATTCATTAAATACGATTCGAAAAAGTAGAGCAGGAAATTCAAATATGTCAATTTCGCGAAGTTTCGCGCGAAACTTTCGCGAAACTTGGCTTGCGAAACTTCGCGAATATTCGCGAAACTAGCGAAATTTCGCGCGAAGCTTCGCGAAGCGTTGCATCACTGATTTTAACATTGAGTTACGTATCCCCAACAATGAAAATGTCCACTTTTTCTGATGCGCGTATACCCGATAACAATAGGAGAATAACCCTGGGTAAAAGCTGTGAAATTCTATGCGGATCGAGCATTGAGCTCTATACAAGGCTAGAGGGCTAATCAGCTGTTTTAGGCGCGCACGGCGTCTGGGAGGAAAGTGGGTGGTGGTCGGTGCTATCGAATGCCTGGTTGACCAACCTAAGAAAGTTTCCTTATAAAATAAGTATTAAAAGTTACACTGCAGTTGGCAATTCTGAGGAGAATACGTTGGAATGTGTGACGAAAGCGCAATCTCCCACCCACTTCCTCCCGCCGGACCGTGCGCACAGTTTAACATTGAGAAGTATAGGGCATTATCCCTCTAGCCTTGTATAGAGCTCAATGGGATCGAGGCGCCGGAGGCGAATCTGGCGAATTCGCCGGTAATCGCGTAAATTACGATGCTCTTTTTTCATTTAATCGCCCAACATGGGCGCCAATTGATGTTACAGCAAGTGCGCATTATTCGCGTCGCGTCGCATGGTAAAAATCGCCATCTGAATCCACCTTTATTATGCAACTGTTTCTATAGTATTTATTCGCTTTCACATTAAAATAATTAACACTTGTTTTTCTGTCTAAAATCAGACGCAAAAATGTGGGGTTACCTCAAGTCTCTTCAAGCTTGTTCAAGATTACTCTACATACTCTACATAAGGTTTGACGCTCCGCCATCTTGGCGCAGCTTTTGCTCGAGTCTGTGACGTCACGACCAATCACTAACTGCATGAAATAGGCTCGAGAGTGACAGTTCTCTCTGATTGGTTCTGCGCGAACTGGACGAAAATGTGAACCTAAGCATCCAACCTTATGTAGAGGGACCTTTTTACCCTTAATTAACAATTGACTATCGCGCTTAGAATAATCGATTGAGTCACAATCGATATAATAAATTGACATTTAAAGTAAAAAATGGCTACTGTAAGTAGAAATGTGGTAGATGAACTCTATATATTAATGGATTTATAGAAGGTTTTGGGCGTGAAGTGGCAATTGGCAAGCAACAAAACGAAGGGCAATGAGCAAATTAATTTATATTGGTTGTGCAATGATGCTGGCTGGTAGTCTTCTCAACTACAACGGCTGTCGAGCAGCCGGTCAGCTGCCCAGCCCTCAAACGTGAGTGTTAAAGTTGGGGTAGGCCTTCATTAGGATTTTTATGTTTACAACTATATACATATTCTGTCATAAGATTCATACTGCACCCAGAGTAATGAACATAATTTCGTACACAGTTACATAAACTTTCCTGAGAGGGCATGTTTTTAACTAACAACAGTGCATTCGTCCTATGTATACAGTATGCATATGTATGCATATATATGTATACTGTATGCATAGTGCTTTTACATGATCGAAAATTGCTATGGAGTCCATAACAATGCCGCAAACCTTTCACATAATTTCGTTCGTTTGCGGCTACTGCAGCGGAAAATCATGTGAATGCCGTATGTAGCAAAATCAAAATGACTTTGATTTTTCTATGGAGCTCCATAGAAATGTCAAAAGCTCAACCTGATTTTTCTTTAGACCTCGAGGAGCTCGATCCGTATGCATACACAGCAATCTTGCCGGTACTGTAGGATTTGTGAAAGCACCTTCATTTAATCATGTCTATTGATAATGTAAAACTTCATTAAAGCAACAGCAACGTTTGGGGGAAAAAAAATCCACCCTTCTCCTTCTGAGAATTTTAACAGCTAAATTTCAAATGGAACCATCAATGCTGTCACATTCCCATGGCAAGAAAAAGTTGCAACACGTCGCTCGGCAATGCTTGCAATATTTTGATTGATGGGTTTTCTGGTGCAAAAGTAATCATTACATCAACATCAAAACTATTACAGTAAAACGATTATGTAAAATATAACAGCTGAGCTGTTTTTCTCCTTTTACTCAAATAATATATTGGTGTTGGGTATATTAGTGCCAGTCTGCTCTGATATGGTGTAGCTGCAGAGCTTGAAAGTTTTAGTTTGAAACTGAAGATTAATCTGGGATTCAAAACAAGCAAAATAATAATAATAATATTTGTGGCTGCTGCATCCCACACCACCTCATAAGGCACCACTGATTGTCACTAAGTGCCTTGTGTGACAACTTGCAGGCTTTCCAAGTGGAACTTCATGCTTGAGAGCAGGCTGACTCAACTGGCCACTGCTGTCACCGAAGTCAACTTTATTAGAGAAGTATAATATGATGCATTAACTCAATACAGTATTTTAAAAAAAAGGGAAATTTATAAATTTACACTGGTAGTCAGATTCATTTAGGTTTTCGTCAGAAGTGCTGTACCTTGTCTTGAGTCAGCCACTTATGTCTTTCTTTACAAGCCGGCTACCAAAGACTGAAGACGTTAAAAACACAATAATAACCTAAATGAATATGATAGCCAGTGTAAGTTAGTTAATCATAAGATTCACCCTAAAAGTGCAAGCTTCTCTAACTGATGTGATTTTGTTGAATATTGTACATAGAGTACATATTTATGATTTTCACATTTTTTATACTCTTTTAAAAAGTTTCAAAAGTAACAAAGTACAAAAAGTGCTGTACTGTATTTTATTATAATTTGACTTTAGAATATTATAGCTAAAATTATTGTAAATAGTATAAATATTAATTAAGGATAATGCCACATTTATTTGTGATATAGTTTCATTGATGCTTTGTATGTTATCCCCACCCCTTTTTTTTCTATTGTGTCCTATGCAATATGTATTTGGGTGAAATGAAAAAAAAAGATAATAATAAAAAAATAAGATAGCCACAAACCTTGCACATTTGGTTCTTGTCCTATATTTCGTCACCTCAGAATGCAAGTCGCGTAAGTACAAAAAAATTTGATGTAACTTTGAACCTTATCTCAATATAACTTAAAGCTCAAAGTCCCATCAAAATTTTTTGTACTTACGCGACTTGCATTCTGAGGCGACGATTTATTCATTGGATTGTGCCCTGGGAATTAATTTCAGCATTATTATTCACAGACAAAAAATTAATTTTACTGTTAAATTTTAATGTTAAAATATTCAATGTTTTATTCATTCACTTGCCATCTTAAAGTGTAGATGGTGATTGGATTAGCATACCTAGATAGAAAGACATAGCAAAAAATCAAATTTTAACATGCAAGTATGAGTTGTGAAGAGTTAAAAAATAAGTTTTGAATGTTTACACCTTGTTGTTAGAAGCTCAAAATTTCTTAAGCATAGATACGCTCCAGGAAGGTGTGTGTTCTTATCTCACATGAGACTGAAACAAATCTGTGAATTGCTTCACCTAGCTACTCACTGGTATGATTACAGTAATCTTTCTTATATACAATTTTCATATTTATATATGTATTTTATTACATAAACACAAAAATTGTACATACATAAAGAATACAATTAATGTAAACATAGACATAGTTACTAAAATAGATATGTAGACAATAGTAGAATACAAACAAACAAGGAATACAAAAACAATGATGGGCGAATTTTCATATTTATATAAAATGGTTTAACAAGACCATTTTAATAGCAGTAAGCAATGTTGTCATAATGTCGCCTCAGAATATAAGTGTCATATAAACCATAATGTTTTGTTTCAATTATAATCCGTACGCTAAATGTACATAAGGTCTATAATCATCACAAAACTTCTTGGTATATACAACACTTATATTCTGAGGCGGTGATAAATATATTTTCTTCATGTTTTAAAAAATAAACAAATAAAAATATTGATTTGATACCTTTTACTATTTTCATTGTACATAAACCTTATTTTGAAATTTCATTGTAAACCTTGTTTTGCAACTACATATTCACCTTGCACAGAACTATAAATACATGAAAATTAACATATAAATGTGGCCTTTAGGAATCCAGCACACGTGGTGCTAGGGAAGGGGGGGGGGGGGCTGGATCTCTGGATCTGTGCCTACTTGTAGCCCTTGCCTACCATAAGTACTATACATCTTGATAATTCGTTTTTCTGTGAGAAAAATAATGTAAATTTTCACCCTGCTTTTATTGCAGCGCTATGTGGGAGATGTTCGTAATGTAAGGCTACGAGAGGTCAGAGGCATGGACACTCTTAAGCAGACCCTGTCTCGCATGAAGCGAATGCTTGAGAAGAAAGAAGCAGCACTACAGGTAACACATCAGAATATATCCTTACTGAAAACTGTTGAATGTTTTTTATTTTTTTATTACTGTTTTATTATTAAGTGAAACGAAAGTGAACGTATGTCGCCACCTCCATTATGTTATGTAATTGTTTCACTACTCGCACTTATGGCATAGTCCCTTTTGTTATATAATGAGCCTGCTGCATGCCTTGTTTTTAGTAGCGGAATTGAAAGAGGGGGTGCAGAAATGCAAGTGTGAATTTTATGCGAATTTTTTTAGCACTGCATCTTTGTGTAAATGCAGTTTGAAAAGATGCATTTCACCAGGAGGCCTACCACCTTTGACGTCATCGAAATGTCAGGTTCGGCTCACAATAGGTATGCATACCTGTACACACCTGCATAACAGGTAGCCAATCAAAAACAATCTAGCTATAGTGACAAAAATTCAAAATTTCAAATGCCTAGCCTAGCGAAGTGGATGAGTTTTACAACTTAAAAAATGCACATTATTCCATTATACACGTACTGTAAAAACACATTGGGAGATAAGTAATATTACAAACGTACCTTTCATTTTCATCATATTTAAATAATTAAAATTGTTTCTCAAATAGTTTAATTTAAATGAAGAGAAGAAGCAATATCAAATCCTGCCATTACATTCTGATTAAATGATTGGCGCCGTCATGCAGCAATCAGCCAAAGAAAATGTGTAAATTTATCATACTGGACTCCTTCCGTATCTGCTGATTATCTATTGAATTATTTTATTAAACCTAAAACTGAGTCTCTTTTCTTATCTACGAAGATAGTAGGATGCCGTAGGATTCAATAATTAACTTTATTAAGACCCTTGAACCATAATTTTCAATGTCTTTTCAACCCCCTGTTTGCTGCTGCTAAAACCAGTAATGGATGGATTGAAAACTACATACAGTTTTAATTTCAACTTATCTGGCACGGGCGTATGTAGTCCAGTGGTAGAGCACTCGCCTTTCAAGCAAGAGGTTTTAGGTTCGAATCCCCCCTGGTACATTTTACAATTTTACATTTTTAGTAGCTAGAATATATTTTTAATTCAGACGGGGTAAAAAAGTTTTGTATATAATTTTTTCTTATTAATTTTTCTATCATTGTATGAAACGTTTTTTTTTTTTTTTTTGCAAAGTTATTTATTTTTTAAGTGCATATGAATAAATATGAAAAAGTGTGACTTATAATTTGTCACCTCAGAATGCAAGTCGCGTAAGTACAAAAAAAATTTTATGCGGTTTTGAACCTTATCTCTATATAACTTAAAAGTGAAAGTTCCATCAAAATTTTTTGCACTTACACGACTTGCATTCTGAGGCGATGAATTGTATAATATAGTTATATTGTAAGAAAAAATAAGATTATTTTACCCTGTCTGAATTAAAAATATGAAATAAACTTCTTCGTGCTACTAAAAATTTAAAATGAACCAAGGGGGATTCAAACCTAAAACCTCTTGCATGAAAGGCGGGCGCTCTTCCACTGTACCAAATATGTCCATGCCAAAAAATTTTGAATTTAAACTGTATTTAGTTTTCAATCCTTCCATTACTGGTTTTAGCAGCAGCAAACAGGGGGTTGAAAAGACATTGAAAAATTGATTCAAGGGTCTTAATAAAGTTGAGTATTGAATCCTACGGCATCGTACTATCTTTGTAGATAAGAAAAAAGACTCAGTTTTAGGTTTAATAAAATAATTCAATAGATAATCAGCAGATACGGAAGGAGTTCAGTGTGATAAATTTACACATTTTCTTTGGCTGATTGCTGCATGACGGCGCCAATCATTTAAACAGAAAGTGATGGCAGGATTTGATATTGCTTCTTCTCTTCATTTAAATTAAACTATTTGAGAAACAATTTTAATTATTTAAATATGATGAAAATGAAAGGTACATTTGTAATATTACTTATCTCCCAATCAGTGTTGCCAGGTCCAAAACACCGAGACCGCGGGCCGCGGGCAGAAAAACCGCAGAAAACCGCCGCCAGATGGCAAAAAAATGCAAGAAAAACCTCAGTGTGATTGGTCTAAAAAAAGCCGCGAAATTCAAATTTTGTACGTTAAATTTGAATTTCGCGCTCTTTTTGCTGAAAATATTTGAATTTCGCGGTCTTTTTGCTGAAAAATTTGAATTTCGCGGTCTTTTTTTGCTGAAAACCGTGAAAACTCTGCGGGTTTCCAAAATCTTCCCGCAGAGAAAAGCTGAAAAAACGCTAGGTTTAGCGGGAAACCGCAGAGTCTGGCAACACTGCTCCCAATGTGTTTTTACAGTATGTGTATCATGGAATAATGTGCATTTTTTAAGTTGTAAAACTCATCCACTTCGCTAGGCTAGGCATTTGAAATTTTGAATTTTTGTCACTATAGCTAGATTGTTTTTGATTGGCTACCTGTTATGCAGGTGCATACTTATGGTGAGCCGAACCTGAAATTTCGATGGCATCAAAGGTGGTAGGCGATGGGCTCCAGATGAAATGCATCTTTTCAAACTGCATTTACACAAAGATGCAGTGCTAAAAAAAATTGCATAAAATTTACACCTGCATTTCTGCACCCCCTCTTTCGATTCTGCTACTAAAAACAAGGCTTGCAGCAGGCTCATTGCTGAACCTGAAACTCGCTCGTTAAAATTACAATTTCTAGAAATTAAAGACAACTTAAACATCAATTGTTTTCCCAGCTAAACTGAAATATTTTGTGCAATTGTACTGTATTTGGTTATTAATTTTAATATTAATGAGCACTGCATTGTCTAAAGGGCTCATTTAAAAATATATTAATGTTTGTTTATCATTCATCAAATCTGTGAATACTGTAAATACATGTCATATGTTTACTTGTAGTTTCTATTTCTGTTTTGACCAATGTTTTTTTCTATAGAAACTAGTGAGTGCTGCAGAGAGAGCTGTAGCTCATCACGAGGAGGACTCCCAACTGTCCCTCAGTCAAGTGCCCTTCCTCAACATGAAGGAGGTAAAGAAGAATGACGAGCGCCTGCACTTCAGCTCACACTTTCTTCAAAACGTCACTTTTAATGAGTCTGGCGTTCACATTCCACTGGAGATTTACGAGGGCTGTAAGTGCTGTATGTTGTTTGGTTCATAATGGTTCTAATGTAAGACTTTTATTTCGTCAAATGATTTTGTGAATGATATTAAATGCATGAATTTATATTTATAGTTTGATATTTTCTATGTATACTTCCTACTACAATTAACAATGTTTTTATCAAAATATATTAGTGGATCCTAAATAAAATATTTTATTTTCGTGTGTCTATATGTGTGTTAGGCCAGTTGGCTAATATAATTGTAGATTTTGTTTTTCTTTTACCCTCAATGCATTCTGCTTGTACTGTGTTATGGTTTGTTTTTAAGAGTCTTTTGTGTGTTGTGTTTTTGTCTTAAAAGAAAAATATGCATCTAGTGTTGACATTTGTTTAATAAGTTTGGTGTGGTCACATTTGATGTGGTGTCAGATAGCACTATGGAATGGTCTAATTGCTTGGCTCACTGTTATTGCCATTTACGACATTATTCCCAAGTCTAGTGATTGAACCTAGAGTGAGTGAACTATGTATGAAGAATTGCTGGTGTTTTTGTTATCTTACAGTTCTCATCATGGCAGCAGCTGATTTTAAGTTCAGTGGTGAAGATATTTATAACAAAGGTAATTAATCTTTCTATCAACAAATTCTTGTGTTTATCTTTTCCAGATTTGACACCAATTTTTTGTTCTACTTGCCCCGTCATAGTTAGATTAAAATGGGTTTGTCCAACGTAGAAACAATTTACATAATTTCTTTTTTAATTCATTTTTTAAATTTCCATCAAACCTTCTAGAACCAACACCAATGATAAAAACAATATTTTGTATTCTCAGTTAAATTTGAACTAGTAAATTAATATCTGATCTAATGGACATACAATTTGATAATACATATTTATACTAATACAAAGAAACTTTTCACTTGGAACTAAGCCAAATTTGAATCTGAAAGAAAGTTTTATGGATGCCAAACTAACACTGTCTATCACACTGAAGTCCTCCTTCATCTTGATGAAAACAGTATGTTTAAATAAGTGAATATTCTGTGCAGCTACTTCCTATTTATTACCTATCATTAATAAAGAGTGTGTTGGTCTTAGTTCTAGTGTGAAAATTTGTGCACACTTTTTTATGATATATTTTGTTGAGTTGGTGCGTTATATTTCTATACTTCATGGTATTATGTATTTTAGCAAATTATTTCCTGATGTAAATGTTAGTACAAATCACCAGTCAAATAATTTATTACTACAGCTATAAAAAAAAAAAAAAAAAAAAAAAAAAAAAAAAAAAAACAGAATCGTGTTTTTTGCTTTGTTTTTGCTCACTTTATATTTCTTTGAAAAATGCTATCTGTACCACAACAAATGTAACTACTTCCTGTTAGCTGGCTTAAATTTCCTACATTATTAAACTATAATTATGTTCTAGGAAAGAAAAGTTAATTTTTAACAGAAATCAAATTATATTATAATTTAGTGCTGTTTCGTATCCAAAACAATATTTTTATTATTGCTGTAGCCAAGTATACTGTAGAATGATTCATAATCTTTATTGCATCATTTGTAACCTCAAATAGCTTTCTTTGCAATTAGAGTTATTGAATTTAACAATTTTTTATGCTTATTAAAGATTCTGCAATATTATCACATACAGTTTTAATGGGAAGACCAATAGGATGAAAATTTGAAATTTTACTTTGAAAATTTGAAATTTCACTTTAAAAATTCAAAACTCTTAATTCAGTAAAAGACTACTCTACTCATAATTTAGGCGCAGGTATTGCAACTTTTAAATAAGGGACAAGAAGCGCCACAAAACCGCCTATCAGTATGATACACTGAAGGTTCAGACGACTGTTATTGTGTTAAGTTATCTCTGCTATCACGACCTATAATGACTACAATACTAGGTTTATAGTTTTTGATGCATCTTCTCCCTTGTTTAGAAACCCATCAATAATAGCTGCGCTCAAATTGAAAGCAGATAATTAATTTTTTCACTGCACGTTATATTGCTTTTTTAATTTCAAGACGAGCAACTCCATTTCATTGGTCTTCTGCATTAAGATTGTGGTATCATAGCATAATTTATATAAATTAAAATTCATTGATAAATGGCTCAAAGGCTATACTCAGCACATAAGATTGTGGTATCTTTGTAGCATAATTTATATAAATTAAAATTCATTGAGAAATGGCTCAAAGGCTATACTCAGCACAAACTTTTCTGGAATCGTAAATATATGTTTGAACTACCTACACTGCGTGTCACATTTAATTAGGATTTTGTTATGTTTGTAATATCCTCAATTATTAGTTGACAGTTTGCAATAAAGGATGTAACTGGCCCAACACAAGCCAAATACTTCCAAGTTACAAGCATCTCCGGCCATAACCCAAATGAATATGAATGTAACGGCCAGTGTAGGGAGTGTTGCACATGATAATTTGAATTTATTATATTCAAACATTTTGTCGTTCAGTGCATTTTCATCATCATTATAATAAGTTCATCTCCCTGCCTGGTAACCATCTATATTTTTTTAACCTTCAAAAATTGCTTAAGTTTATTAAAAGAGAAATGTTGGTGAATTTTTACTATATGGTTTCAAGTAAAATATTCCTCAACTAATAAGTCGTACATTATTACACTACAATTTCTCTATTTATTACATATAATTTTTCTCCACAAGAAAACCTGTGTGGAGATAAGATTTTGTATTAATTAAAACAGGCTTTTGGGATATGAACTATTGGCTGACCACCATTCTTTATTATTTAAGAAAAAAAAATCATATGTGGATGCATACAATACTGATATGAGTATTATTATTTAAAATTGGAACACTGTTTTAACGGATAGTGCTAACTTCTGTAGCACTATGTGCTTAACAATTATTGACTGGCTCAACAACCACTTCACTTTCTAGACTTGTCTGAATGGTTTGGGTATTGGCAGTTGGCTTGGTCAGGCACTTACCCTTCCCTTTGGTTATCATTGTGGAAGCGTCTAGCCTTAACTTGATGGTTTGGTTAAATCTACCAAGCTGACTTCGAATATTTTGACACTACCATGGGCTACCACAATGTTATGCTCTTTTTGTGCATAGATTTCTTCTTAATAAACTAGTTAGGCACAAAGTAATATTTACCTCCCTCTTGGCTATGTCAACAGTCTCCCTGACAGAGAGAAAACTTAAGGCAAAAACTTGAAATGTGTTCTAGTGTTATAATGAGGAAGAATTTATGATTATGTAATGTTATGTTTATGCGTCTATTTTGAAATACTTACATTTATTTTTTATCTAATAATTTAATTTATTCATGAGTCACCTTGCTACCTGATTGATGTACATAATAATTTTAAAATTCATTAAGCTCAAATGTTTTTAATGTATGTTGATACATTGATATTACATAATTATTTTAATATGTAATCAATTTAGCATACAGTATTCATTATGTGAATAACATTTACATCATATTAATAACATATATTAATTGTGTGTGTAACTGTATATATATATTATACATATTAATATATTTTTAACCATCATTATTTCTGCTATAATGCAATGGGGTGCTGTTATCTAAATCTTCCATTAATTAACTGGAAGCTGTTTTCTTTTCATTCAGCTTCAGTTTGATACAGTAAGATAACACATGTATCAGCTGCTGATTGACTTAGTCCCATTTCATATATTAACCTCAGCCAACACACGTTTTGTTTTTAGAGATGGCCCTAGTACCTCTAGAAGTCACAGAAAAAATTTCAAATTTAAAAATCAAGCTTTATTATTTTTTATTTTATTTATTTATTTATTTATTTATTTATTTATTTATTTATTTATTTATTTATTTATTTATTTATTTATTTATTTATTCACATTAAATACCATTTGGTACATTGTGACTACATACTAAATTATTTAGTTAGTAAAATTAAATATAGCTGAAAGCAAAGAAACAACAACATAAATATAACAACAAAATAAAGACTTTTTTTAATTAATTTGTTAAATTTTTAGTAGAGGGCTTTCCCATGGAGAGCTAAATTAAAATTATTTATTTATTTTTTAATTTTTTCTGTGACTTCTAGGTACTAATATTTGTCTGAAAAAATCTGAATATTTTTTGTTAAGGTTTACATGTTAATCAAACGGGACTACGTCAATCAGCTGATCCGTGTTATCTTACCCTTACATGAATATTTTTATAGAATCTTTGTAGTAAATTATTTTACAGCTCTAGAAATGGTTTAAAATTGCTTAGTCATTGGTTTGTCATTGATTCTCTGCCCTAAAAAGCAAAAATAGAAACATTTCTTTGGTATAATAATACATATTTCTGTATTCCCCCCCCCCCCAATATTTGGGTTTGGGGATTTTTTGCATTTACTTCTGTATATTCTATTTTATTATTTTATTCAAAATGAAAATTATCTAAATACTTTGAAAACAACTATTTCAATTATTTACTTCCAATTTTTATTTTTAATATATCATTTTGCTTAGGTTTTAGTTTTATACTGAAGTTAGTATAAAATATAACTTTTTCCAAACATTGTGGAAGCAATTTTGTGACCTTGCAAAAACGTTCTGATTTCTATTAAGTTATTGATGCAGCTTTGCTGTTTAGGCCAACCTGCATCATCATATACTTGCACTGAAAGTTGAGGTGTCTGCAGCTGGTAACATCAGTATGAATTAAATGTTACAACCAAATAACCAAATATGTCATATTATCCTTTTTCTTATTGTACCGTTTGTAACGGTGTCATTAGTTTCTGCCTATTTATAGGAAAATAATTCCATCTAATCTTTACTTCAAATTCTAAATTAAAGAAATAATTAAATAAGTACTTCTTTTTTTAAGGGTAAGGTAACACGTCTAATGTTAAAAAAAAATCCCACACTTGAAAATTATGAAATATACAGTATAACAGATCTTAGTTTACCACTAAACAGCTCAGTAGACTAGACGGCGCCAGATATATGAGCCAATGAAAAGGCTAGAATGTCAGCTGGCCACCTTTTCATTGGCTGATATATCTGACGCCGTCTAGTCTACTGAACTGTTAGTGGTAAACTAAGATCTGTTATACTGTATCTTAAAATGTTCTCCTCTACATCCCCTGTCAGTAGCTAAAATATTACGTATAATTCAATTTAGTTTTCGAGTTAATAATTTTTAAAGTTGACTAATTCATAACTTGAAAACTAGATTGAATTTGTAACCTGATATTTTAGCTACTGATGGGAATGTAGAGGAGAAAATTTTAAGATGTGTTTCATAATTTTAATGTGTTGGAATTTTTTTAACATTGGACTTGGACGTGTTACCTTACCCTTAACAAAATATGCATATTTTACTTCTTGTAATTATTTTGTCCTGAGCGCATTTTTATAAGGAGGGGGGGGGGGAGGAAGAACAAATTTATATCGGCAAGCAGTATAAATGTATTTATGAGCAATTCAAGGTAAATGCGGTAAAGAGTAAAGGTAGTAGTTGTGCTATTTTACACTGATTGTGAAAAATTATTATAAATTTATTATTAGGTTAAGGGAAAGAGAACACCAATCAGCTGTTTTTTTAGTTCCATTTGATTAACATGTTAACATTAGTTAACCCACAGAAAATCTGAAAATTTTCTGAGATACAGACTTTAGTACCTAAAACTTCACTTAAAAGCCACAGAAAAAAAATTCGAAACAATTATTCGAGCTGATTTTTTTTTTTTTTTTTTTTTAATTAATTTTTTAGTTTGGCTGTCCATGGGAAAGCCCTATGCTGAAAAAAAAAAAAAAAAAATCAAAAAAATTGGCTCGAATAATTGTTTTTAAATTTTTTCTGTGGCTTTTAGGTACTAAAATCTATCTCTCAAAAAAATTTCAGAATTGTTGTGTCTGCTAAAGTTTACATGTTAATCTAAAAAAACAGCTGATTGATATTCTCTTGCCCTTAACTGTAGCAATATAATGCTCAAGATGTAAAATAACTGTTAGACAATTTTGTATGGTGCAATTGTGTGTTCTATATATTATATGATATATACCATGTATCCCTATGCTAACAGATATTTTCTTCAGTGTTTTTTTATTTATATTGAATAATTTATGTTTGATATATCATTATGCATTTGTAATATATAAATTATATATCATATGGGAGTCAAAATTAGTATGTGATCATAATCTTTATTAGCAGAATGATTAAGTCAACTTAGTACCAAACTTTTAACTCAATTTTGTCGTTAACTTGATATAATTGTAGTATAAATTTTGCTCGTTTCATATTAGCAGTCAAGTTTTGAACCAACCACAATCTCTCTCCGACAGTCAAACTGGCTTTTTTTTTTCTTTTCCTCTTCTTTCTTTCCTCCCATTGTCATTTCTTTCCTTTTTTTAAAAAAAAAACAATTATAACTAATACTATTTCAGAAGAAAGTAAAGTGAAGCAGTTTGATTACACCCTTGTATCTTCTGAACAAGTAATATTTCATAGTTCAGTTCAGTAATGTGCCGTACATTATTATTGATTTTATGTTCATAAATCAAAATTGTGACTGCTACTCTTCTTGTCACCAGTGGTTTTTGTTGGCAGAAGTAAAAAGCAACCTGTGTTGTGAAATTTCTTACTCTGTCATGCTATTATTATTTTTAGCCTTGTATTACCTCTTCCTCTCATTTAAACAAATTAATACATGTTTGAGACTTCCTTCCTCTTCTCTATCTTATCTCTCTGTTATTTTTATCTTGCATTCTCCCTCTCTCTCAGCTTTCCTCGCTCCACATTATTTTTTTCTGCATTCTTTCGTCTCTTGCCCATTCTGTGCTGTTTTGTGGTGTCTATTTGAGCTACTACCATCTCTTGTTTTGTGGCAGTTAGCAATCGTCTCACCCTTGCATCAGACCATTGTCATGTAGCATTGCTTTCATTGTTTCCCTAACCCATGTTATCAGTTAAGGTTAAACTGCAATTAAAGTCTAAACTAGGTTTCTGCAAATGACCGGGGGACAATCTTGTTTCTGTTTGATTTGTTTATTTTAAAAACAATTATATATATATATATTTTAAAGGGGTTAAAAAATGAACAAACAAACAAAGAAACAAAGTTAAAGAATTGTCGAAGTAACTTAAGGATTGACCTCAGTTGATTGGGATCTCGGAAACGGCCCCCTTGATTCTAATGACACTTGCAGGAGTCTTTAAGCTCGCCACAGTAAGGTTGCTTAATTTTTTTGAAGTGGATCTGTTTGACCAGTTTTGAGAAAACTGAGGCAGAAGTTTAAATTGGCCTTATGGACGGAAACCGGAAATGGAGCTGTTGTGAGAAAACCGCCCCCTTGAATTTGCTCAAACCATAAGCGATTAAGTTTTAGAGCATCCTCAATTTTTTAAAATTTATTTCATTCGATTCCGTTCGACAGAAATTTCCCGTTTCCGGTTTGTAACTGCTTGAGGTCAATCATTAAATGTAATTGAAAATTTAACGTTTGTCTGTTAAGTATGTATTTTCAGATACTTGTAAAAAATACTTATTATTGCATCAGAATAGCCCCCTGGCCAAAAGCTGGTAGCAGTATTAATGCCAATCAGCAATACAAAAATTTCTAATGCCAAAAGATTCAAATGAAAATGGGGCTTCGACGATGAAAGACGAATATAAGCCATTTCAGTGTGTAAAATATATATATTATAAATCTCTTCATGGGCAGTAATTACTCAAATGATTTTACTGTGTGATATCAAAGCTTACAAGAGAAAAGAATACTACAACATGTGTTTTGATAAATTGCTGACCATATTTTAGCATACAAAATGTATTTAATGTATTTATTAATATTTGCTTCAAGTAAAATAAATTCTAGCTACTAGTAACTGCCAGGCTTTTTTGACCTCTTAGACAGCAATAACATGTAATCCCAATGTTTTGAAATTACAAGAATCTGGTCCAGAATTTTATATTCTTCAACACAGTGTATTTAAACTAAAATTAATTTTAGTATACCTGTATGAAATTAATCAACCTCTGGTTGCATTGTCTTATATCATCTGTTGATTTTCTTCCATTAGTCCTAAATTTGCTAAGCTTGCATACCGTACAGTATGACTTTTTCATGTTCCTATTACCCTTGATGTTGACCAAAGAAACCCTAGTCCCTTTCGTAAGTTAGCTGCCACAGTGCTTAATGAGACTCACAAGAGTGTGGTTTGTAATAATTTTAATAACCACACACTCTAAATACACTCTTAATGAAAATATTTTTTTAATTGCTCTTTTCTGATGGAACTGTTCTATATTTATTATACGTTCATTCCTGTTATTTGAATTGCTCTACCAATTGTAAGTTTATCATTTACTAGGATATATATTATATATATATATATATATATATATATATATATATATATATATATATATAATATATATATAATGTAATTAAAAACTTTTTTTTCTTTTTTACTCTTCCTTTAGATGAGTCTCATCAAGCATGAAATCCAATTTGTTTGCTGAAGTGTGTGTATTATCTCTGTTGTAGGGATGGGGCACCGCTACAAAGTGGTGTGGTGGCACGGTATGTGTGGATCAATTGAATTGATTTGTTTTTATGTAGCTTATATCCATTATTCCTATAGAAATAAAACAAAACATACTATACTGTACTTACTACTTATAGCAAACAAGCATATATTTGCTGGCACTTTTGCTGGCTGGCTGCAGGCTGACAACTAAGGCTGATGACTGCTGCCGCTACTGCCGCTGCTACGTGCATGCTAATTTGAACACCTGCAAAGGTAGTAGTGAATGCAAAACAACTGTACTCAATTATTGTTAGAGCATGGCAACTCTTATAATTTATATTTTATTTTGTAACCTTATAGTTTTAGATTGCTATAACCAAATAAAGTATTTTTAAATTAAATTTTTGTAACAAGTTTTTTTTTTTAAACATACATATTTATTAAGCTCTAATTAGAATAACAGCATAAATCTGGGGCTTTAATAATGTAAGTATCAATGTATATTATTGATATACTATCGGCATACATTTTTGCTTAAATTACTATTATTTATTAGCCCAACCACAATAATGTGGTGTTGCAATTACTAGTCTGTATCAATGGTAAATTCATTTGGGCTGGGGGGAAGAAAAAATATGTAATCAAGACCTCAAATCCATGTGAGCATATTATTATAATTATGTGCACAATTAGGTTTAACTTAATTGATTCAATGTAGTAAATATGATACTGGATTTATCGCAAATAAGAATGGGACATTAAAAAAATGCAGGTTGAAGATGACAGGAGTGTGTGTATTTCCTGCTTTATTTCATTTCAAGCTTTTTTAAATTGATTAGGGCTCTATGCCAACTTAATAGAACATACTGTTGATGCATAGTACATCACCTTTAATTTTTTGTAATTGACATTAAAAAAAAAAAAAACTAAAAATTGGCTGCATTGTTATGATGAGTATTAAGTATTTTTTATTGAAGAACAAAATGTTCTAATGAATGCTGAAACTGATGAGAAGAAGTAATTAAAAGAATCAATTAAAATGGACAGTATTAAATGCGACCTTTGATGCTGTGTTGTAATTACAGCTGCTCTGTTTCAGTATGTCAAGTTTTACAGTGAAGAAAGAGCTGTCGTTTCTGCCTCCTACATTGATATAGAAGTAACCTCTTTGTCCTCTCTTTCTGGTTGGGTTGCAAAAGCAAGAATAATAAAAATAATTTGTCATGTCGTAACATAAAAAAAAATCTTGTTTTATAGATCCTCAAATTTTGAACGGTTTGAAGTGGTCTGCTGCTTTGGATGAGGTGTTTAAGGAAAACTTGAGGCTAGATCCTACATTGAGATGGCAATACTTTGGAAGCCAAAGGGGATTCATGAGAGTCTACCCTGCATTTAGGTATGGACCTCCAAGTTTGTCTAATGAAGTAACATTGCAGCCTTGAAGTTAGGCAACTGTTTGAGCATGTTTGTATTGCAGGAAGTTTTTCAATTAAATCGCTAAAAAATATCATTAAGCCATTTTAAATATAATAATAATTATTCAATTTTTAATAATAAATTTATTAATAGTCAAATTACTTATTATTAAGTTAATATTAAGCTGAACTTTTTTTAGAAATAAAATTTTATATTAGGCAAGTACAATATCACATTATATATAAATTATATTACGAAAAATTAAAAAAAACACTTGTTTGTACCATATATATTCATTTATTTATTCATATGAAATACCAATTGGTACACTCCTTTCCTTGGAAAATTTCCCTTTGCAGTCTTGTTAATCACCATGCCCCGTAAGAATAACACAGCATGGTGATTAACAAGACTGCAAGTGGGAAATTTTCCAAGGCGACAAGTGTACATTATTGTGACAGCGCAATATAAATATTATATATTTAATTATAAGTTCGAAAAAAACAAACTAATATAACAGTTACAAATATACGATTTATGTGTATTAATTAATAATATTGAATTATCATCATGCACTGTTCACAAAAAAAAATAATTCCATAAAAACAAAAAATCGCTAACAATTATCTTTTATAATTATGTATATACAGGTGGCCCGAAATACCAAATCTACCTGACTTGTTTGATGTCCGCAGACGATCATGGTACATTCAGGGCTCTGTATCATCTAAAGATATGATCATCCTAATTGACACGTAAGTTACCTCGGTTTCATTCCTTATTTTAGCATTTTAATTATAACTCAGTTGCCTAAATAAGAGATATACAGTGTTAATTTTGGATCTCAATTTTTTTTAATATAAGTTGATTTATTTTTTTCTCCCTGATGAGTGTGCTAAATTTTGCTGTTTAATTATGCAGTGGTATTTGCTAGTTTTAGTTTAAGAATGTGATTCATTTTAGCAAGATTTTGTAAAACTACAGTATAATATACAAACATTATTACAATTAATGCTTGAATGAATTTTCAATATACATTTTTATGCTTTTTTCCTTCTTAGGAGTGGAAGTGTCCATGGTCAAACATTTGATATTATGAAGATAGCAGTGAAAGCTTTGCTTCATACTTTAGGAGAAAATGACTATGTCAATGTAGCTTGGGTAAGTGATACATTATGTTTTTGTTTATTTTGCTTGTGAGCAGGTTATGCATGCGTGGCCAATTTCCAGTACATTGTTCACATGGAACTCACTCTGCATTAGTACCCCTACTATACTAGACTTCTCTGTTCAAGAATTACAATTGTAAAACTTGCTGTGATAAAAATTAATAAGAAAAGTTTCATGTACTTATTTATAGCATTGTGTTTTATTATTTTTTTATTATTATTATTTGGGTTTTAAAATCCCAACCTAGTTGGGGTGGTTAAGCGCCAGCATCGGGCCCAATTGGGCCAAGATCAAGGCGCCCGCTGATCCTGTTGGGGATGTTACGATCCAGCGTCTCCTACTCAGCTGTGGGCAATGGGGGCTTCCCGGGTACACCCGCAAATAGCCCATCACACAGCCTTTCGGGCAGGTCCTATCCTAGGCACGGTGGGAGACATTTCCGCTAGCACTCTGGGTGCTGGATGCCTTTTACCAGGGCACTTAGAGGTGGGGATGCATCTTGGGCTTCCCAAACCAATGCCCTGGCCGCCCTGTGGTTCAAGAACCACAGGCTACGGGCCAGTGGTCACACTCGCAAGGCAACCCCCAACCCGCATGTCCTTCCTGAGCGCGGGGGGACACGTACCGCGAGCCAGAGAGGAGCCTACGCCCATCCCGTAGCTGGATGCCCATTATTATTATTGTTATTATTTTTTTGTGGATCAGTTTAACAATGACGTGGGCTGGGTGATTCCGTGCCTCAACACCCTGGTTCAAGCCACAAGCCATCACAAACGATTACTCTTTGATGCTGTAGACCAGCTCCAAGAAGGCAACCTCACCAGCTACGCCACAGCCTTGGAATTTGCATTTGAAGCATTCAGAAAGGTAATTTTACCGTAAATTGCATGAACTCTATTTAAAGCAAGGTTTTTATTATGCAATATATATATATATATATATATATATATATATATATATATATATAATATTTATGTTCTTATATGATGATTCTGTATTTATTTTTTCAGTTTGAGGAGCATAAGAAGCCATGGGAAGGTTCCAATTGCCACAAGGTAGTAATGTTCTTTAGTGATGGTGGCACTGAGTGGCCTGAAGAGATCTTACATCGCTACCAAAATGACTCTGTTACTGAGAGTGTCCGTATCTTCACATATGCCTGTGGTCCTCATCCTATCCCGACCGTCATTTTAAAGAGTATGGCATGTGAGACACAGGGCTACTTCAACACTATTACTGCTCTTGGTGCCATCAGAACCAGAATTCAGGTGAACCTGTTTAATTTATTTTTATAATTAGAATGTACATCATTAGAACTGCACATGAGGAATGCTGGATGCACTAAATAAGTGAATTACTAATTGAATAAAAAATATGTTTAATGTCCTAAGTGCAATATGAATGTATAAAAAAATTAGCTCACCTACTAAAATTTGAAGAGGGCATCCCTGCCTCCCCCCCCCCTTCCACCCGTTTCTTACCATTTTTTTTCTGTTTCTAATGGGACATCATTTTCTTGTTTTGTTTTATGTTGTACATCAATCATTAATCATTATAGTCCCCATCATCTGCAAAACTGGTGAAGTTTTATTTAAACTTCTTTCAGCATTTTTACACTTGTTATAGCTAGACCACAAAATGAATTTCAAGGTTTTAAAATAGAGAGGTCAGGATATTAGATTACAAGTGGCTGTATGTAAAAGACAATCAATTGATTTTCTTGGCATTTAAAAATTGGGGGTCACCAGCTCAGGTGGGGTACAAGCTATAGCTAATTTATGCTAAAATAAGCATTTTATGTTTCATGTATGTCAAATTGTGCATGTATAAATGTGCATGGATACAATATATTTTATGGTTTTATGTAACATAATTTTTTTTTTTTTTTTTTCTTTTCCAGGACTATGTTCGTATTTTAAGTCGCCCTCTTATTTTATCTGGAGATGAGAACCTTTTCCAGTGGAGCAACTTTTACAGAGATATTGGAGTATGTTTCTTTCTCAATCTGACCATATTGTGATATTTTAATGATCAAGTACATATATAATATTTAGGTGTAATGCAATCTAAAAATTAATGTAAGCTAAAATATACATCTTGCTTCTATTAGTTTATAAATTGTGTCATATACAGTATTATTCTGTGTATGGAGTTTAATTATTCTATGTAACTATATTGTATAATAGTACAGTATTAATTATTATTTTTAAGAGAATTTAAGAATTTAAAAAAAATGAAATAATTAATTTTAATTTTGTGTTCAATGACTTTTTTCTGTTATATGATTCATTTGCCTAATTACTCCATAATGGTAATGTGACTTAAGTTACAAAGAATTTAGATTGAATATATATATATATATATATATATATTAATTCTAAATTTTCACTAAATTATTTAATTTACTTGTGTCAAATTTTACACAAATCTAACATGAATTTTTAATTTCAGGGCCTGGGAATGATGACCACAGTGACTCTACCTGTATCAAATGAGTCTGTTATGGGGGTAAGAAACTTAATCCCTCAATTGCATAGATGAGGTCTAGCTCTAAGCCGTGGTTAACTTTGATGATTTCAATTGTTCCGATAATTGAAATCATCAAAGTTATAGCCCTGGCTTAGTGCTAGACCTCATCTATAATATGCAATCAGGTGAATGCTATTTTGAGGATTTTCATGTTCAATAATTAATCTTTTTTCTCTAATGCAGAACAACCAAACTCTGCTGGGTGTAATGGGTGTTGATGTACCTCTAAGTGAAATGGAAGCTCTCTTCTCCAAAAAAGCTTTGGGTCCAATTGGCTATGGATTTGCAATTAATCCAAATGGATTTGTTGTGTTCCACCCACGATTACAGGAGCAAATTACTTATATTGAGGTAGGACATATTTTAGATTCGCAATTAAAAATTAATATTATAAACTTGCTTTATTATTATTCAGAATAAGCAATTACTTGCATTAAAAAATGTGCATGGTTAAATATTACATCCTTTAATTTTTATACTTAATTATTATTTATATTAAACATTGTCTATTTTTTCTATCAACATTGCCTTTTTTATGTGCATTGAATTTGAGGGGGACTTTAATTCTTAGCATTATATTAATTTACTTCAACTTGATGTCAGGAGCCACCGGACATAGACCTGCTGGAACTTGAGGGCCACACGGATATTACACTCAAGCTGCGAAATGCCATGGTTTCTGGAGACACAGGCAGCATGCAGGCAGTACGCACACCACAGCTTGTTGATTCTCATCATGCCATCCCATTAAGAATGAATTACTACTACGGACCTATTGGAAACTCAACATTTAGGTGAGTTTTAATTATTTCTTTGGCAGAAAATAATGTAAAATATGATATATAAAAAATAATATAATTATGTAAATTATAGACATGACATCAAATACTTTCTCCTTCTTAATTGATTTAATATTATTAAAGGAAAGGATAAGAATAACCAGCAAGGTCCTATCGATTGAAAGAGTTACAGTAGGTGAAAATCCTGCGGTCACAAACACTTGAAAGTTATTTTACATTGTCACATTACATATATTAATTATATATTATTACATTATATTATTTACAATGTCTTAATTGCTTTACTGTTTTAAAAAAAATGGCAGTTAATGTAGTTTATACATTTATATATGTGTGCAATGTGTGTGTCTCGAAAAATAAGTCCAGTGGTCATGTGGTTGACCACTCTCTAGTTGAATTTTCGCCAGTTGTTAACTACTTGATTAGTGGTTGTTGTCTAGTGGTCACCCAGTGGTTGTTGTCTAGTGGTCACCCAGTGGTTGTTGTCTAGTGGTCACCCAGTGGTCACGGCCTAGTGGTCACCCAGTGGTCACGGTCTAGTGGTCACCCAGTGGTCTCCCAGTAGTCTCCCAGTAGTCACCCAGTTGTCACGGCCTAGTTGTCGCCAGGAAGTGGTCACGCCGCATCCTAGTTGTCACGAATTTTTTAATTTTCGCCAGTAGTCGCCAATGGTTGCGGTCACAATTGGTCCAGCAGTCGTTTGTAGATGTCACCACGCGCCAACCGCCCCCATCACGATGCAGTTGTCACTTAAATTAATTGACTCCTAATTAATTAAGCTATAGATGGTAGAAATTATAGCTAAAACATAATAATTAAGTTATATAATTACATAATAAACATTTTTACCTTGAATTAATATTGAAATATTTTACATATCTATTATAGTATATTACTATACATTATATAATTCAAGGTAAAAAACGTTTATACAAATTAAAAATACAGATATATATACGGACGGATTGAAGTCATATCTTAGGCAATATATAAATGAAATAATTATTAATTAACACGTACTTAGAAATTATCGTATTTATTTTTATTATTCTGCAGCAATTATAATATATTAAACATTTAAAAAAACGTATAGTTAATAAGATATTACTGTAGCATTTTCATCTACTTAAAACATACATTGCATTCTTTAATAAAATATGGATATTTTTTTGTAGTTTATAATTACCACGAAACTTTGGCATCGGCGGCGATATATATATTTTTTTTTGTGCATCATGTCCTAGGAGCCGATAAACACTCTGTTTAAGGCCACCTAGAACAAAAATACGACACAAAGCAACGAGAACTTTACGGAACATGATTTCACATTACGTTTTATGTACTAAAAAGGTACTTATCTGATATAAAACTGCTTGATAATACGAATTATTCAGAAGTTCTACAGGTTCTACTCCTCGTGGCGACGCCATGTTTTTCCGACTTCCGACCACCGCACATGCGCACACGCGTGATCATTGGTAACCACTAGCTTAGTTGTCAACTACTTATTTTTAGTAGTTAACAGCTAACTTTGAGTGGTAGGGCGCTTAGTGGTAACCACTGGCTTAGTTGTCAACCACTTAATACTGTCAGTGGTTATATAATAATATATGACATATAATTATATTAAATATTAAATAGAAATGATACTATATATATAACAATTAATTATACATATAATAAATTAAATATAATTGATAATAATCAATTTTACTGTGCTATTACATCTTGTCTTAATTATAACTTCAAATAACATTTAAATTTAACTTAATTAATTCAAGTAGTAGAAATTTATAATTTTTTTTATAACTGTAAAGTAAGTAGTTGACAACTGAGCCAGTGGTTACCACTGAGCGCCCTACCACTCAAAGTTTATAGCTGATGTCAACAACTGAAAATAAGTGGTTGACAACTAAGCTGCGTGGTGGTTACCACTGGGCGCCCGACCACTCAAAGTTAGTTAACAACAACTGAAAATAAGTAGTTGACAACTAAGCCAGTGGTTACCACTGAGCACCCTACCACTCAAAGCTAGTTGTCAACAACTGAAAATAAGTAGTTGACAACTAAGCCAGTGGTTACCACTGGGCGCCCTACCACTCAAAGTTAGTTGTTAACTACTGAAAATAAGTGGTTGACAACTTAATTTAGGTGGTTAACCACTTGACCACTAGAATTATTTTTCGAGAAGGGTATATATATATATATACTGTATAATAGTACAGTATTAATATTATTTTTAAGAGAAGAATTAAAAAAAAAATGAATTAATTAATTTTAATTTTGTGTTCAATGACTTTTTTTCTGTTAAATGATTCATTTGCCTAATTACTTCATAATGGTAATGTGACTTAAGTTACAAAGAATTTAGATTAACTATATATATATATATATATATATATATATATATATATATATATATATATATATAATAGAGAAAAATAAATGTTTTTTTTTATTTTTTTTTTTTACTTAATTCCCTGCAAACAAGCTAAGCTTTGAACATTTTGTTGTTGATGAAATAATATAATTTTTTGAGGGTACTGTTGTTGGTATTTTTACAGATTTGCACTAGCCATGCCAATGGAGCACTCCTCTCTAGAGGTCAGTGGATTGAGCCATGAGGCAGGACTCAGGTTTGAAAGCCCCAAAGGTATCTTACTAGCACCCTGGGTGTACTGCACAGATCTTGAAGAAGACCCCACAGTGATGACTCTTTCTGAGGCAATTGCAAATAACACCTATGACTGTGAGTGTTATAGTCCAGTGATATATAATGTATCAGTATATTTCCCTAACAAAAATATATATATATATATGTATATATGTATGTATATATGTATGTATGTATATATATATATATATATATATATATATATATATATATATATATATATATATATATATATTACTACAATAATAACTATATATATGGTCAACTTTTATAATTTAATATAATATTCTTTAAATAATTATGCATATTTTTATGTTAAAAGCAGTTATACTAAATACAAGTTTAGTAGTTAATATAATATAATGTTGTTTGTTTTTTAAACAGCAGTACAAGTAAATTTTTAGCACTTTACAGCATAATATATAATTATGTTTTCCATATCCTTTAGTTTTAGAAACATAAAAAAATTAACCTTTATTATTTATTAATAACTACAAAACTAAATTAATTGATCATAAAAATAATAATTATTATAAGTAAGTTATACAAATTGACTATGTTATACTTGTGTCGGGCAATGCTGACATAACCCTTGAGTCAGTTCCTGCAGCAGGAATCCTGGCTCAAAGGAATGAGTACATTGTCTCTGTGGGTCAGTGGCTAAATTAATCCCAAATTATAATATGGTCGGCAGAGCAAGCCGTTAGCAACAAGTCCTTGGTAAGTGGGGTTTAGTAAGCCTCCCTACTTAAAATAACAAGCAGAGAAAAATTGCATTGGACATTGACGACTGATAATGCTGCTGGCTTACCCCACAAGGGAAATGGCATCATATTATGACTGAATAAATGTTATACTTTTATTATATAACTACAGTATTCTTTTCTTTATGAGGTTTGTCATATCCGTGAAAATTTATAACTCCCTATAATAATGTGTGCATGCATGGTTAATATTTCAGGTGATAATCTTCTAATCCAGCAACTTCTGTGGGATGCAGCTAAGATTGCAGATGTATGGAAAGAGTGGGAGGAGAAACCCAAGCCTAGAGTTTACAACAGGTTTCTGTTCACAGACAGTGGACTTACTGCTGTCTACCCTGAGAAGTAAGAACATCTTTGCACATGTAAATCTTACCTGTATTAAACACTCTTTTTAGTGCACATTCATAAATACAGTAGTGTGAAATGACTAACAAATTAAATGAAAGCACAACCTCAATTAAAAATTATCAAGTTATGCATTACAAGTTGCATTGTTTTAAATTTTTAAATTATGTGTTTATTTATTTATTTTTTTTTTTGTTAATTGTTTTACAATTTTTGCAGAGAGGTGGTGCATTATTTAAGTCAAAGAGATCCAAATCACAATGGATTTTATAAACGAGCGACGCAAATGAAAGAATTTATTATTTCTGTTAAACATTCAAAACGAAATGGAATACGAGGTATATCAATTGCCATGGGACATAAAATAAATATTGAGCAGGGTGCAAAGTCCTACACAGCTGCAGGTAAATTGCTTTCTGTTTGCATTTCTGAGCGTGTATCTCACAGTGACTTGATGTTATATAATAGTTGCTGGAGCAGAGGTAGAGCAGAGCTGGGTGCAAGAGATTTTCAACAATGTGACTGCCTCTGGCTCCCAGGCACTCAATGAGGAGGTGCTGTGCAGTGACCCAGATGGACTTGTATGCTACCTTATTGATGACGGGGCACTCATTGTTGCCTCAAATCAGCCCCATGCCAAGGTTAGCCTACAGCGTGGCACTGAAACTAAAATTTGCAGTCTATAAAACACTAAATAAGTGCTTAATATAATGAATTTCTGACACCGCGCATTTTACTTTAATGTTTATTTTATTCATTTCATAGCATTTAAAATAATTTTTTGCAGCAAAAAAAAAAAAAAAAAAAAAAAAAAAGATGTATCATGTATAATATATAACTTGATTGTACTTGATTTTTAGAATAATTAAATTATCCAGTACTTTCTTGCTTGTCATTTTATTTATTTAATTATTTTATTTATTCACATTAAATATTCAACAATTTGGACTAAGCTGTAAAAATAAACAATAAAGATTAGTAATACAAAGTACAAATATAGAAAAATTCAACTTATTACAAAAATATAACAATAATATAACAAAATATTGTTATATAACAGTATAACAATATTCAATTATTACAACTATATATAAAATTACAACTTATTATTGGCATTTTTCTTGATGCATGAGCATAATAGAATAATATTTTTTTAATAAGATAGGCAAATAACTGCTTCTATAAAATAAATAAAACAGTTAGTACAATTTATATATATATATATATATATATATATATATATATATATATATATATATATATATATATATATATATATATATATATATATATATATATATATATATATATATATATATATATATATATACATATATATATATATATATAAAATCTGGAAGTTTATTGTACAAGACTGAGCTCATAAAAAAATTGTCTCTTTAATCTCTTTTAGTTTGCTCATAACCTCCAAACTTTTTATGTAATAGATTAGACTGTAATTTTGCTCTAATTGTGCTTTTCTTTTAGGTGGGCTCACTGCTGGGCTCGGTGGACTCTCAGCTCATGTCTCAGCTGCTGGCTGATGGTGTGTTTATGCGTGAAGACCGCTACAACTTCCAGGCATGGTGTCCACGCCATAGCAAAGAGGAGGAGGTTCCTCTCACTGCCGCAGCCTCTCCATCACTGCCCCACATGCTGTTGTCACAGCTGGCAGCCTGGTTGTGGCACGTGGCCCGCGTGCTCGATACACTTAAGTACACCCTCTCCAGGTAGGATCACATATATGACATATATCAAGTACCTTCCTGTCACTTATATTGCATGTACACCTCGGGGTCTGATTTGTTTGGAGCTCCAATAAAAAACAGATGCCAAGAAGAGCACTATTGCCATCTCTAAATTGTTCTAGTTCACCATGCAGACTTTCATAGGCTGCATGACATCACCCACAAACAAAGATGTGGTTTACCATAATTAAGAGTACCCATGTTATCAGTATAGTTTTTGAACTACATTCCTACAATCAGGACTAAGTGTATGTTGACTTTAACACATATATTACCAAATTCAGGAAAGTTAAAACATTTTAATCAAACAATAGACAATAATGGTTGCATTTTTTTAATTCATATAATTAGAAAATACACATAAAATTATACTTTTCTGAATTTTTTTAGATATTTTGAAGTGCGGGAACTAATTAAAAAAAAAAAAAAAAAAAAATCTTAATTTGGGTGTATCTGATCGGACAACCGTAACATCATCAATAGCCCAATCACAACGCGAGAAAATTACATCACGGTTGTCCCATCAGGTAGTATAGTACAACTCTAATTCAGATTTATTTTAAATATATATCGATGGTGTTCCGTCAAAATCGTCTAACTCATTTTATCCCGTGTTCTCAAAAACGACTAACTCGTTTTATCGCGAGCCGAGACGGTTGCTTTTGCACTATGGGTCTCCAGGTATAAAAAAATATGTATACCTGGAAACCCATAGTGCAAAAGCGACTATCTCGGCTCGCGATAAAACGAGTTAGTTGTTTTTGAGAGCACACGATAAAATGAGTTAGTCTATTTTGACGGAACAGCATCAATATATTTTTTTAAATTAGTTCCCGCACTCCAAAAAATCTGAAAAAATTCAAAAGAGCATAAATTTATGTGTATTTACTAATTAGGAAATAAAAAAATTCATCCATTATTATCTATTGAAACAAACATGGTACATGTTATTATATCATGTAATGTTACATAAAAAGAGCATAACTTGCGTTTTATTCTTGTTGACATATTAATATGAACATTGCGATGTGGTACCTGTTGATTATTCTACTCTTTTATGAACAAATAGAATTTAAAATTCTGAAATTGGCCTCCAGTTAATTAAATTGAATGCATTATTTGGTGTATAACTGTTTAATAAGCTTAGCGGATTTAGATTCCATAGTAAAGTTACTATTAATATTAAAGCACATAATTTAGCATGCTCCTTGATTTTATTTTTTATATATATTATTATTATTTCTTTTTTTTCCCCAGTTTTATATTTTGGAGCTTTCCCGCTGCAACAGAGTCAATGTCTGAGTTTGGCTGGGAGCCGTCCTCAAGTCCCGGTCGTCCTCGAAACCACAGCTGTGTGACGCAGTCTTCATGGTACTACCACACTGGCAAGCTGCACCTTCTTGGTGCCTGGGAGTGTGGTGCTGGCACCGAAGACGTAGAATCCTCTTACAGCAACTGCACTCGTCCCCTCACTGCAGCTTTCCTGCCAAACCTGTCACTGCTGTTGGTGGTTGCTGACATACCGTGTCCCTGCCCACAGCAGCCAGTACCCCAGTTGGGAAAGGCTCCACCACATGGTGAGCACACAATGCAGCAATATATAGTTCAGGATAGTAAACCTTTTAAGTGGAATATTGCCATTTAACATAGGAAAAATGAATGTTTTATAACTTGTCTAACATTAAATACATATTCTCTTTTCTGGACTTTTCCCTTTGCCGGTGTTTGATATTATCTTCCTGTATGTAGTATGCTGTGATAATCATATTAAATACAGTATGATTTCATCAAACACCAGCAAAGGTAAAATTCTGAAAAAGCTAATTTTAATCATTCAACATGAATACCCTTTGCTTGCAAAAGTTATTTACTAATATTAAACAATCTACTATTTATAGCTCCTGGACCAGATATTTGTACCATATATCAACCCTACAGAATGCGTCCTACAACTTGTTATGCACTCAGTGAAAAGGTATGGTTACAACATTTACCAATCATCAACAGTTTTTATTACATTTTTTTTTTAAATTAATTGTCTAAGCATATTTAAAATGTGCCATTTAATTTTTATTTTATTATTTTATTATATTTTCCTCATGAGTACATAAATAACAAGTCAGAGGCAGGAGATTTACAAACAGTCCAATAAGAACAAATCACTTCCCGGAAGAAGCGCAGTAAATCCCTGAAAACACAGTACAAAGGAAACAACAATCAATCAATTTTATTAACTATATATGGATAACATTAAAAAATATCCTAGTATTATATTATTGCATTACATTGCAGGAAAACTCAACCGACTGTGGCAGTGGTGCTGGGCTGCAAGAAGCCTGTGTGTCGCTCACATTGATGCTGCTGGGTAGTGTGCACCTGTTGACTTCTGACCTCTGAATCTATCCCCAAACTAAGATCATCAGGAGTATACCCAGGATTTCATCAACTAGTTGAAAGTTAAGGGAGATTCACACCCCAAATCCCCACTATTCCTTCCAAAGAAATGCTATCTAATTAACCTAGACCCTCAATATAAGAGAATTGAGTGACAAGTCCTTCCTTGGCTACATCTTACATTTTATGTATAATTTAATGTGAATTAACCAACTGAGCTTGTTGTCAACAATTGAGGCACACTACTAATCGTTTTTATAACTTCCCAAATTCCCTTGTCTTTTTTATTAAGAATTGGGTGAATGTTGGCATGCTCCTGTAATCCAGCGTCTTGGAGATTTAATCTTATGTCACTGAATATGATATCAACAAAATAATGCATGTTAATAATATATAGACATATTTATAGACAACAATTAATGTGAAATTGAATATGTAGTGTTGCAATAGTGTTACATTAAATTCTTCTGAAAACATAATTGTTTCACCAGTTAATAATTTAGTAGCAGTTGGAATATGTTCTGAGTGTTCACAGCTCTGGAACGTTTGTGTTTTTATCAGATTGTCTTAATGTATGTCATTATTGTGACATATATCTTTGCAGCAGAATCTTCATGTAATTATCATTAATTAGCTATGTAAGTGGAATATAATTACGTAATTTGTCTATTTCATCACTATTTGTAATTTTGAGGTTATGCAGATATTTTACAACACAATTAGTGAAGTAAGTAGTTATCCTGCATTTTGTGTAACACGAGCTAAACTCAACTAATTTTTTATGCAAGCAAAAAATGAAACTGAATAGCTGTTTTTTTGCTGAGGACCATAATCATACATATATAGCTTCATAATAGCAGCAAAATGATTGCTACTTACAAGTAAAAATAGTTACAGATACAGAATATGCGAAATTGTAAAATTGGTTCTCTCAACTCTGAATAATCTAGTCCAGCATATGCATATGCAGTATAAGTTCTTGTCATAATATGTTTATTTCATGTGTATATATTATTTATTTTATTTGACTAGTGATAACTGTGAGCTATGTTACATGTTTAATTTTACTAATGATTCTAATTTCAATGCTTCTAAATATGACTGACGCAATGTGATAGATTGATATAGATGAATTCCACAGTGCAATTATATGTATTGGCAGATTATTAGTTTAAAAATGTAATAATATGTGCACCAACTTCTAACTGTTCAGAATTATGTAGCTGTTGCAAGCCTTTTTGCAGCATGCAAAACTGCATTTTTCTTACAAATCAGTTAATAGTTAATATAATTTATAAATTTGTTAAAAACAAATTATTGAAAACTTAATGCTCTTTGCATTATATATGTCAAATTGGTTAGAAAAATATTTAACTACACAAAAGTATTGTGCACATGTAGATTGTGTTGGAACTTTGGAAGTAGGTATATTTAAGTCTTATATTGAAATGGTCAGACTAGATGGTTAGGAAATCTTGAGTTGTTTTATATTATAATAATTTATTATGTTAACATTTTATTCTTAATAGTTAGTGAAATATAGGTCAGTTTGTCATTAGTCATTTAGAATTTATTTACTCTTTAGTCATTTACTTATTGTTATTTATTTATTTATTTATTTATTTATTTATTTATTTATTTATTTATTTATTTATTTATTTATTTATTTATTTATTTATCTATTTACTTATTTATCTATTTACTTATTTATCTATTTACTTATTTATCTATTTATTTATTTATTCATTTATTTATTTGTTTATTTATTTACTTATTTATTTATTTATCTATTTATTTATTTAAATCATGTTACCAATTAAACATTTCAAATTTTAATAAACGAATATTCCATTTTAGTACTCATTCACTTATTGATGCCTAGCTATATGTGTGGGAAAGTTGAAGCTTATGTATTAAAATAATAAGTAATTAATAACACAGTAATGTGATGTAATTCAATTTTACAGTAATATTGTTTAAATTCTGTATATATGGTTGATAATTTAAATGATCTAATTTCCCTTGGATTATGAAATTTTCAAATCAATGTTGAAATATAGGGGTTATTTATTACTAGTATATAGTTATATTTACACTGAAAATTCACACAGTGTAATTATCGATGACCAAAAAGAGTTATACTTCAACTTAATTACTATCCTAAACTGCTAGTCTGACAAATAAATTCAATGTGTATTATTACATGAACTTTAGTTCTTGATGTTACAATAGTGTTAAAAGCTTTACATCAGTGTCATTCCATTGATTTCAAGTGGGTTTTCTTTATGATTCAAAATTGCATTTATTCTCTACTACATTAATACATACAGGTACGTATTTTATTAATTGACAAAGTCTGCAAGTGATTCTAGTAAAGTAATGTATATGTTCTAATAAAAGTGCATTGTCTTTTAACCATGTTTGTATATTATTTTTACCTGCTTCGATATTTACCAATATGTAAACAATTATAGTCGAACTTCCTCAATTTACTCGAATTTTTTCGTACACTGAATAAAAATATACATAATTAAATATAATACATTGAAAAAGATTTGATGCTGTGGAATATTTAATTAGGTTTTTAAGCTGTAAATAAATATAGTTTGTTTTTTCTTCGATTAAGGGTAAGGTAACGCCACCAATGTTAAAAAAAATCCCTCTCACAAAAATTCTGAAAAAAATTTAAAATGTTCTCCTCTACACCCCCTATCAGTAGCCAAAATATCAGGTATACAAATACGATCTAGTTTTTGAGTTATGAATTTTTAAAGTTGACCAATTTAACATGGGAGTTTCATTTCTCCATGTTAAAGTAGTCAACTTTAAAAATTTATAACTCAAAAACTAGATCGTATTTGTATACCTGATATTTTAGGTACTGATAGGGGGTATAGAGGAGAACATTTTAAATTTTTTTCAGAATTTTTGTGAGAGGGATTTTTTTTAACATTGGTGGCGTTACCTTACCCCTAAACAAAAGGTTGAGCGTGGCGCAGTACACACACACACACACACACACACACACACATATATATATATATATATATATATATATATATATAATTTTAAACTTCTACCGTGTTTACCCGCCAAGACAATTGTGATTGTGATTGCACAGAGAGATGTGGGTTCGAGTCCCACCTCGGAAGACTTTTAAATTTTCTGACAAATTTTCTTGTCTTGGCGGGTAAACACGATAGAAGTTTAAAATTATATAAAATACTGCCAATGTCTGTAAGTTGAAAAACTTACTATATGTCATCTTCATATATATATATATATATATATATATATATATATATATATATATATATATATTGACCGGTTCTCGTTGGATCACCAAAGTCAAGTTACGTCGAGCGTGGTTAGCACTTGGATCTTGGACTGTTTCAAATAAAAGTTATGTTGCTCCCTTGACCCTGGAATAAATTCTTCTCGCTTTCCACCCAGTGCAGCGATGCACTTGTGTGTGGTTCCCCAGTCTTTGGACATCACTTTGGTCCATTGTTAAAAAAAAAAAGAAAAAAAAAGAGGTGTCCGTCGATCTTGCCATGACTGAGGTTTTCCACAGTTCCCTCAGTCTCACCTCAGTGGATGCTGGAACGCGTATTAGCAGGCTGTGGCCAACATCCTTTTCCTAACCTTATCCCCTACCAATGACCCCGCCGTGAGCTGTAAGCTCTTAGGGCCCGGGTATATATCCCTACAAAAAAAATTATACGATGTAATTATAAAGTATACATACAGTATAACAGATCTTAGTTTACGTGTGGATTTGATTACGCGCGACGGCCATCTTGGAAGTCATAACATGGCTAAGATAGGGGGCGCCAGTCGGTCTAGACGTATAGTCTAGCCATGTCAGGCGTAAACTTAGATTTGTTTTACTGTATCTATAACGTGGTAACACACAACTAACATGTCACCCAAACTCGAATTTGGACAATGTATAAAAAAATATCCAAAACTTTATAATAATCCAATTGGTCTATTATGCAACTCTATGCACACCTCCGGACGTACAGTATGAACTTCATACCTCTGCTCTGTTTCAGGGCGTTACCAGGTATATATTTAAATATACATAGAGACTTGCGAAACTTTAGTGCCTTTTATATACTCTGTTAATTTTTATGGCTTGATGGGTGCTCTGAAGTGCTCATCTTCTTATCCCTGCACCCAAAATTGCAAATCTGGATCTTGTCTCTTTGAGTTAGCTAGCAGCTCCATCAAAGTAGTGCTATTCCGAGTTGTTCTTGGACCAGAAACCAAAATTAACAAATATTTTGGCCTTTTTTTATTTTGCATAACTTTGATAAAAAAAAATATTATTTACGCCAGTTTAACAATTTAACCAAATAAAAATAATCAAGTGCACAATGTTCTTGTTTTATTTTATTTATTTATTTTTTGCTACGGAGAAAATCAAATTGCCTACCGTCATGTGGTAATGTCCGGCGGTGCATATATATATAACCGAAGATTGAACTAAAACATAAAATTTATACGTAAAACATATGTAAGAATCGGATGTGCATATACGAGTGCTTATAGCTAGCTTAGAAACATTTGTGATATTAGTTGTTAAAAAACTCATCATACAAATTTCCATTCAATAATGAGATATATATATGTCATTATCGTTTTGGGAGATTGTGGATTCGTAGCTAGGCTACATTTCGACTGTAAAAAAAGGCAATCAGAACTATATGTTTAATTTGATAAAGTGGACTCTTGTTCTCCTATGTATGTTTTTTAATTCAGGAAGGAATTTTACCATTACTAGCTCTGTTAATTTATTTATGAAAGTGTCTGTTTTGTTACGAAACATAATATGTCCGCGATTATCTTGTTCAGTGTAAAAGGAGTTCCATTATATATATAATATATATTACGTACGCGCGTACGAGAAATAAGGAGACAATAATTACATCTGCGCATGCAGTGCACCATTTAGATTACAAATATATAAAAAAGGGACCTTATATTCCATGTCAATTATTTTATGAAATAAACTTCCACTGCATAGTAAAAAACTTATACCATGCACTGTATATGTAAATTTTAAAAAAGCCATTATATAATATAAAAGTATTATTATTCTTTATTCTTAAAGAATTAATTGTTTTTACAATGTATCTATATATTAATATAGCTTCGTTAAATTTAAATTTTAAGTATATATATATATTATATATATATATGTACGTTCGGACGTGTCTTTTATCATTTCATGCAGATCGAGTGCCTTATTCATCATGATTGTATCTGTATGTTTTGAAAATTACTAATGAAAAATTGAATTGATGCTTTTTGACGCATTACTTGCAGGAGACTCCTATAATTATAATATATATTTTATAATTTATAATTAAGTGGAGGATATAAATGCACATGCCAATTTATATTTCATATAACAATTCTGACTTTTGTTATTTATGTATTCATGAGGAAACTATAATAAATAAATAAATAAATAAATAAATAAATAAATAAATAAATAAATAAATAAATAAATAAATAAATAAATAAATAAATAATATATGAATCGAGAATCAGATGAACCATTTTTATAATTATATATAGACTATAATATACAACGGTACCATGATTATAATAATTATGAATAATGATATAAGGCTAGCTTAAGTAAGATCCGGTCCCTACTTTTGTCTAATAATTATGTCTTGAAATAAAAATAACTTATATAAGATTACATACGTAATATACATAAATATAACATATTTACACAGTTTACAGCAATTTTAACATAAAACAAGAAAAGGAAAAAAAAAAATATTCTTTTAGTGATCGATACATAAAGTTTGAAAAACAACGATGGACACTTTTATTTTATTCAAAAGAGACGAATTCAAATGACTAAATAAATTTAATATACAATGCAGTCACGTACAGGCTTACTAATTATTTTGTAAACTTTTCTATTTGTAACCCATAATTATATATATGATGTCAATGCAGCGTTCAATTATATGAGTAAAATTTAATCCTTGATGCATGTTCAATCGTTTATATATATTTTTTAAATTTGTTTATTAAGTGGAAAAAAACCGTACGTAAAACAGGTATAGTTAAACGTGGTTAGAAACCTGGAACTGCTTCGTGAATCGCACCCATTAATTTTATCTAGCATCCAATTTAATCAAGCTTAAATCTGCATGCCTCTTTTATATTAAAATTTCAAATTATTATTTACAAATTTTTATTACCACTGCAGTTGGTTATAAAATGACAATTACGTGTACAGTACAGTTCATTATGTGATATTATATTAAATTGAGACTGCATGGAGAATTAGTTGATGAATTATTCATATTCATCACAGGCAATATATAATGTAATGTGTTGTTAAAGCTTTGTATATCATATATATGTTTTATTCAAAGTATTTTAAACACAACTCTCCTCTACACATAAATATTTTGGTTGAAAGCGGCCATTGATTGCACTGCCCACTTGAATAAACTTAGCCTCTGACAGCTGTCAAGCCAAGAATGTATTTAATTGCATGAATTTACCTTCGATTACATATATATTATAGTAAAAAGTGTTATGAATTCTATGTGTAGCATTATTAATGAGCTAACGCCATAAAATAAATTTGCATGGCATATAATACACATGCACATATACATGTATATGACTCATTAAATATAAACATGGATATTTGACATACATTTATAAAATATAATCATGCATTTACTGTAAAGTGATTCGTCGATGAATGTACCATATATATATAATATAGTACAAGTTGAAAACTTCCTCAATAGTAAAAGATTCATTCTTGTTATAGCCATGATTGTAAACGGTTGGGTCTTAAAAGGCTCGAAAGGATTTTCTGACTATAAGATATCGCGTAATTTATATCCAACAATTTTAGTCTCACAGTTCCTTGGAATTTTACCGAGTTCGAACTTATCTTGGTTATTCATAATTTGTTATGTGCATATTTGCGGTGCAATCCTTTATATAGGCATTACCATTAAACTTAGTTCAGAATTGGTTACAGAGAATGAACTGTTTTTTAAGTCAAGCGTTTGCTACGTGCTGTGGTCATCAGCGGTGGTTTCGCACGTTACTGCGTTGGTTGCACTGCTTTCATCTCTGCGACAGCGCAGCTTCACGTCCAATATTTTGCAGCATACCGTGCGACTCGAGACGCAACACGTCACCGTCACCTTGCCGCTTCGCACCAAATACGTTTTCATATGTATTGAAATGTTCCTATTTTTCATCGATTTATTTAAGTTCTATAGCATCATGAACGCGAACCTAAGTACATTGAGATTGGTCTACGTGTTCTTATCTCACGTTGTTTTACTTCCATCTGTTGGTATTGAAAGTCAATTCAGCGTTCTATGTTCAAATGTCGAGCAAATTTTTTCTACTCTTAATCACAATTTACACCAGTTACGTTTTATGTGTCCTGAACGTCTACCTTTACAAGAAAGCAATCTTACAGTAGGAACTTTTCAATTAACAAAAATTGATTTTACGTCACGTTTGCTACAGATAGTTCATACACATCTTGATCTATGTGATTTGATAAACAAAATAGAAACACGTTTTCAATTGGATTTATTAGTAAGTATTATGGCAGGTCGCTTGCAGGTTGCTTTGTATGTTTATGTACTTGTGTCTACATTTTTGAGTCACCATCAGTTTTCTGCGTCAGTTTATGTTTTTCAAGTGCACCTGCTGCTCGCAATACTTCTCTACTCGTATAAAGCTTTCAACTTGTGCTCCACATGTGAACATACCTCTCGCCAGGTAGGTGCTACCAACGTTAACATGAATTTGCTTTATATTTTTGTGTCACTTAGTTTAGTGAAATTTTTCATTAAATATCGATTATATGAAATTATTTATCCATTTTTTTAATTATGGATTATAATAAAACGTATAATAGACGTACGGTCTATTATACGATGCACACATATCAAATTTCATTTGCATAGCTACATCATATATGTCATAATATATGTTGATTATTGTATTTATTTTATATGTAGGCGGCCAGCAATGCAGTGGTGCTAAATGAAATGACAACAACGAACCTGGATTGGGCTACAAGAAGCCAAGTAAGTGGATTAAAAACATATTAATTATGCTTCATCAACTATAGATACTTATTTAATAAACACGTAAGCTTAATGTTTTATATTGTAAATACAGATAATTTAATTAGTACTTATTTGATCCACAAAAATAGAAAATACACATAAAGATAATATTCTTTAATATGAGATCATTACAGGTAACCTAATTCCTAGGCCAATGTGAATGCAGTCAACTTGAAGTACTCTGAACGCTGATTGCTGTCCAAATTTATATGTATATTTATACATATAAATTTATATGTTTATATGTATAGTGTTTTGTAATCTTTGTGTTTTAGTAATTTGTATGTATAATTATCTATCATTGAACTATTAATTAATTTGGGTGAATGAACACTTTAGTGAATGGACTGCTCAGCAATCCAATCAATCAATCAAGCAATCAACAATAGCCCATGGGCTATTGTTTTTTTTTTTTTTTTTTTTTTAGTTTTGACTATATTATATATAATATGTTATTATATTATTGTAAAGTGCCCATGGAAGAGAAAGAGATAATAAAATAAAATAAATATTTGTAAATTAGTTCTAATTTCACCAGCACATGAGCTGAAAATTTATCATGAAACCTAATATATGTATTTTTATTTTCAGATTTATGCATTTATAACACAAATCGAAAACAGGAAATTTGAATTTTCAGCGAAAGGATATTTTACTTTGAATTATCCACTGCTGGCATCCGTAAGTAAAAGAGACAAATCCTATTTGTGTTAATGAATTAATGAAAGAGTGTGCTTTAGGGTTTATAAGGGTTTGTATTATTATTGAAGAGAAAAACTTTAAACTAGACCACTTATTTTTTGTTTATGTTTATTTTTCAGATTGTGGGCTCCATAATTGCATATTTGGTCATTCTGATCCAATTTGAAACGGCATGAATCACGTACTGTGAAAACATATTCAACTTGCTTAATCCAACAGTGTGATAAGAAAAAAACAATACAGGTAGAGAAAGCAAATAATATTTATATAATAATATATTATTGATTTAGTCATCACGTGTGTGTGTCAACACCCAAGAATCTGACAATTTTTCACATATAATAATGTAATTAACAGAATAATTTAATGTCCAGTTTGTTGTCGTATTAGTCAATGAGTATTTTTAATAAATAATTATAAATTATTGTTATTATGAAACATGAATAATTGTACCTTCGGACTTTGCTTTGACAAGAAATATAAAATTTTTTAAAATTGTAGAATGCACTGCAGTTGCTGCTTGACCTGTATTGTCATTCTGAAGGGTGGTAAATTTAAAACAAATTACATAAAAGGCTTAGTATCAATAAACATGTTTTCATATATAAATATATTATATTCATTATTGTGTGAATTTTAAACAATTGAAACTGAGTCAAACTAGATGGAAAATCGATTATCATATTATAGCATTGTGCAGTATTTGCTTGATTTTAGCGCAGAGCTCTTGTGTTTGAAATTCATTGTATTTTTTCGACTACTTGTAATAGTGATTCAACTGTGAACATAATGAAACAAAAAAAAAATCACATCTATAATAGAAGTTATATTTATATATATATATATATATATATATATATATATATATATATATATATATATATATATATATATATATATATATATATATATATATATATATATATACATGTGTTTTAAAACTGGTTCAACAAATATCAAATCGTTACTGTTGTTGATGCAGTAAGGAAAGTGTCTTCTCTGATGAGCTGCATTGTCAAGTTTCGATGAAACTTTTTCGTTTTTTCCGATGCAATTTCTCACGAGACGGAGATTCGACACGAGTAATAAGGGCTAGCTGTTTTTTCAGCGGCGTTAAAATATGGGCCACGTCGCATCCAATTTGAGGCGCAACCACTTATATTAACTTGCTACTCTCTACCCCTTTCCTGCTCTACTTACAATTTTTTTATTTTATATTCATCAAGCTAAAATTGAGAGGGTATAGTCTTTTGAATTCGCGGCGCACAAGCTGATATACATGTCCAATATAAACGTCAATATTCTCTGTTTCTTACAATATTGCAAAGCACAAATAACATCAGTCAGAGTCTTGTTCCTTTTTTTTTTTTTTTTTGTTTTAAAAAAAAAGGAAAAAGAAAGAAAGGAGAAGAGAAAAAAAGTGTATATATATATTTTCAAGCCAAACCTGCTGAAAGAACAGCCATTTGCCATGCATAATGAGCTTTTTTTTATTCTGCACAATAAAAAAAACTATAATGTATAAAATTCTTACAACTTTTACACAATTTTTTTCCTAGGAGAGAAAGGTTATAAAATAAATTTCCAAGGAGTTCTTCTAAATTCCTAGTTATAAATGAGCATGATATTATTTTCTACCTGGCTTAGAAATATTGCATGTTGCTTAAAAAATATATTTTTTAATAAACCATGAAAACATTTCAAACTTCATTGTCAAACGACGCAGGGGATTTGATGCTGCATCATTTGCAACTATAATAACAACGTCGGGAGTTGACAGTAAGTCATGCCATGCATCTTAGGATCAGGGAAATGGTATTTTTAGAGTGTTGTTTTGTTTGTTTTTTTACTTAACAGCCACCCGGAGATGAGCAACACGTCAGCCCAATGCTTTTCAAACTATAATCTTCAACTTTTGTTACTGAAAATTGTTATAGGGTTACGTTACCACGCAACTTATTGATGGATTCAAAATCTAAAACTTTCTTCTGTGTTTTGTTTTTAAACAAGTTGCAATTTTTTGCAGTGATGAAATGATTTAAATAATATAGTTATATATACTTTTATTTAAATATATTCATGTTTTTGTGTATGTTATTTTTGTACCATAGCATATTAATTCCTGATTAAAGTAGTATTCAATTGTGATTCAATCAGGAATTTACAACACTCTTTACATGAAACATAAATATAATCGCAATCAAATTATTTAAAGTTAAGTTGTAATCAATGCGTGCACGCTGCACCACAATTACTCTGTCCTATACTCGAATCTTTATAATTTGTTATGTAAAAATGCATGGAATAAAAATTAATTATCAATTAAGTCATAATTTAGTTGGCTGCTTGTTAGTCTACTGCTAGTGCTTGACATAGGAAATCTACTAGTAGCTGTTCGTAAACCCTGCTTAGTGTACAATTTCTGCACCCGATCGAACTTACGTCCAAGTGCGTAAAGTCGATTGGATGTAGAAAGTGTACACGGAGCAGGTTTTACTAACATACCTAATATTGTTGTAGAAACCATTACATAATTACAACTGATCATTCAAAATTTTATTTGATTTTATTATCTACCGTCATAATAAATGCAAGCACTTAAATTGAATGCGCTTTGTTCACACGTACATCAACAAAATAAACATTATCTAGTATATAGAACATTAATTGCAAACAATTAAGCATTATAACGAATAAAAAGGGATTCACTTACTGTTAGAGCTGCATCAGTCTCATATTTACTTTTTATACGTGTATTTCATTTTGTATTCAACCTAGTCATAATTTTTAGTTTTCAATATATATATATTATAATGAAAAAATTTTCGCACCAAGTGAAGTGATATTTAACAATCATATTTACGGCTTTTACTGCTCTGGGAGTTAGTTTTAAGTTTCTCATTATTATACCATGATTCAAGTTTTTAAAAGTTAGTAACAACTTGCAATAAAAATATATGTAAATTAAATATTCCCTTGTAATTTTTCTTTCTTTTTGTTTAAAGCTTTTTAATGCCTAAAGTTTTTGTTCAGATTTTGGTTTAGATTTCAGTATCTTAACAAAAAACAAAAAATACGTGTCTCGAGATTGTGCTGAAACCACCACACAGGCAAAGCTCGCTTGTATAGGAACTAGTAAAACTGCTATAGAGCAAGCAAGAAAGCACCTGATTTCTCAGGGGACATTCTACAGGCACGCATGTGTATGAATGCTTTCGCGTGTATTTACATTCTCCGTTGCAGTAGCAGCAGCAGCATCAACAAGAGTCGGTCGCACTTACTCCAGGTGTTAAGTTGCACCTTAGTGACCGCATTCATCATAGCGTCACAATTAACAATCTAATCTCTCTGCTGACCTGACCTCATATTGTCTCTTTACACTAGTCTGTCTTTTTGCAACGCAGCACCATGCTGTTATAACACAGCTAGTATCATTGTTTCCCCACTACTTTCATTTGAGAGCATAAAATACTTGAAATAAATAAATTTCACTTAATTTACGGAAAAAATTTTAAAACTTCAACTCTATTAAAATAAATCACAATAAAAAACAAACAAAAAATGGCTGCATTGCAAGGTAGTCAATCAAATTATATACCTATATATCTAAACTCCAATGCCATTATATTAAAAGTAGATATATTGTTTTCTCTTAAAGTTAATAATCTGTCGTTCTTGATTTTTATTCCATTATTGCCAACATTGATGATTACTATAATATAAATGAATATTTCATGTATTTTTGTTGCCACTTTTTTTTGGGGGGGAAGACGAATAAAATTTTGAATTCTTGAATTGATGATCTGGATCATCAAAATTATTTTTTTTATGAAAACAATACATGCATACTTCAATTTGTACTATCATGCAATAATTAATAGATCCACCACAATTGTAACAAATAGTAATAAATATTATTTAAAAAATAGGTTGATTTTAATGATTTGTTGTCGCGGATTTTTTCTTGTGGTGATAATTATATATATATATATATATATATATATATATATATATATATATATATATATATATATATATATATATATACACACACACACACTCAAAACCTAAATGAACAAAAATTGAAGAAACAGAGTCGTATATAATTAATATAATATAATTATTATATAATATGCTCACTATTTTTTATTTTTTTTTGTGTGTTTTTCACGAAACAGTAATTAACATGATTTTCAACTATTATTATCTACTCGGAAACTATATGAAGCATATAGCGTAACACTTAAAAATTTCACTTTGCCTACTGTATAATTATTGTATACCATTATAAACTTCTTAATAGCTTGAAAAACACGAAAGGTTAGAAATGTGCTGCATGTACTAATAATATTATAATGTCTGTTGCGTTTTTAACTTGTAAAGAAATACGCTAAACATAAATATACACAGTACATAAAGTAATAAAGTAATATAATACTGTGTATATAAATGTTAACCGTACTAATGTAACCATTTAAATGTGTTAGTGCTGTTGTTTTTTCTTCATCATTAAAATGTATATAACAATGTCGGTACAGGAAATATGATACAAAATATACATTAAGAACTTGATATAACAATGAGAATAAAGCTCACCGCAATTTAACTATAAGCATTTTTTAAAAATATAAAAATAAATTGTGAGCTATTACGCGTATGTAAAAACATATAATTTTATTGTAACCTGTGTTGTATATTTATATAAATTTTATAAAGCACAGTAAATTGCAATACATCAAGCGTCTTTCCTGAGTTTCTGGTTTTAATGAGAGAATGTAACCATCAGCAATTAAAAACAATTGTTATTATAATACAAAAAAATACTGAGAGAAATTTGATATTATCAAGCATGACTTGATGTGCGCGTGTCACGAGGACCAGTGGAGAACAGCGAGTGCCACGAGCTGCACGCATGGATAACGTACTAACAGTCAAATCAAACGGTTTTACTTTATATTTCACTATATCACGTTCAGTCATTGTAGTCTGCAGGACATTAATATTACACTCGTTCATATAATAAAAACCGCACAAAGAATTTTCTATTCATATCGAAAAATGACTTTAAAAAAAAATTGAAAATCAACAAAACTTATAATTTATAAGTCATTTTGTCATGAAAGTATACATCATTGCTGTCTGCTGTAATTTAATGTTCTCCATTTATCACTGAAAAGAGTGAAAATGCGGTGGCCAGAGGCGAGGACGAAGCAATTTTTTGCTTCTTCTAGTGAGAAGAGCGGTGGGAGTTTGAGTGGGTGCCTTGAAAGAACAGAAAATCCCTCCTCTTGCCCAGGGTCAAGCGGAGGGAGTACGGGACTTGCTACAATTTAGACGTGGTGTTTTATGATGCCCGAGGTCGGGTGAGCTATCAGCTCTCCTTTTCACGAGAAACCACATTCAAAATGTAGAGTTTGTTTTTCTTACCCACTGCATACGTGTTTTACTCTACCGCGCTGTAATTTCCAGATTTATTATTATTCTTTTATTTTGTTGTAAAAATTCAAATGAGTATGTATATTTGTATGGACCAAAAATGCGTGCACAATTATCAAGCATACTTCATACCCCACTGTACGACAAGCTGGACAGGACCTCGAGCTAGCTGACTTGTGCAAATAGAAACACTTATAATAATTATTTTCAGTTAAATATATATTTTTTTTCCTTTTTAATTTAGTTTCATTGAAAAAATATAAATTATATTTACTAAAACCATACAGAGGTAATAATAATTAAACAAATATGGTAGTGATCCAAAGTCAGCTTAATATTTAAATTTCATTGAATTCATGTAATACAATAATTATGTGTCATACACTTAATGCAATATAATTTTTTATGACGAAATGTACTAAAATTTTAACAACATATAGTGGAGTAAGATACATAAACCTTTTATTAGGCTCATTGTCGCATGCAAAGTTTTAGTATGGGCATTAATCTATAGCAAACGGCTTCTTGTTAGTGTTTTGAAGTAATGCAGCACTTACACTCTAAGACATGGTTTCAGAACATCTTTAATATTTTATCATGCAACATAAATTATAATGGTTTATTGAACACTCTTAAGAATCATGTCATTTGTGTTACTACCTTCTTTTTAATAGCAATTTTTATCGTTATAATTTTGTATCCACTACTTTATATTTAGATGGGAAATTATAATCAATAGCAGCAAAAATTCAACATTAATTCAATAATGAAGGAATTGTATAATATGACCCCCAGTCTGCAGTATAAAGCAATTTAAATATTCCATTTTATGCAAACGGTTCTTATCTCTTCAATTCTTCTCATCACCTATTTAATCACCTTGGTTTATAAATCCATTTATTATTGTATGAACTGAAAGGAATGTACATTAATTAAACTTAGGCTGTCAACGCCAAAAATTAATAATTTTTTCTCAGATATATTTAAGGTATATTAATTATCTTTTTCACTTAAAAATATTCGCATTAAATTACATGGAAAATTAATTAAGATATATTTTACCCACTTTTTTTTTTTTTTTTTACACACACTTTGCGTATAAAGTTTGCAAGACGAAGAAGCTGAGAGTGATGGAAGTTTTGATGCACGCCACTAATACCGATGTGCAGCTAGCTGGAAGACGAATCTGTTATATCTCCGAAACAAACATCCAAATCCAATTATATTCCTACCAGTGATAAAATTACCTCACAAAACATCGAATTTAATTGCAGTTTTCTGATTCATCTGTCGTAAAGAAACTAAAATAATATTAAGATAAAACGTATATATATAGTACAATACAAAAATAATTAGCAAAATAGCAGGAAAAATATTACTATAAATTTTATGTAGTTTAAAATACATAATAATATACAATATTTTTAATTAATTTATGCATGATACATTTAATGTATAATGATTTATACTTACTCAAATTCAAATTCAAATTCAAATTATTTATTTTATCTCATTCCAAATACAAGGTACACACATAAAATACATGGTATCATGCATGGGTAAGACGCGTCATTTTAGAACAAAGAATATATTAACACACACACATAACAACAACAAGAAAAAAAAATTATTACACATCCAAATCTGTCAAAATTTAGCATTCTATTCATCTACACTATAAAAACAATACTTATTAAGAAACAATTTTACAGCGTTTTTAAATTCTATATATGTGTAGATATCTTTTAATGAAACAGGAAGTTTATTGTAGATTTTAATACATGAGCACATAGGACCTTTGTCTAAAAGTTTAAGTCTGCTTTTTGGAGGTAATATAGTACTATTTAAATTCCTAGTATTATGGTCGAAAATATCAAAATTACTCTTAACAAAACAAACACACTCTAAAATAAAAATGCATGGTAATGTGAGAATACAATGAGATTGAAAATGTTTTTTACATGATTCACGGAAGGGTAAGTTTAACATTGTTCGAATTACCCTTTTTTGCAAAATAAAAATCTTTCTTGAGTCAGTAGAATTACCCCACATAATAACCCCATACTTCAAAATGGAATGGAAGTTTGCATAATACAATATCTTCAAACATTTCACATCACAGGCAAATTTCAGTTCATTAATTCCATATATAACGGATGCTAATCTCATTTGTATGCCCCTAATGTGCTTTGCTCATTTTAGATTACAATCCACATAAACTCCAAGAAATTTTGTACCCTCCGTTGTATTCACTGTTTCATTATTTATATTTATATCCTGTGTAAACAAATCTTTATTCTGAACAGTATTAAAAACAACTACTTCTGTCTTTTTCCCATTTAGTGCCAAACCATTAGACTGAAACCATTTGTCTAACTTTGGGAGAATACAGTTTATTTTCTCTGCCAAGTTAAAATTATCATGGGCAGAGATTCGAACATTTGAGTCATCAGCATAAAATATTGGGGAAACACCAAGTGATAAACAAAACTCAGGCAGGTCATTAACATACAATAAAAACAATAATGGACCCAACACAGATCCCTGTGGAACTCCACAGTTAACCCTCTTACATTCTGATTTATATTCCTGTCTAACGCTTAATTTGTCCTGTGATAAAATTGAGACTATTGAATAATATGTTATGTATATGACTTGTACAGCTAGTAGTAAACCTTAACATAAATCAGTCTAAAAGTGAGCAAAAACAAACAAACAAACAAACAGATAATAACTTGAGAGTAAATTATATAATACTTATAATTCTTGTTAATATATATAAAATCCCATAGTAATGTATTATATTTTCTATATATTTTAGCTTTGTAAAGCTGCTACTAAATATCTGTACTAAATTATGGTTCTAATCCTCCAAATAGCAGTTGTAAAAGAATATATTTGCAGGAATTATCATCATGAGAGATGGTCCATCTATTTTTACTTTAAGAGAAATAGAAATCCATTAATTATACCTTTTAGTTTATACTTAACCTACTAATAATGTACTGGTTGTATTATAGTGATATCTAATATAGTACATAGATATAGTATTATCAACTTTGAAATTTCATACAGTTTTAATGCTTATAATTGATTTCAATGTATGCACATGGCACCTACACTGTAAAAAGTTAAGAAAATTCCCAAATATGAAAATAGTAGTAAAAGATAACCTAGTGCTGTTTGCTCAAGAAGCAATCGACCTATTTTGGAGCGTGATCGAAGGAGAAAGGTCAGCAATATGACAGCGATGCACTTTTTTTGTGGCCTAGCTGCTTACTCGCGTGAGGGGGTCTTGCTCGCTTTGTCTTAGCATGATCGGGTCTTAGATTATATTGGATACAGGAAAGTATATATATAACACTCTCACTCAACACATAGCGACGGGCCCGGCTATATAGGAAAGGGTTAACATTTTAACTAAGTTAAGGTATTATACTCAACATTATTATTCTCCCTCTCTGTCTTTATAATTATCAAATCAATATAATTCATGTTAATAAATTTTGGGCTATAAACGAATAGACGTGATGAAAATAAGATTGTAATTATTGTTGTACAATAATTATTATTATTATTATTATAATAATAACTATTATTATAGTTATAATAATTATACATGCTGCAAACCCGCGCGTATTTGTGACTAATAAACTGTCTACGAAAGCAATTCTGTTGGGATGTTTACATGAAAAAATATAAAATAAAAATATCAAGTAAAGCAAAATTAATAGCAAATAAGAAACACACAATTAAACAAACTTTTTATGTTTATAATGTGGTTTATCATAACTTCCACACACACAAAAAAAAGAAAGACAGAAAACAAAAAAAGGAAACGACATTGTCAAAAATCATAAAGGTGTTAAATGTGTGTGTGTGTGTAATATATATAAATATATATAATATATATTAGCTAGAGGTATAATTGTTTGAACTTTTCATAAAATTAATCAATGATCTATGATGTATGTTGCCTTGTGCAACTTTTAACTTCGAAATAAAATTGTTATTTTTATTAACTCACTATATATTGATTACAGATTTATAATGTAACTTTCACAAGTTCAATTAACAGTATGAAAAATAGGTGAATTGTTAGTAATGTTCAGCAGCTTTAAGTTCAATTTTATTGACAGAAGTTGTATGAGCAAAAGGAAAGAGAGAAGTTTACAAGATGAGAAGGCAGGATAAATGAGAAAGGCAAGTGAAGTCAAAAGATGTGATGACTTCAGCAAATAAAAAATAAAGTAAAAAAGAGATCGTTCAAATGGAGGAGACTTCTTAGTATGTGACATGCGTGTGCTGGGTGGACGCGACGACCGTCACTGTGTGCTCTCGTCAGACCCTCTACTGTAGCTGTCAGCTGCAATCGACTGGCGACCGCTCGAGTGCTGTGCGCATGAGGGCTGGAGGCACAAATGAAGGAAGCGCCGATTAACCCATGACAATTAAAGAGTACACATCAAGCAAGTCTTGCTACTGGCCTGACGTAACACTACTTGCTTGTCGTTAAGCACTTGATCGAAATTCATCATGGTTGTAGGCCGTTACTTGAATTTCATTGATATGTTCAACTTTAGAGCTCAAACAGTTTTTAAATTAATCTCTCAGTATTTTAAAAACAATTAAAACGTGAAAATTTTTTTTTCCTTTTCAACAAATGTTTTTAAATTTATTAGAACAGTGTAACTCATATATAAACTCTCATCTCATCGATCACTATGATAATATTGCCTAGCTATCATGGCCGGTATACTGAACTTGTCTATAATATATAGTAGTTTCCTAGTTTTAATTAAAACCAAAGTAAATTACTATATAATTATTACATAAAGTATGTTATAAATTTTCTTTTCACTGCTGAGTCCATTAAAAAAAATCTTAAGTGCCTCCAATTCAATTAAGAGCAAAAACTACCAAGTTTGTCGAGTGAATCGAGTCGATGTCTTGAGTGCAATTTCCTTGCAGTGTTATAGTGTGAAAGTTTCTCTTAAACTTGAAAAATGATTAACAATACTTTGAAGTCTTTGAACTAATGGTTTTTAGTTCCTAAATCTTATAAAAAAAAAAAAAAAAACAGAAAACAGCAAAACTCACTTTCTGCGAAACAAGGTTCCACTTAAAAAGCACTTATACCGGCAGTCCGGAATAGTGCAATTTCATGCATTCTTTTCTCACGAGGTTCGTGCATTCAATATATTTATTTTATATGTAATATTTTTATAGCAATAATATATAACATAAAAGTAGATTGGTGCACGTTTCTTATTTATGCTTTCTGTACATGTATATTTCTATCATACTCGAGTATAATATTTTTCCCTACCATATTTTTATTTTTTGTCTTTTATCGATCAAGAGCCTAATTCCATAATTATATTATACAGTATATTACATAATAATAGATTTAATGGCAATGTAAAGAAACATAAATAATATGTTATTGCATATGGGTTGAGAGTCTGAGAAAACCGAATAAAGTGCTTTCGAAATTTTAAAAGGGGATTTCTCTTCATTTTTCATTGCACATTTAATTTTCAGTACAGATTCTTAAAAGAGTCTCCCATTCTGATTTATTTATGGATCCGCGCGTGCTCAGAACATATCTTTGCTAAACGCGTTCAATCTTCATGTAATTAATGGTGTAAACTAAGCTAGACAAATTATTTTTATCGATCACTTTTCAGATTTCTTTTTCATAAGTACTGCCACTTGGCCACTTGAAACTATAAGAATACTTTAATGTATGTATATTATATATTCATTTGTATACGGGTCTTTCACCATACGTCACAAAACAATATGATGTCACGATTGTGTAGGCAAAACATTGTCAGCGGCATAGCAGATACGTGTTAAAGTTGGTCTCAAAATTAATTTCTCCTGACGATTCGTATCATTCCTCGTAGAATTTTCTTTCATAAACATGGTGACAAGAAGATGAACCAATATGCTAGTGAAAAAGAATATTTGGCGACCAAAACTGTTATTAGCAAAGAGATGTTGTGAGTTATGTTAACACGCACAGCATAGGATTTTAGGGTTTTCTGCCTACATCCCGAAGCTCTTCGGGCGGCTTCGGGCATCCCCGTGCTACCCAAAATGTAAACATGAAATTCCCGTTTAACAAAAGGAGAAAATAAAATAAATAATTCAGTGCTTTAGAAGAAAGGGTTATTGAGTTGGTGAATTTTTGTTACATATTACATATTACATTATGATTGTATGAGATGATTGTCTTGTTTGTTTACATACATATATAGTAGTGGACAGGCGCGGATCCAAGGGGGGGGGGGCGATGGGGGCGATCCCCCCCCCCCCCCCTCCCAAAAAAAAAAGGTCGCAAAATACATTGAAGGTGTTACCATCCCACAATCGTCGCCCGCGAGCTGGATCCGCCCTTGATAGTGGACTGGTGCTCTCCACCCTCCTTTACTGCAGGTATATCAAAACAATGTTAAATTTCCTTGCCGTGAATCATGTAAATACCATTTTCAAACCCATGGTATCCTGACATTAGACCTGTTTGTAAATGCACAATCATATCATGATTATGTGAATCAATAATCGGACGAATCTGTACACACTGTACAGGTAACATTATAATACAAAAAAAATCTGATTTTATGGTTGATTCCTATTTGATTATATTATGCATTTACGAACAGAACTATTACCATGTATTTTTATTCTATAGAGTGAGTGTTTGTTTAATTATTCTTGGCCAGTTTGTTTATTTGGGGGGGGGGGGGGAGATACAAAGTTAAGAATTTTAAACAAGGAAATGTTTCCTCCAAATATAGACTCAAACTTGTGGAAAAAGGACCAACATGATTTTGTATCAATTTGTATAAAAAACCTCTAGTATCATTAAAAGAAAGTTAAGATATGCATAAAAATAGAGAATTCAAAAATGCTGTAAAATTACTCCTTATAATAAGCATGCATAATAAGCATTGTTTGTGCAGTTTAAATGAATGTTAAAATTATTAATGCTAAATTTTTCTGTTGTAATTCTGTCATGTTGTGTTACGTATTTTTAATGGCATGTCTCAATCACAATGGTACACTTGTCACCTTGGAAAATTTCCCTCTTACAGCCTTGTTAATCAACATGGCCTGATGTGCTATTTTAACAAGGCATGGTGATTAACAAGGCCGCAAAAGAAAATTTTCCGAGGCGATGACTAGCCTGTGTTGTATTGTGTGATTAGAATTGGTTAAAAATTTAAAATCTTAATAATTTTGTCTGAATTGATTTGATCCAGTGCAACTTAATTTTACTAGAAAAGGGAAAGTAAAGGAGGTTTTGTTACCTACTAATTTCAATTCTTTAAGGACTAATATAATTTTAATACTTCTGACAAGATTGCAGTGAAAGATGGCGAAGCATACCTACTATGAAGCATACAGCAATTTTAGTAGTGACGTCCTATGAATGTTCTTGATAGCATATTAGTCTTTAATTGGATTGTAACAACAATGGATACAAAGCAAATAAATGTGTCAGCTAAACAAACTTACGTGTCAGTGGGCAGTCATTGTTACTTTTATATATGAGATTATGATCTGACGTCACACACAGCTATAATCTGTTCTCAAAACATCATCATGAAATACTCTCTAACTGCAAAACGCTTTCTAAATAAAACTCAATCCTTTGAGTGTTTTCAAAGAAAACATAGATCTGGATGCAAATTGTTCTTAAAGAATTCAGTTTTGCGTTACAGTGTCGTGAAGGTTTAAGGTATAACCTGAGAATTTGTCTGTCAAGGTCAAGAGGCGTGGCTATAGTGGCAACACTGTTTGCATTGAATGCGAATAATTTTTTAGGAGGGGGTGGTGACATCAGTCCTTGAGAACGTTGCCACATTTCTCATCACATATAGGAAACGATCATCGCCACGGTTCAAAATATATGAAAATAATTCAGAAAAATAGTCTAAAAAATTATGTTTTAGTAAAAAAAAAAAGTAAAAGAATCTGTTGTATAGTTTTTTTGCAATGCTAATTAACAAATTTTACATTGGAAGGATACAACATTCTCATTTAAATAAATTAATTATAATTAAACCAACGGTTAAAAAATTCCGAAAAAATTCAGAGCTAATTTGACGATTGTTGTAAGTCCACCAAATTAATTTGAAGAAAATCTGTTGTAGCGAATTTTTCGTCCAAATTTCTCAGGTTAAGCCTTAAGGCTTAACCTGAGAAATTTGGACGAAAAATTTGCTACAACAGATTTTCTTCAAATTAATTTGGTGGACTCACAACAATCGTCAAATTAGCTCTGAATTTTTTCGGAATTTTTTAACCGTTGGTTTAATTATAATTAATTTATTTAAATGAGAATTTTGTATCCTTCCAATGTTAAATTTGTTAATTAGCATTGCAAAAAAACTATACAACAGATTCTTTTACTTTTTTTTTTACTAAAACCTAATTTTTTAGACTATTTTTCTGAATTGTTTTCATATATTTTGAACCGTGGCGATGATCGTTTCCTATATGTGATGAGAAATGTGGCAACGTTCTCAAGGACTGTTGTCACCACCCCCTCCTAAAAATTTAAGCTCATTCCAATGCAAACAGTGTTGCCACTATAGCCACGCCTCTTGACCTTGACAGACAAATTCTCAGGTTATACCTTAAAACTTTTCACTTTTGAGACGCTATTCTTACCAGTTGTTCGTTCGTCTCACTGCAAATTAATTACTTACTCTTCGTGTATTTCTCGTACATTAATAAAAAAAAATCGATCAGCTGAAGATTTAAAATCTGGACTGCAGAGCGCAAAATACCTTAGTGTATAAATGTAATACTATAAGATTATACTTAATTGCTAATCTATTTATAACATAATAGCAAATAATACCATTAAAAATTACACTATATTTTTATATTTATTTAACATGAACGATTCATTATGAATACCTCACACTCACCACTCACCTTACTGCAGATAAAAAGTATCACTGCACATTGTAACATCAGAAGTCAACATTGCAATCTGGCTGGCGAAGTAGCTTCCAGCTGCTACATTTTTTTAACGATATATAGTATAAGTATATACACGAGGTGTTGTATGCATAATATAAATTGAACAAGTGCTACCTATTATAGGTAAATGTTTAAATACATGATAATTAGAGCGCGGGAAAAAGTCATTTTGCCTTTTTGTGCACATGAGGACTATTTTGTTGTCATTTAGGATGTCCACCGATCTCCGGAAGTGGATTAAAATGAGCCTATATAAAAAAAGACAATTTAGACTATTTTTGGATTTAGCGACTATTTTGGAAAAAGATGACTTTTTGTGGCTTTTTGACATATTTTTAGTGCATTTAAGCTCTTTTCTTCACATTGTCAAAAAAAAAAAAATGAAGTAAAGAAACAAAGACTTCAGTCTGTGTAAGGGAAGTCTGTGTAAATTAAGAAATATAAAAAATAAAACTTTTAAACACTTTTAAATAGCACTTATGAAACGCCTTTTTGCTGCATTTTTTTAAAAAAAAAAAGGACTTTTTTTATAAACTATTTTTTAAAAAAAGTGACTTTTTAGGCGCCTATTTTTCGAAAAAAATGTGATTTTTTTCCGCGCTCTAATGATAATAGATGCATTAAATCCATGCCTAAATCTATTAGACGCGTGTCTAAAAATTAAAAATTGATGCTCAAAATTAATCAAGGATACATTCCTACTGTTTTGTAAACTATGGGGTGCGATTCACGAAGAAGTTAGCCAGGTTTTTAACCACGTATAGCTTAATCACGTTTTAACTATACCTGTTTTACGTGTTAAACCACCTGATTAAACGTGGTTATACGCTAAACGCCTTGGTTAGAAACCTGGATTAGTGCTTTTTGAATCGCGCCCTTATATAGCTAGCAGATCCTTTCAGAAGCTATAATTTTAAAGTTATAATTAGCATTTTTGCAGCAAGTGACCGTCGAATAAACTTAACTGATACAATTTATTTAGACTATGTTACTAAAACTTCTTATGATGCATTATAATTATATAGTGAAGCTGTGGATTTCAATTTTGAGCTATTTTTCTCACTTGTACGGTACATTGAAAGGAGCCTTTACGGCAAATATCAGTTGCTTTACTTTACATCTCGTAATATATTCACAAAATTAAAGTGTATGTAGTTGTTGGTGTTTGAATATTAATATAATTGTTATTATTTTTTTCAAGATCAACCTTAGTGGAAACTCACAAAAATGTTTGTTGTGTGTTGAAGATCTTAATTAACAATCCTCTGTAATAGTACCTACCGTTTGGAAGAGTAAAATACTTATAAGAAAACACATCGTTGTTTCTCTTCAAGCATATTAAATTAAATTTTAGAGAATAATTGAACAGATACTACTTAAAAAACTTTTTAATTAAAATTTCTATTCGTCGTACGAGAAGTACAGGAAATCGATAATATTATACTTTTCCCTTGCAAGATGAGTTGCTGTCTTTATGTTATGATATTATAATGTAAAATTTCTCTTTATGTATATATATATTATACAGTATACAAAATTATAATTTTTAATAATATTTTATAACCACTACAATAAGTAGCTAACACAAGTATAGCTAACAATGATAAGTAATAGCACTCCCTTAAAGACTTCATGGTTGATGAAATGATGAAATATTATGTTCAATTGATTTCTGCATGGTAAAAAAAAAAAAAGTTTTTTACTATCATAGACACTGTATAGTGATTTGGTTGTTTCTGCAGTCGTTTCTATTTGCCCCATAGGCTCACATGTTTTCTCTTTCTTTTATTGTATTTTCAGCCTATGAAAGATTTAATAAACATATATAATGATTTACATCTAACTGTGGATGCACCTTTGCAGTTAATAGGAGACTATAGACAGAAGTGGAAATGTTATTCCTAATTTGCAGTGGTATATTTTATATAATTATACATTTTAACCCGTGCGCATAGAGCTCCTATATACGGATACACTTATTATTTATAGGTAGCGTATAACGTGGACATGAAACAAATAGAGTTCGTAATATAGCAGTTTTAGTATTAGGTAATTATATAGGATGACCTAAGAAAGGTAAGACCCACGCACTACTCATGTTTTACTCTATATATTTGGACCATATTCAGCGAGGTAAGCCTTATGTCTACCCCCTTAATGTCTGTAGTTTCTGGTTCTACTGGTATACATATATTATATTCAATGAACCAAATTGCAATGGTTTCTTTCTTTTTCTCCCAAGAAAAATAAAATTTTAAAGCAATTGTGTTACTAATTAAATTATTTTTTGCTATCAAACATCACATATAATCAGATTACACATGCAGTATTTTATAATAAAGGATATTTTAGACAATAAAATTAAAGTCAATTTTAGACCAAAATTTATTGAATAGAAGATATTGTACAGTTTGTTGATCTACTGAAGAGTGAGTTGTTATATGTTGGTAAGTTGGTATGAAGAGATGAGGCGAGATGGTTGCGAGCACATTGATGATGCTCTTGAATTGTGGCGAGGACGTAGTCTGAAACAATGAACAAGCATGCAGCTCCATGCGAGCGTACTTGTTCACTCACGCAACAAGATAAGAAAATGCGAAGGTTTGCTTCTTTTGTATAGAATAAAAGCGCGATCAAAATATTCCAGCTGACTGAGTGACAGGTATAGCATATTACTGTCTGTAACTAATGTGAACTGAACCAGCAAAAATTTATTATGTTTATTTACATTTTATAATCTGTAACTTTTTAAAAAAAAAAATTAACTTCCAGACCTGCTGAATAAATTGAATACATAGTTACATTTAAAAAAAATATTATTGTGTCCGTGTTGAAAATTTTAACAAAATAACTTAAGTTAAAAAAAATGAATATAATATATATAACAGTAATTGATTTATTGATAAATACGTTCAGAAGGTGCTCATAGTGCCTTAATGATGGGCTAATATAATACGAGTATATTAATAACATCTGCATACGTTTACCAATTAACAGCACTTTCTGAACGCTTTCTATTTATTTGCTGTGTTCATGTTTTACTTAGAATTACATTACATTAACTTTAGATGTTCACAGTTTTGAAATAAAAGTTATTTTTTTACATAAAATTTTACAACATTGTCAAACATTTGAATTGAAATACATAAAATACATACCTAATACTATGTACAATTTTTATTAACAGTGTAAATAACAATTTCTTTTAAACAATTTTAATTTTTTATACATACTTTTTACAGTAATTGATATATACATTGTTTCAAGTTGGTAATAAATTTAATAAATTCATGTATTGAGCGTAAAAACTTTAAACACTAAAGTTACAATGTAAAAACATAATTTTGTGAGCATTTTGTACAAAATAAAATGTTTTAAATATTACTTGCTTTTTATACATTATAGTAGATGAATTGATAAATAATACATGACGAAAGTATGGAAATCACAACACTGAATATTTAATAAATTTATTGTTGTTTTAATAAACCACATTTTCAGCCTAGGGTCCACACTGCAGAGGATTTAAGTATTCTATCTAAATTTTGCCGTAAAAATAAAATTTATAAGAATTGTAAGCTTATTTTAATTTATATATAGTTTATTGATGAGAATTATAAAGCATTGAGAGAGTACATGATTTGAAACCAAAGCCCAAAACAATCACAATTATGAGAGTTCGATTTCATTTTTGCTTATTACACAATCGCAGTCCTCGACTAAGAAGAGGTTTACTCACATTTCTAGGGAAGAAGTGGGGGTGAAATACATTATATGTGTCTTATGAGGAGATGGATCAATAACATCACTCTTTAATTTGAATCAAGCCTTGATTACACAATTAATTGTACTTCAAGCTTCAGGTGATTCTTATGCGCAATCAGATTTTGATTGAAAAATTAATTTACCTTAATTTAACTTTATACACATTTTAATTATTCCAAATATTACAAGCAATGAAAGATATTCCCTTTAAATTAATATTCTTTTTCCACGCAAATAACTCTATGCTTATCACCTGCATACTTCTAGCCACGCACAACATTTTTCTTGACATGGGCAACAAATTCCATAAAATTGAACAGGAGATCTGCTGCACCAGCTATTATGCTGAATTTGCAAGAAAATAAGAACAGCTACTGAATAAAAGAAAAAAAATAAAAAAATAAAAAATAAAAGAAAGTTATATATTATACAGTATCTTAATATCACGATAAAATTCAACGTATTGCTTAAATTTATTAAAATTGCTCTAAAATCTCAGAACCTGCCAAATTTAATTCAAATTTACAGTATAAAGTTTAGAGTGATATCAATAATTTTATTGGCACACCACGTTTAAATTCCATCCTTCAGATTTTAGTTTGGAGTTTGGATATTGATTCGGGCCTCATAGGTAAAAACCATAATTATTATTTATTTTATTGCAATTTGAGAATTTTTCAAAAAATAAAATACAAACAAAATCCACAAACAAGTAAGAACATGTAAAAAATTTTGTTACTAAAGTGCATAATTTTACTATATTTTATTTGCAATAGAAATTTGTTAAGCCAAAATCAAAACTACTCAAAACACATAGCATTAAACAAATTTATGATTATTAAATATCAAATTATTACAATTTTTTGTTTGATTGTGAATAAAATATCCACTTTAAATATATTTTATTACTATTTTTCAAGTAACCAGGCTACAATATTGAATGTCAACTAAATATTTGTGTTGGATGAAGAGTTAGAATACAAAAATTTTGATTTATTGTTTATGTGTTTTTTTTTTTCTAAGATTAATTTAAATATTAATACATTCAGCAAAAGTTAAATTAATATTTAAAATTCTAAGTTTATTTGTGGTCTTTCGCAGATGCTAGCACATATATTTGTACTTTTACAGCTGCAGTTACAGAGATTTGATAGCTGAAGGTAAAATTGCATGCAATTGAAATTATACTGGTTAGCACTGAGCAATTCGATAGCATTCATCTCACTGTCAGAGGTGCATTAAAGATTGCAAGTTGTATAATGTTATGTTGGTTTTCCTCTTAATCCATATGAAATATAGATATATAGGGACCCTGGATGTAAATCTCTCTAGGGGTGATCTGCCAATATATATGATACAATTTAACTTGAAAGGTGAAAAAGAATATTATTATATAATTAGTAATAAAATGAAAACAAACAAAATTCTTTTTAACGTTTATCCAATTGCACTGTAAATTGTACTAATAATGATGAGAAGTCAAATTTTTACCAACATGCTTCTTATGACTATATAGGACGATACTGCTTTTTAATTATTCTATAATCTCAAATCAACATTTTAACGTTATCTACAAATGAATAATTTACAACTTGAGTGTTATTTTATAACATATTTTATAGCCCTCTAAAATTTCTACAAATTTATTATCAATAAATTAATTTTTATTACTCATGATTTTATTATCATTTCAAGCAGGTAATAGATTTTTTTTTATATATTTTTTTTAACTATAAATACATAATTACAAGCATAATATATATATATTTTTTTATAAAATATAGAATAATCTTGCAGTTTAACTTATTAATAATTTAATATATCGATAAAAAAAACAACTCTAATCGCTATAATAACTTTTAATGTATTTTTTTAAGTCAATTTATATAATCAATGAGAAGAAATTGATTTTTGAGATCAAATCACAAAGACAATAAACTTGAAAGGTAATTTAATGTGAGACGTGTACCCTGTATTGGCAGACATTCAAGGCAAGTCCAGAGATCAGCAATGAGCCGCTGCCTGCAAGGACTCCCGGTGCTGAGTATAAAGACAAAGGTACTAAAACACAAAATTGTTTAAGCTGCTAAGCCACCAACTTCAAACTCTTTCAAATATAGAAGGTTATCTTGATGTGGGTAGTAGAAATTGCATTTATTATTATTATTATTATTTGCTTGTATGTCCTCAATCATTAACACGATGCATGGAAAATCATAGGTCAATATTATCTCAAATTTATAAGCAAATGAGTACAGTACATACCAATATTTAAAAGTAATGTCATTTGCATAATACTATTACAAACGCTGTTTTAATTAATTAAGTTATTAATTATTATGCATGCAGCTATTTATAAGTAGATGATAATTTTTTCCCACGTTATCATGGAGATTTTTACGTTACTTTAGTTTGAAATATATTAAAATCGTATTACATTTATTATTTTAGCCTTAAATTTGTTCGGTATAAGTTATAACTACTGCAGCTAGAGTGTTCAAAACTTTTTTTTTCCATTGTTGGAAATAATAATAATAAAACAAAGCAAAAATAAATAACAGTAAGAAATACATTTATATGAATCTCTATGCATGGTTGATTTTATTGCGAGAGAAATTTTTTCCATACAATGTAAACCTTTACATTTAGACTTACCTTTAGATTTAAGATTCTTCTACTGTCTTGGACAAATCAGCAAAGGAAGATAATATAAATATATACCAGAAATAACACCCTCCATGCATTGTCTTTTAAAATGATTTTAGCACAGTACAATTTCGAGTCTACCCTGCATAGTTATTGGTATAAATATTTAAAGTTGAGCCTTACTCCTAGGCTGGAAAATTTAGGCGATACAGTTTCTAAATATGAATGGCCTATTGAAAAATATAGCTTGTTTACAAAGCATGAATTTTCAAAGTCTTACATGATATGCATTTTTTTTCGTGCATTCTACCTTTTTTTAAGTAGAATATCCCTTATAATATTAGTAGTATGAAATCAATAATATGTGTGCACTTGACATTTTTCTCACTTTTATTAACGGACCCGACGAAATGTTTCAATGAAATATCATTTTATTTGTTTCATTAGCACTACCGCAGAGACAGAAAGAGAGAGAAAGAAAGAGAAAATATTAAAAAATAATTAAAACTTATTTAAAATTCTGTAGTAGTAGTGTCATAAAATACTGCAGCATATAACATAGAACTATGTAGGTATGCAGATACAATATATATGTTAGGTAAGAAATTAATTAGTAATTCTCTTATGAAAATAACTAATTTGAAAGCGTAAGTTGACTAGAATAGAAAGCTTGATTATGCATAAAATTTGTATCGTAAAATACTACTGAATAATTTATTGATTGAAAAGTAGATTTATTGAATTGAATGTAAAGGTGCATGCAACTAATATTATTATTTTATTTATCTTTCACCTATAACATAACTAATATATAATTTTACACACAATGGGGAATTCTCTTACAACTCAAATTTTAATTTAACTACTATATTATGATAGGGTACATATTAACAATAAGTTTGACTTAAATTTCAACTTCTTTAACTCAAATTTGGGGACTCTGAAGGGATTATTATAATAGGGGCAAAGTATACAACCCGCGCGCAAACCTGAAAATTGTGACGTAGAAACTCCCTAGTTAACACACAACAACTGCCTGATATAATAATTTGAGCGTCAAGGAGTGATTGGCTATAAATTTTAGTAACACGATCGAAATCAGCGGGTTTTTCTACCCTAGTATCAATAGTTTTGTCTCTAATATCAGTTTACTTTAAGAGTGATAATCGAAAATATGAATTTATTGCAGGAAAATTTCGCCTGCTAGGCAGTTTCTACGTCACGTTTTGGCGCTAAATTCAAAAGAAGGAAGATTTTTAAAAAATTCCCTTGTCTCCAATTTTGAAAATTGAAACTTTTTTGTTTTGGGACATTTAATTTCATGGCATAGAGCATCTGAAAAAAATTTAAAATAAATGTAGGAGAATTCCCCATTATTGTTTGTGCATTTCATCAGTTTTTACTTCGACAATTTCACAAGTGATTCCTATAGTAAGTGCAGCATGTTTTAACATATTTTTTAGTTAAATCATATTGTGATTTTTACTTTAAACTACAAAGATAAAGTATTCAATAGGCCTATAATTATAAAAATTGCACAGAGTATTGTCATATAAATGACATACGCAGTTTTGATACAAAATACCACTGTTTATATAAGTGAATTTGATTTTTTAAGTTGTGGTATAGAAGACCTTTTTCAACTTCTTCTTCTTCTTCTTCTTCTTTTTTTTCATGCTTGGCACAGGACAATTTGTTGGGATCTGTTTTTGGTGCTAGGGTAAAGGATCGTTTTAAAGCTAAATATTGGCCTCTGGCCGTTTTCCAAGCCACGAGGCAATTACATTCAGTAGGTAGGTTGGTTGGCTACATGGCTCGCTTTCTTGTTCCCGCTCCCCTACGTGCAATATAGGCTTGCATTACACTGCAAGTAACTAACTTGCAGTTTGTGGTGCGAACTTAACTCTTCCTGCTGGTGGAATTTTACCATTTAATCTTTATCAGTTTCCTGCAGAAACGCGGGCCGTCCATTTATGCTTTATGTAATATATATATATATATATATATATATATATATATATATATATATATATATATATATATATATATATATATATATATATATATTCTACTTCCTTAAAATAAAATTAATAATAATACTCCACAAACACAGTCCAGTACATAATATTGAGCACACTGAAGCTGAGCGGGAAAAACACGCGTGAGAAGCGGTCAATGAAGATCGCTCGATCTCTCCGCCTCTGATGTTTGGCGTGTTGTTTGCAGAGTCGATCGCTTGGGGGTGGCATATTGACAGGAGAGGCGGCCGGCACGGGGGTTGTGGGGGGGACTGCTGCGGAGAAGTGGGGCAACGAGTCCCCCGGCCTCGACGAGTCTGTGGAGACGGCGTGTGGGGGCGACGCCAGTGAGTTGTTGCATGGAGACGAGGGTGCGCCGGGTGCGTTCGAGTTGGCGTTGCCTGAGGTCTCGAGCGGAGTGTCAGACGAGGCCGGCTGCAACACACCCCTCTACTGACATCACTTCGCAGCCACATCCATGCAGTTCTCCGTGCCCCTGCACACCTGCCTGCCTACTGCAGAACCTGATAACCGACTGACCTTTTGACTTAATTACTGAGCGCTCCTAAAAAGTAATCATGTCTTTTCCATTTTGTTCCTAATATTTATAAGTTTTTTAAGGAAAATTAAAAATAATTTAAGATCACATTAGGTACTAAAACAGTGGCTGAAATCGAGATTTAAAATGCGAGTTTAACGCTATGTGCTATGTGACACTACTATTTCATAAAATATTTCATAATTGATATTTTTTTTTTTTTAGGTTTAACACAAAAGTTGTAAACCCCTTAATTAGCAATTTTTTATTTAAACATTTAAAACAACAATTAGATCTAACGTTCACTATATTTAAATTTAATTAAATAAAAAACTCAAGTAATTTTTATCAAGCAATATGCAAAAAAAAAAAAAAAAAAAAAAACATGCAACTGTTGACATGCATTATACATTAATTAATGGTATAATAGTGGCATACTATGTTTTGAATAGGAAGGCATTAGGGAAGCAACATTGATAACTAAGTATAATGTTAGGAAAATAAATAAAAACATTTTAACATTTTAAAAAAAAAAGCATAAAGCATAAAAAAGTAAGCACTTTTACTAATAAATTACGATATTTAATTAAATATATCATAAGGCGCTCGCTACCAAGATTTAAAAGATAATATTGCTTAGTGTAAAACATTTTTAAAATGTTTAAACTATAAAATAAACTTAGCCATTAAAAAAGTTTAAATTACATTGGTAAATAATGTTAATCACGACATTTTTAAAAGAAACACCTTTTGATAGGTCGTTTCTCTTTTCCTACACAGTGAAACATTATATTCCAATAAACATATTTTGAGTCTGTTAGTTGCAAAAACCTTTTTTCTTCCATTTCCGATAAGGGGCGCGATTCATGAAGCAAAGGGGTGCAAGGATTTTGTATGTACAAAATCCTTGAAGGGGTGCTATTCAATAATCAGTTAGCCAGGTTTTTAACCACGTTTAGCTTAACCACGTTTAACTATACCTGTTTTACGTGTTAAACTGCCTAGTTAAACGTGGTTAAGCTAAAGGTGATTAGAAACTTGGCTAACTGCTTCGTGAATCGCGCACGCAAGGTTTATATTTCATTAAAAAGCAAGTCAATAAAACCCCTTTTTGAAAATGGAAGACAATTTTTTTTTTGTTTTTTTGCAACGGAGTACCGACCTCAATTTTTTTTATTGCAGAAATGGATAGAGGGTGCAAAGTTATGTTACTCTGATTTTTTAGGGACCGGGAAGTATTGCTAAAAAGTTTTGGCGAGGTCGGGTTCGAATCCACGTCCCTTTTGGGTCCTATCTTTTATTAAGAGAGGCGGCAAGAGGCGGCACTTTTTCTGCACTTTCAATAATTTTAAAAAATAGTTGCCGGGCTCTAAAAAATCTGAAAAAAATCAGAGTAGCATAACTTTGCACCTTCTATCCATTTCTGCAATAAAAAAAAATTGAGGTCGGTACTCCACTAGCAGACTCATATTTTTAGTTAAATAAATCAATTTATCAGTAAATAATACGCGTATTATCACAACTAAAAAATATAAATTCCATTTTATCGTGCATATACATGCAAAAATTATTACATGCAAAAATTATTACATGCACACCCATATTCTATTTCATCAATAATATTACAATTCCAAAATGATCAACGTGTCCATTCAATTATGAAGCTATATGTAATGACTGTGAGAGAAATTAACGAGAGATGGTGGGACAGAGGGAGGTATAGTATTAGTTACTTAAGTCTATATGATAAGCTTAGTAATTTAGTTTAATTGAATTTCACTATATTCACTAGATTCAAAAGGGTTAGCAGCTTTTGCACACATTCCTGATTGTTTAAAGTGATTCCATAGCTTATAACATCTTATAAGGGATGCATTTGCGACTTAGTAGGACTGGTATATAATATAGATTACCCAGCTAAAGTGTGGGGTAGACTAGAGCTATTGCCATACTTAGAATACATAAAGAAGTCTAATTAACTCTACATTTGAACGAGATGAACTACATTTATATACATTTATACGGCTAGGATTATAGAATTCTCGCTTTGCATGCCGTGACCTCAGTACAATAGTTTATGTGGTCAAAGTTTGCCCATTACTCTTCACACACGGGAGATTAACTCGCAAGAAACATATTACATAGTTTCATGCACTAAAGTTTCTTACTCTCTCTAAATTTAATCAAATAACAACAAAAACAAATTATTGTATTAATCTTGTAAAATAAAGAGCTGAGTATTTTATTTTTCAATATATATATATATCTATTTTTCTTCCAAAATATGGATTAACCTGATGATGAATTTAGCTTCGTATAATTTCTATTTAATTGCCTCTCTTGTTGACTAACTCAAATAATGTAAACAAAAGGGGTAGAGAATACTTTGACGATTTTGAAAAGGAGCCCAATTATCCGAAGTACTGTACAGTTAAGGCCAATTAACCAAAAACTGGTTCACATGCATGAATGTAAAAGTGCCTACCATCAGTTCACTCGTTTGGCTTATGTGACAAAACTGTTGAAGCTCTGAGGTGAGTTAGTGATTCGCTTCTTCCACATCCTCGGAGTCTACTTGGCAACAATAGCAGGCAGCGTTGCCACTCAGCAAAGCGAGTGAACTATTGGTGGCTACTCTGACTCTCATGCACGCCAAGTGTCCAATCTTATTGGCCATAACTGTACAATTCTTGATATTTTATCAAAAAAAGAAGCTCACAATTAGGAGAACAGTAAATATTAATTATATAGCAGTTTGCTTGCTTACCAATTTTCGCACGACACGTCTCAACGGAGCGTCTCCTACTTCCTCAATAAGGTCTCCCAGAATCACGTTAACCAGCGCGTATTCCATCAGGGAGCAGAAAACGAACACCGTACAGCTGGACATGAAAACGTCGATTGCCTGTACACAAGAGGAAGAAAAAACAATTACTGTAGTATAATATAGTAGCATCATATGAAGGAATTAATCACACTACGTACACATTACGATGTTTAATAAGGATTGGTTGACAACGGATATAATGCTATTCTTATGAGGCATAGTCAAGCATCTAATATGAATTAAACACTGTCATGTGAGTGTAGCGCTTATGTGCTCATGCATGCTGTATTAAAAAATAAATGCAAATCAGTATTTACAGGGGAACACCATATCCACTTATGCCACACTTAAGTCAATTCCAGCATTTTTCCCCTAAATGAATGTGCTTTGCTTGGGCTAGCATGAACGTTATTTCTGCATTGCTTTTTGTTTTTTTCATATCAACTATTAATTTAAATAGGTTTCTTATTTTCTTACGCTTTTAATTTAATTGATGCATTAAAAACTGGCTGAAAAGTACTTGACTTAATAATTTTCTATATCCTTCAAGCTCAGCAAATAAAAGAACAGCAAGATGATGAAGCTCAGGCGAGATTAAAATACAAGTAGTAATAAAAGTGTTCTTGCTATTAAAGCCTATCTTTTATAATCCCCGCTTAATGTATTTAGCTATTTACAACTCACTAAACTGCATTTTTATACAAAATTTCATACGATAAAAAAAAAATGCTTATTAACATTCCTTTCAACAATGAAAATGATATATATAAAAAAAGACAAAACCTTTCATGGTTTTAGTGAGCAAGGGTTTCAAGACTTTCAAATACATTTATTTTTTAACATTAATATTTTTAACCCAAAATTGTAAAGAGGAGCAATTTTTATGGCTTTTATAAATGATCCTTGTATACTGAGATGTGGTGTGTGTGTAAGTGAGAGGTGAGATGATGGCATTTTCTCCGTATTTGCAAGTTCGACTGAACAGAGGAAGGCAGAAGAGATCGTGAGGGTAGATGGTGCGAGGATTATGTGCTGACGAGGAGAGAGGGAAAGCGGAAAACTCAACGATATTCAAACAGAAAGAGAAAGAGTGAGTGAGAAAAAAAATACATTAATTACAAAAGTAATTTTATAACTTGCTTTTACATCATTCATACTTTCATTGATACAGTTTTTCGTTGAATTTAGCCAAAGTTTTAAACGTCATGCAGTTCAAAAGAGGAACATAATATGATCCGTTGATCCGTTCTTTTGTATAATAGAGTTACATTGAAACATATGTTTATTTGAAATAGATAACTTGCACTATAATTTTTCTTCTTAAATGAAGGAGCATAAAAAGGTATACTTTGGATTTTTTTGTCACATTTTAATCCGTGTCTGTAAAGAAACTATTCTTAATGATGTACTACTCGCGTGACGTCATCGACATCTATCGTTAAAATAATGATGTAGAAAATGTGACGCCATGACGTCAGAATAAGCTGTCGGTATTTTCTTACGAGTTTCCGTGTGCTCTGAAATTAGGTACTATTTTTTCAGGACCTGAAAGTAAAAAGCCTTAGTGACCTTAGTCTCTGGGTCTATGGTATCGAGCTTTTAAAAATACATAATTATATTTGATTTTGAGGTTCTGAATTCCCCATTTAATTAAAATCAATAAACATTGAAACTCTAATGAGTCAACATGAAAAGTCTTTGCCATTTTCATTTCTTTGTTATGGCTAGAGTGGAAATTATACCTCATATGCGAATTAAAAGTAAGAGTGCTGCTAACGTCAGGTTTGATGACCATACGGATGGGAACAACGTTAAATGAATGATTTATATATATATATATATATAAATATATATATATATATATATATATATATATATATATATATATATATATATATATAGCTTAATAGCAAAAAATATAAAGAGAACTTGTAATTTGTTTAAAATTAAAACAATTAGAATTTTTTATAATAGTTATAACCATAAAATACACAGTGATATCCGTAATATATGGATATACAAGGCTTTAGTTCATAAAATTTCTTTGATGTAAGCAGCCGATAAATTTTTCATTTCGTCATATGATGATAGATCATGGTGGCCTATTTTGGAATACCATTTATTTGGGCGTTTATATGGTTACGATCACATGACGTGGTCTAGCCCGGATCAGCTGACGAAGCCTTAATTCTTAATATGATTATCATGTGAATGTACTGAACGTACTATGTGTCGTCAACTCAAAACCAGTCGGAAATTAAAATGTCTAATTTTTGCGTACGTACTGTGTCAATTAATTCTTCTTTTCCTCTCATTTTAGCTTGATTTATATAGCAATAATTTAATACAACAATATTATGTTCTGCAATTCCATTTAAATAAATTAGCTCATGTAAAGAGTAAAGAGGTAACTTTGGAATACCATTTCACTTTGTCTTGTACTCAGTAAAATTTTTTTAATAAAAAGTTGTTGACACGTACTTTTTCTTAATTAATTTGCATTCAAGTGACTAAAAAAGGAGTATCATTAAAACTCTTTACTTCTTGTTAACATGGATTGTTAAAAATACCAAAATAATTTACTTTGGTTAAGAAGCAATGTTTTAAATATTCCTCTTCACAGTAATATTTCATAATATATATATATATATATATATATATATATATATATATATATATATATATATATATAACAACATGAAATTTTAAATTTAACGCGACCTTTTAACTATTTCATTTATAAAAAAAAATGATTTTTTTTTATAGAGAATTAATTTTAGTACGCATTCCTTTGTTAAAATGCAATTGAAACGTAAATTAAAAACAATTATTTTTGCAACCACACTGATGACGCTTTTAAAAATGGTGCTCATGCCCAGAGAAAAAGGGGTCTAGAGAGGGGGAGAGAGAGAGAGGGGTGGGGGGAGAAGTTGTTTTGTTCAAATCGGATTTAACAAATATTTCACATTATTAAAAAAAAGTTTTGCAGAGAGCGCTTCTCACTTATAGTTGCTTCAAAATGCAATAAATCTCAAGCTCAATAACGCTCCTCCGCCTTCTCCACCACCGTAGCCACCGCTGCTGCTATTGCTGCGATTGCTGTAACAACCTCGAGAAGTAACGGGGGAAAAAAATAGTAGAGAAGTGTTCACAGCTCGGCTGCGTGTGGTACGTATAGCTGTACGTACCACACGCAGCTAGCTATATCCCTCGCAAAGAAACTTGGTTCCGGAACAGCCAGAATGCCACACCAAACTGATAATAAAATATACCCGTTAAACATGGCAGCAACTAACCATGAAGAGCACATCTATATAAACTTTTTTTTTTTTTTCCTTGAAAGCACAGAATGAAATTATCAATTGAATGAAACTAGACGAAAAGTAATATATCATAAATATTGTATTTAGGTCTTAGCTGTAAAATTGATTTTCAATACAGCAAATCAAAATATTCTCCCCTCATATTTTTACAGCGGAAAAGAATAACAACACTAACATGTTTTGTGAAGATAGATTTCAAATATTGTGTGATAAAGAGACTTGCAATTTTGTTGAGCGCTGCGGGTGGGTAGTAGGACATTCATGTGGCAATCGCCGCGGGGGTTTGGAGTGCAATAATGAATTATTGTGGTTCTCTTGTGGTCAGCAATACAGCACCAACCTACCAATTGCTTGCACATCGGCAGCATTGAGCACATTAATATGTCATTCTATAAATTTTGTCCGCATCATCCCCATAGTATTAAATATTGTCATATCATAGATATGTTTATTTAAAATAACCTCTCCCTTTCTCTCTTAATTTCATGACTTATGATTTAATACCAAAAATGAATAGTTAAAACTTTTTTATTTATCTTTTTTTTTTTTTTTTTTTGAGGGGCGGGGGTAATAATTTCATGTATTTTTTATATACTTCTCGGGTTTAATAATAATAAATACTACATACTGTACCTACATGGAGAAGAAAATCTAAGTTTTAACATTGCTTGAAGTCGTGTTTGACAAAAGACTTATAAGAAGAAAAATAAAGAAAAGACTAGAATTCAACTCGATCGCTACGAAGGGCTTGGAATGCTGATGCTATGTGCCATGAACATTGGTCGAGAATGCGAAAATTTTGTAAAGCATCTCCATTCAAGGTCTGTCTTAACATCCATTGACTTCCACTTGTTCCTCTAATAGCATGCGTGGTATTTTCTTTGCGCTTTATCGCTCTATGCAAATCCAGCTCTCAACGAGGAACGGAATTCCAGAACGATAGCCTTTGCCCTCACTTGTCCTCGATAGACGTTACCTTCACACCACCTCTACTTATCACTTCAACGCAATGTGAATTGCAACGCAAACTTGTAAAACTGTGAAGCTGTTTTTATTTCAACTTGTTTATATTTTCATAAATATAAATTTGATGGATTTAAAATAAAACAATAAAAACAAAAGCAAAATATAAACAATAATAATATAATAATACTATAATAAAATAAAACATTATGAGAACATAAATTATCTTGAATTAGCTCGTTAGTTATTGTTTCAGTTATCTTTATGTCAACAATACAATACTTTTATTGTTATAAGCAGAGCTCTTAATGAAACAATGTAGTAAAGTATTAATTATGTAGAACCAGTTCTGTATAAAAATATAATAATAATTGTTTTATTGGGTTAAAAAATCCATAACATGGAAGAAACAGCAAAAAAAATAAATAACACAAATGGTAGATTGAAAAAGGCAAATGCCCACACACAATATGATCATCCACTAAAAACTTGATGGTGAACGACTAAAATAAGAGTAAGTTGATTTAAGCCAAGTATTACAAAGCTAAACTAGTTTCAGTTGATACAGTGTAGCTCCAATTATTTTATTATTTCACCACAATACATACAATATCTAATAACACTGGGTGAGGATAGCAACAAAGTACCAATGACACTATATCATAGAAGTGGCTGCTATCCTTATATACTATACAAATACTACAACAAAGCCTGCGTAATCCATATGTAAATAATTAAACTGAGCAGTTTTTGTCAAAATATTACATTGAATATAATATTGTTTTACAGAACTTGATGAAAATTGTTGCTCTGTACAAGACTTGACATTATATACATATATGTTAAGTTTGTTCCATGCAGTGACTGATCTAATTACTAATTACAAAACCTTTTTTTATATATTTTCAAAGGAGCCTTGGGATTAATAAATATAATAAAATAGTTTCCCTCTTAATCTCTGATTCGACGACCACCAATTACAGTATGAGTAATTAATCAGCAATAAGTATTTAGAAGAGTAAAATAAATTAATTAATTAAAAAAATTATTTAATAAAACATAAATTGCATACTCTCCATAAAATGTAATTAATTCATTTATAAGCATTTTTAAATTTAAATATCGTTGAAAAAAGTAATAGCATGTAACAAACTCGTCATCGTCAATGAGAAAAAAGTACCTATTCGTTAATAATTTGTCATTATAATTAACTTATTCAAGAGTCGAGGGAAATTCCTCGTTCTCTCGTGGATATATTATTTCTATAATTATGAGTTTGGGTTTGTATATGAGAAGAAATTATTTTATTTTTTTATGTAAATAATTTGTATTTTGTAACTGTTGCATGTGAAGTGGATGTTCCGAGACGCAAAGATAAAATGTCTAAACACAGAAGATAGACAGAGTCAATTTACATGTTAGCAACATTACCTCTCCAAACAAAGGAATTTGATAGGAGTGACAACAAAGCCGAAGGAGAAGTATTTTCTCCTTGCGTCTGATATCACCGTAAATTGTGTTTTACTGCTTCAAGGATTTAGTCATCTTAGGCTGTCTTTTTGATAATTATCGATTTGATTTGACATATACAGTAGTAATCTATTAATTGCAATTAAAATGAAGCTATAATATAATTATTTTACGTTGTCTTGTTATCAAAATGTAATGCAGTTGAAATTAATAAATTTTCTTGTAAAACTTGTAGAGAAAAATTATTCATCAAATTTTAATTTGATTGTCTGGTTTACTTTATTTAGGATTTCCCTTGGCCACCCACCGTTTTCAGTTGTTTTTCAATGATATGATATCACCCCTCTCTTTTGTGCGGCCAATCATCATGACCGACTTAAATCAAAGTCACAACAATAGATAAGGAAGCATGCTAAGTATTACTTGTTTTTTACATTATCTAGGTGTTATTATTATTTTTTTTAAATGTATATATCCTGGACAGACTATTGTTAAGATGTTATGATAGCCCGATTACGGAAGATACAATATATGCATGGTTTGTTTATACACTCAAGCATTGCAGCCACAGACCGAGGTCCAGATCGCTGCAAGAGGCTGTCACCTCCCTCCCGACTCACATCGAGCGACAGCAGGCACGATGTGAATCACATATTCGAATCAGCCGCTTATCGCTGAGATATTGGTAAAATGTGATCAGTAACTATATATTGTTATGTAAGAGGGAATGTATGTAATGTAGCATTTTACTGTACTCAATCTGGGATAAAAAGACATAAACAATTGAGCGTTCCAACTGCCCTTATTCAATTTTCCATAATAATTTACTGATGCAATAACTTAACTTATTGAAACTGCAAAAGGGTAGTTTAGAAGTTAGTTCTTATAGTATGTAGACTCTATTATTGCTATGACGCTATGACTTGATATTGCCTAATTTACAACAGCTTTAATAAATTTATTTACTTCATAAGATATGCTATCAGATTAGGTGATTGCAATGAAAACTCAGCAAGACTCAGGAGCCAGGAGCTATTTGCTTTACTTTACTTTCATTTGTATCCTTAATAGACAATAATGGCTGCATTTTTTTTATTTCATAATGGAAAACCTACATGAAATTTTTTCATTGCAGAAATGAATAGAGGGTACCAAATTATGCTACTCTGAACTTTTTCTGATTTTTTTGAAACCCAGAACTATTTTTAAATAATTATTGGAAGTTCGGTCACGCCCCCTCAGACGTCAATAGGCGTCTCGGTCCCATCCTTTTTATAAAGTTACGTGACGTCATTAATAGCCAATCACAGTGCGAGAAAATGACGTCACGGTTGTCTCATCAGGTAGTACTGTACCACTCTAATTCAGATATTTCAAATATTTTTTTAAAATTAATTCCCGCACTCCAAAAAATCTGAAAAAATCAGAAAAGCATAATTTCATGTATATTTTCTAATTATGAAATATTAAAAAAATGCAACTATTATTACCTATTGCCTCTTCGCCATAGTTAAACTCTACTAAAATGTTTTTTAAGCTGTGCATATGAATTTTAACATAGTGAAATTAGTGATGTATAAAGTTTGGTATCTGTATCAATTTGTTGGTTTATTTAAATAAACCATCAATAATTCTTTCGTATAATATTAAAATTATAGTAAGATATGGACAGGGCACTAAAATCTTATAATAATGATTCAATTAAACAAGGTATTTATGAAAATGAGTTAGTTACATGGTCATGAAATTTGAGCAAATTTTGAATTCGTTGCTTCGTTAAAATGCTAAGGGATGTTCTATTTTTAGTTTTCAAAGACAATGCACACATCAGAGTAAATATTGAAAAGACCAAAAGTTGTAGAAAGAGTGATAGTATTAGCTTATAAATATGCGGAGGATGTCAAGGGATGGTCGGCTAGCTGACTGTCACGTACCTTGATGTATGAGACAGGTGGCAGCGACTTCTGCGAGTTTGCGTGCTGCGTGGAAAGCGTGAGTAGAGAGGTGACTCCAAGCGTGACACGCGCAGGCACCGCCTCAGGCTTGATCCAGAACGATATCCATGACATGATCACGATCAGGCAAGTTGGCACGTACGTGTGGAATAGGTAGTAGCCAAGGCGACGTTTCAATGTGAATGTCACTTCTAGACACGTGAAATTGCCTGAAACAATGCGACTTAAATGAAGACAAGCTGGAAGATTGAATGAGCTTACAAGCTAGAGTCGAGCATGCCACAAACCACTTACAAGCACATCACTCGCGAATCACAAACACTACATCAAAGTATATCGACAAAGTTTCACACAAAGCACGTACTTGTAAACCTAACATAAACTTTTAACAGCATTTATTTGTATGCACCATTTTGCTGCAAACACATACTTTATATACAGTATAGCAGTATAACTTAAATAAAATCTTTATTGTTTATTTATTTTTACTGATTTTAAAAAACAATGCATTAACTACGTGCAAGTAATAAATTTGTTTTTCAAAATTTCAATAATTTTTTCTTTTGTTTTTGACAGGTATCATAATTGAATTTTCCTTATACCCTTAATGGGCATTGAAGTGTATGAAACAGCAAAGTTAACGAAATGTAAACCTGTTTAAAATGTTTTTATTCTTATTTTTTTACATTCAGTTGGATAATAAAATAAAAATTTCTTACAAATTCACTAACATATCTGCGAGAAAAAAATTTGAATGATTTTGTACATGAATAATAAATTCTTTCAAAAATCAATAGTTTATATTTTATATTTCATGTTCAAAATTTATACGTTTATGAACTGTATATTTATTCATGTTCAAATAAATAATAATAAAAAAAAAACAGGTGAAGTGAAAAACATGTAAATATACTATTAATTTAAAATGTTTTATGTTGAAATTCTCTTTAACTGTTCCTACATAATTCTTATCGCAGAAGACGTGTTGTAATTAGGGCACCTTCTGTAACCATGTAGACGTTCACCATAAGGAACCATGAAAACCTTAATTAGAAAGGTCGTTGTTAGAGAATGGTGTTATTCACCTCCTAAATACACGGCATTTAGAAGCTCGTTTCTAGGCAAAGTGTAAAGGCACATAATGTATGCAGTATATTATAGAGATGTCGCAACCTTGGATGGATCTTAACTAATTAAGAATCATCATTTTGTGCAAAGCACTTGTAAATTGAGTTATAATATATCGGGAGCATTTCCTTAAAAAAAGTTATAAATTTAATGAGCTTTTTAATTAATATATAATTATATGATTTATTTTACTTGGTATCTGTATCAGGCAGTGATTGTTTCTATTGTAATTCAAAATATTTCGAGACGCCTCATGGCTATTCTGTCTCTGACATCGCTTTTTGATCTGTCTATATCATAAAGAGATAGTAGATAAAAAAAAACAATAAAAATTGCATGTGTGTTCAAAAAGGTATACATGCAATAAAATAAAAACTTCAATTAAAGAACAAATTTAACGTAAAAAAAGCTTCTTTATAATGAAAAAAAAGTCTGCAAAAGCATACTAATACAGCAACAATTTTGACAGTAATTATTTAAATCTGTTGTTCGTATTAATTAAAGTTGTGTATGAAATTGTAAAATCCATCATATATTTATAATTGGATATGGAATCACAAGTTGATTAAATTACCAAACAGGTTAAAATTATTAAATACATGTAAACAAAACCCCCACTTTTTTATATAGACTGTATATAGAGTTAAATTAAATGTAAATATAATTATATTTTAAAGCAAATTAATAAAATAATTAAATTGAAAGTTTGATAACTTGTAAATCACAGTGGAAGTTATGCAATTTATCTTTTAAATAGGTGATTTCCTTATGGAACCAGAGTAGCTAGCCACGATAATTTATAGAATCTACTTGACCACTAAAACAGAGCTAGAGCACATTCAGTGATATCTAGTTCACCTCGTTTGTCGTCATACATTTCAGCATTAGAGGTGAGAGAAACCTTAGCTTTTTATCAGGAGTGCAGTATATACCAAGTGGGGTTAGCTAGACCAAGGTAAAAGCACATCTGGTAGAACAGGCACTGTGAGGAAGTGTTATCATGTTCAACATCTGCATATCTAAATTTGGTGTAAAATAATACCTCCAATGCCATGAGCAAGTCTTATTAAATGAGGATGCTTGGTATAATCTACAAATAAATTTGTTTTGATTTTAAAATTTATTTTTAATTAATAAAATTTACTACTTACAATACCTATTCATTAATCGCTAGTTTACTATTTATTATTTATTGCTATAACTAGCAGCAGAATCTTACGTAATAAAAAATATCTATATTTTAATAGTATCTTAATTTTTGTGTCCATAAATCTAAAAATTAAGGCAATTAAAGTTATCAAAGGCTACCTTATCACTTGCAAACACCTTGGATCGTCGCTCGTATATAACTAAGCAGGCAAAAATAGCACGAAGATCTGTCTTACCATGAAAATATATAGATCTGTTCATCTTAGTGGAAGAATTAATGGTCTTATAACCCTTCTAGAACAGGGGTTTCGATCTAACTTATTTGCCAAAAATAAAAAAAAGAGGCAAAAGAGAACGAGGAAAAAGAATGTAAAGCTTATATTCCTCTTATTAGGTGATTATGATAGTGCATCGCTGTCAGCTTAACACAAAAGGAGAAAAAAAAAGGTGGTTTTAAAATATGTCCAGCTAACAGGTGATATGAAAATTTGTTTGCTACAATTATCATATATGTCACGTGTTAAAATATATAAAATTTATAATAAATTCAATTATAATTTTTTTTCTTATCGTATATATTCCTTAATGAAATTTATTTTAAAGCAAATTTATGTAATACTTTTTTTTCTCTTTTTTAAGTGTCATACTACACAACTATTCAAACAAAATTTATTAGCTTAAGTTATTTATTTTATACTACTAAGAATACAATGACTGCAATAACTTTTTGCCTTCTAAGATACCCTCAATTTTTCTAGTAAACTATATTTAAGAACTATAAATTATTTTCTTGTTAGTTTTGCAAGCTCTAACAGCAGTAATATTCATTAAAAAACATGTCAAAGTGAAACTTATATGCAGGCTTACCAGTACTTTATATTCAGTAGGTACGTATACTGACAAAGAATAATATAGGGCTTGCGCGTGTACGCCGATTGTGCTCAAGTAACGAGAGGGGTTGACGCACGCGCTGAGAGGTAAGAGCAGCTAGCAAACCATCCCGTGGCCAGTCGCTCTTCCTCCGCATCTACTAGAAAATATAACAGGTATCGAATATCGAATTTCAAATCCAGTTAAAATATAATGGCACTTATGTATTTTTTAGGTAAAAAAAAAGTTAGAAACAAGCATTTTTTTATTCTTTCTTTTGTGTTGGAAATTTTGCCGTAAAATAAAGTGTCTTTCAAACCAATATAAATCAATATACCATCACGAAATTTGACAGTATGGGTTTTAACGTTATGAACATAACACATTGAGTTTTACTGGCATCATGACCAAATTGGCTAGACAGCATATAAAATAGTCTATTATGAGACCTATCAAGTCCATAAAATTTATATATTGTGTATTATATTTTATTATATTGAGAAAGAAGATAAGTCTGAAATAAGCAGTCCATGGCAGAATAGATCATTCCTCCCATGACCTGTTGATCTAAAGCTGGTTAATCTATCTTATTTAGTTTATTCGTTTTGCAGTAGTATAATAAATCTTATTATTGTATCAGTAAAAAGATGTTGGACAGAGGTATAATGTTGAATTCCTTACACAATACTTTTTTTTTACAAGGATACACCCCTAAGAGCTTATACAGCTCGCGACGGGGTAATGGGTAGGGATAAGGTAGGTAACGGATGATGACCACGGCCTGTTACGCGTCCCAGCATTCGCTGAGGTGAGACTGAGGGAACGGACACAGTCAGGACAGACACCTTTACTTTTTCTCAATGGACCAAAGCGATGTCCAACGCCTGGGGAACCACACACAAGTGCATCACTGCACTGGGTAGAAACCGAGATGAATTTACCCTAGGGAGGGAGCAACGTGATTTTTACTTGAAACGGTCACCCATTCAAGTACTAACCACGCTCGACGTAGCCTGACTTCGGTGATCTAACGAGAACTGGTTAATGCACTGCGCCACGCTCAACCACAACCTTATTCCTTTAAAATAATATATGATACAATTATTTTGTTACTCAAATTTAATATAATTTTGTTTTAAATGCATGATATCACGTGATTACGCAAGTAAATTGGAATTAGATCATTATACGAGTTGATAGATCTATGTAGCAAAGGTGAAATAACTTTATGTAAAATAATGTTAATTTTTTTAAAGTATATTGATCCTCTATCAACAAATATTATTATACTGCCATTTTCTTTGAAATATCTATATAACTAGTTCTATACATTTACATATATATATGATGTATATAAATACTATGCGATATTATAGTATCAGATGTAAAATGGTTTTAAAATATTGTTTATTTTGTTAACTATTTACGATATTTCATATACAATATTAAAAAAGAGCAAAAAAATTTAATTAAAAAAAAAATGCATGCAAGAATTAAATTTATATATACCCTTCTAGCTCTCATCCTGACCAGCAAATTTTATTAATATTGATTTAATTTTTTCATGTAATTGAAAAGATTGACATTTTTATTTATTATTTCAGATGAAAGTAATAGGAAGTACATGTAAGTACGCTTCTTGATCTTCAAGAGACCATGACATTCATTACTCTTTCGCACATTAATATCACACGTAACATTTTAATCAATGGAAACGATTTCGTATTATATACTTCGGTTGTGTAATCAATGGAGGAAATTCGCTATAACAATAAAACAAAGATTGCTAGTAGAGATATTGAACGAGAATGAAAACAACAAAAAGGTCGAGTAAAAAAGTTTATGAAAGTAAGACCAATTCTTTCAAGAGGTACTGTGAACTTTATATTAATTTAATTTCTATATATTTTTTTCTTTTTTCATTTTATTCTTTTGTTTTTATTAAATAATGAAGTATTTCAAGGTATTTTTATTTTTTTTTTCAAAAATTAAAATGATCAATTTTAAAGAACTTTAATGAGATACAAATTTCACGTAATAATATAACATTTTATACAACCACATAATATCGCATTTAAATTTGTTTAAAAATAATTCATATTTATGCACATCACGCATATAAAGGGTATCAAATTACTATCGAATATTGTACACAATACATCTCCATTTCCTGCTTTATCTGACTGATGTTTGATATTCCTGATGCGCATGTTGTATATAGATGGAAGTGAATTTAATGCTAGCTGCATACAATCGACCGAGCTTACCCGTAGAGTAGAGCTGCGTGCAGTCTCCGGTGCTGTTGTTGACAATGTCAAGTTGCGGTAACTCGATGTGTTCGTCCACTACTAGTGGTACCATTGGGTCCCACACGAATACCAGATCATCTGTGGTGTGAGATACTGTAACAAAAACATATATATATATATATATATACTTTGTAAGCCAAGCGAATACTAAGCAACTTAAATTGTAAACACTCTAACACAATGTGTAAATTCGATTCTGTAGAAATGTCTGATTACCTATTATATAAATTTAATTTCAGATTTTAGTGATTCTATATTAATCAAAATACATTTTACTGTACGTGCAGATGAATGAGTGAAACGTTATTATTTAAATTATTATATCAAACTTTTCTATTGTTACAGTAAAAAAAATTAACAATAGTAACAATTGGTGGTGATATTTACTATGCACAGTTTTTCGTGTACTCAAAATTGATGGAACATTATTTTAGATACTAAAAATAATAATCATGGTGATTAAAATAATTGTGGCATGAAAGCAAAATATTTCTTGAAATAATGAAATCATAAACATATTAAATTGAAAAAATAAAAAATAAAATAAAAAATAAATACTTCATCTAACTATGAATTAGGTACCTACATTTAGTTTTTTATTATATTCTTTTATTGTACAATTCAGCGTCGAGGAATAAGGTTGCTTAGGGAATTTAATCTCTTTAGCCAGAGTAGAATATTTAATATTTATATTTTTTCACCAGTTATGCATCAAAAATTTAATATAACATCTGATTTTTTATATCTATAAATATAATGAAACTGGAAAGTTTTATTACACAGATCATGCATGTCTTCAAATTATTATTATTTATATTCTCGTACTTTGTAGTTTCTGATTAAACTAGAATGATTAAATTTATGTCACTTTATTTTGTTTTCTTATCTTTATGAAACGAATTAAAACAACTTCGTTATTTTATAGAAAATTCCATTAGCTGAAGGTTTGAGGCTATGGTTATTAACTTATTAAATACGAAGATTTAAATGTATTTTTGTTTTATCTTTTTTAAGTATTATAAGCTTAACAAAATTAATTATCATGATTCTGGTTTTACAGACATCAACAAGTCAATGTGCCAATTATCTCCTTAAGCAACTTCATATCTGCCAGAGGAACATAATAAATAGTGGTTTTCGCTTGCAGCATAATAAAATGAAAACAATCGAGTACAAAGTTGTTGAGTTTATATTATAAATAAATTTAATATAAGCTTGAATGCTAATTACATTATGAATTTCAGAGAAATATATATTTAATAAAATAGCTAGTTCGAAAGGATTTATTCCTTCGCATTTATAATCCAGTTTGTAATAAACACAAAAACAACTAGATTAGAAAATTAAGGTCAGCTAGACTGAACATTAATTTATTCTTAAGTCAACAAAATCGTGTATGAAAACATATTGTTGCTTGCTTAGATACCTTGTTTTACTGATAACTAATGGGATTAGGTCATGTTGTTATAATCTTCATACCAACTAATCTACGCTAGTACCCAATATCGGAATATACCCGTAAATTTGCATAGTGAAATTACTGTTAAACTACGTCAACCAATCAGATATCACAACAACACCGACAACGATGAGACAACATGCGTCTCTAGCATCCCTTTTAGTGTTAAGTGTATTGAAACTATTTTATCCCTTTTCCCTCGAGCATTATACAACAAGGCATGAGTGCCTATTGATGTTACGTTACCTCGACCTTGCCCGCCTGCCTGTCTTCCATGCATCTGTATATAGACCATATGTATATAATATGTATAATATAGAGTAGTATATCACTAGTATATATTTATATTATTACGTAGTGGGTGGGGAGAGTATGCATCCATCCGTTGTATAACTTGCAGTTTCAAGAAACTCTTGGGATTTACGATGACGTGTTATCTAACATGCCCGACAAACAGCATGATAAGTTTGTTTGCACACAAGGGAGGAGGTTGTAGGATTAACTTGAGTTAGAAGCTTAATTAGCTCATTCTCTTCCAGATTATATACATATATTGCGTAATTGTCGATTCCAATGGCCATTAAAATCATATTATAATTAGTTTCACAGTTCAATTAAAGATAATCAACCTAGAAGTATAGCTATAGCTCTGGCTTTTTATTTGAAAAAATTAATTTTAGATGATATATAATTTATGAGTGCCACTCTCAAAATTTTTGTTTGAGTATAAAAATAGAAATTAATGCATTTCCAGCTATACACAGTTGGAATACAAAATTGAATTGATTCCACATTTAATGTTTTATTGATGACGATCATGATAATATTAATTTTAAAATGGTCTGACACAATATGATGCAAAAAATATGAATAATTTAGAGATCCAATGTTTCTATATAAAGAAGCACAAATTGTATGATATAAAGATAAATTAAATTACGGAATAAACGTAAATTCTATTTATATTCACAATTTATTACAACCATTATTATGAATTCAAATAGTAATAACAAAATGTAATAAAGAACGCATTGAATTATTATAGGTTCCATGGTGTAAATGATTTTTAGATAACATATAGTCTTTTAATTGACCTATAAACCGTGCGTATTATATAACAGAATGCTTTTAAAGCTTTTAATAAATGTTTTGATCAATAAACCTATCCAATATTGGCAAAATATCCAATAAAATCAGTACACAGAAATAAAAGAGTAAATTCTTCCCATTTCTAGACATCAAAAAAAGCAACAACAAGCAAGCAAAAACAACAACAAACAATGAAATAAAAAAGAGTTACAGAAGCACAACATAACCGATGATACCCATAAAAAATAATATTACATTGAATTTATACTTTACTGAGGATGAGTTTTTTTTTTTTTTTTTTGCAATATATTTTCCTTGAAAAATAATTAAAACTGGGGAAAAAAATTATAATACATGATTAGATATATACACTCTCATGCATAAACCATTTTAGAGCTAGAGTTACAAAAACCACTTTAATATCTATATTATAATACGCTCCTCTGTTACCTCGCTGGATTATACTGCATATGTGCAACTACAACTTTTAACTGCAATAGCTTACAGTTTTATTGACTTTAACATGAAGTTATGGTGTTGATTGATTTCATGTTGTCTGTATTCTATTTGTTGTATATACTACATGTCAAATGTGCAGAGTATACGACGAGCTGTTGTGGTGGTAGCCAATCTGTCTACACTGTGAAGTTCTTTATGTGCATTCATGTGTTCTATCAGTTTACCGGCCGTTATTATAATGTATATATGTAATATACGTAGCAGCAGTGCCTACCAGGCAGACAGGCATGCATGCTATCTCGACTTTATAACAATAACTTATTTAGCATTGCAGTAACGTAAAATTATACTCGGATTAACTTTTGATTGATATACACAGACACATACATTGTAAAGATTGGTTTAAAAATATTATCTGTAAACCCAAAAAAAGTGTTTTTTGTTTTAATATTGTAATTTTATGTTATACAACAAATAAATTGCTACCTAAAATACATTAAGATTATAAATTGATGAAATTATTTTTTAATATAAAATCATTATAGCAAGTAAAAATTAATGTGTGTGTATTATTCAATAATTAACAAAATTATAGCAAAATAAGAGAAATTTATCCAAAGAAAACGTACGAGATCATTGTTTCATTTGAAAGCTACTTGTAAAACGTATTTGTATTTGCATATTCTGGTATTTTTTGTTGTGTGGTAATACGTGACATTATGACATTAGCTGCTGCAATTTTCTATTATTTGCATTGTGTAATTATTGAAAATGCATACATAAAAAACTTACTCCTTGCGGGGTAAACCAGCAACATTATTACCTCGGTTGTTGATGTCCGCGGCAAAATATAAAATTAAAAATTATGTATTTATAAGTAACGAACAATACCCTTGCAGTCTCTCTATACCCTGCTTTAACTTATAAAAAAGTTAAGGAGGAGGGGTGGGGGGGGCATTCCCATCTTCTGGATCTGTGTTGTTATAATTATAATATTGCTAGTCTATCAAAAGGTAATTTTGATGTATTGTCATGATAAATCTGCATCGTCGAAGGAGAAGGATTGAAAGCTTAAATGCTCCACCTATTTTTTCATTATTACTGCCAAAAAATACATTAAAAAGAATTAATCATTCCATTGTGTTATGTTTTAATGCCACTGTGATAGTGTACTGATGGTTTATCATGGTTAGTTAAGCCAGCCAGACGTGGATGAAGGGACACAGCTTTGCCTGGTTATAACTTTAATGAATATCTGTAATACCATCAACTAAGTTTACTTTATCACTTATTTAATCCCGTGTTTTATATGAAAACTTTATTAAATGGAAATTTAAAATATTTTATTAAATTGAGTTTTTTAAAGAATCTATGAATAAATAACACCCTTTTTTAATAAAGAAAGTAAAAAGTTGCTGCATTAATGATGGTAATTTATTTTTTAAATTGTTTGTTCTATTTTTAAACATGTCTTCTGTGAACTTTTAACCTTCTTCTTCAACCAAACACAAACTTATTCCAAGTTGGGAAAAGCATTTGCTCTCTTTCGTATTCCTTGCCAGTTGAATCCTGATTTATGATACTTGGGATCAGCTCACGACGAGAAAGAATGATTCAGGAAATGCAATCGGAGTTTATTTCCAAGAGTAATCTTTTTGCTTGCTTACTGGTTGCTCCAGGGATAGTTCCTTCTCAATGCCGGCCCAACGCTATATAATTCCCGTTCACGTGGCTTACATTACGCTGCTGCAAACTGTTGACTTGCGAGGCGTGCTGTGCTGCTGGCTCGTTGCAGCACTAATGCCGGTTGCAAAGTGATTAAGTGCGCTCTCGACATCGACACTGCATGCTCGGTCACCTGAGGCCTGAGAGTAGTCTGCTTGCTTGCCTATAACTGGCTGCAGCTTTCTGTTGCATGAAACCGGAAACAATCTGATTTCAAATTTAACGAAAAAAAAAATAAATAAATGACGTGATTTTTCGAAAGTAAATATTCCAAAACATAATTATATGTAAAGAAGAATATAAATTTACGGATAGAAAAACCTAGCATTTCAAACCAATGCCATTATTCTTCTTTTATTGGTAGAGATTTAATATATAATCTCATGTTTATTTTTTGTGTTCCATAGTAGATTGGAACTACCATTGAACTTAATTTGATGGAAATAGTTTAAACTACAGTCAAAATAATATACAGTTGCACATCGTGTTTGGAACTGTGTGTATACAATGACGATGACGGATTGAATTTGCTCAAATTGGTCGTGTTGCAATTCGAATATCCGGGTGATTTGTCTGCATAGCTCTATACTATAGTCCATCTATATACACCTCAATGGCGGCAATTTTCCTTGAGAGGTGGCACGCTCCACTGAACAAAATCGTACATTCACGTGAGCAGAATAGTAAGCTGAGACTCTTTTTTGCTAGGAAAATTGATGGCAGACTATGTATGTAGGGGAAAGTTGCTGCTGTTGCTGCAGAGTAGAAGTTGACGCAGGCACGGTCCGGTCGGTCTTCTCACCCGATGGGTACGCTCGTGTAATAATCAGTTCTACTGCTTGCCCTCTATCGTTGGGCCGCTTCACTGAGCACGCCTGTATTGGTACGAGCACTAACGGCAGCCAAATGTTTGCTTGAACGTGACTGTACAGTACTATACTTTTGTAATGAAGCACCAACTTTCTTTCACTGCAGAGGGTGGGAACTTGCTCCATTGAAATACCATTTATAGACCTGCCAAATAATAATTAACACACTAAAATGTTGAATTTGCTTTGCCAAAATATCGTAATGTAATATATGTATTGTATATAATTATATATATATGAATGACAAAATCAGCTTCAAAACCAGATTTACAATTTTCAATGAAAGGTACAATGCGGCTTTACAATTTATTCATAAAAAATACATATTATTATTATTATTATTGTGTAATAATAATTGTTTATCGTATTAAAATTACATGAAGGGAGATTATAAAATAAATCAATATGACACGCTTACTCAATTGGTGAACGAAAAATATAAAAACTTGTAATAAAAAAAAAAAAAAAAAAGTGAACATTGACTGAAAATTTAAAACAGTAAACTATATATTGTGATATTGAGTTTACATATACAAGCAGCAGATGATAAATTATGCATTTAAACATACATAACCATAAACCAAAGATAATAGTATTAGGTATAATGGCGTAGAACGGCAAATTGAAGAAATACGGTCCTCGACTATTTTCATCAACCTTTGAAATAATGACCCAAATAATCCAGCAGCCTATATCAATTATCAATAATTGGTGAAGAGTAGCTGACCAATGAAAAAAATGCACTTCCAAAAAACGGAATCAATTTTGATGTCACTGGAATAAGACATGGTGGCGACAGCCAAAGACTGTGTACTGGGATTCTTTATAAATAGTTCTTGGGCGATAGCGGCTGACTTCAAAGTAAGACATCCTGTCCATTCTATTATCGCTGACCATCAACATACAATTGTGATACAGGCAATTTATGTAAAATAAATTAATGACAGTTAATTTTGCCTTTTAATTTTTTAAGTAAGGAAACATTGTACTGCGTGCTGTTAAAGAACAGCACCGCCTCCTTCCCTGGTTTATTAATTGAGAAATTTTCTGTTGAAGTTATATAGCATTATGTCATTGTCAAAAACCTGTCTCATGGGAATTGAGATGGCTGGTGTCATAGTTGTCAAATATCGTTCAATACCTTTTATTTAACATGGTAATTTTTTTTGCCATTCTTCTGATAGATATACTCTACCATTCAGATTACATGTCATAGAAGACAGACTTATCAGCTTGCAATTTGACAACGGTGAAATATGGCATAAAAGTTGATAAGTCACGTTCAATATACGATTTATTACTTCAAATAAAATGTGATCACAACATTTTAAGGAAATGTCTCACGGATGTAAGCTTGCTATAAATACACTGCTCGTCATATTTATTAACCTTTTTTTGTCACATTTGTAGCTTCTGCTCTGCAGTCATTGGTGGATGTTTTTATTGCTCAAATAACGTTAAAAATTAAAATTTAAAAAATCTAGGAAAAGGTGTAGAATTTCGGACATTTCTTCTTTATTGTGGATCTACTCTTGGGGTCAATGACATTTTAATATTCTTTTAAAGAGGGTGGTTGATGGCTAATGAGACATTTAGATTGCGTGTATAGTATCTATACAAATGAACACAACAACAACGGACGGCATGTATAGAAAATCAACAAAAAATGTCTAGTGGAATGAGGTAGACGAGCACTAGGCGAGTGAGTCGAGGTGGTATGCACAGGCATTTCGAAACGTAACATAGGGCCGGAAGAGCTACATATGCTAGGAAGCAGAGTACGTGTGACTTGCCTGCCAGCCTGCCACGCAACCAGAAGCAAATTTATGGCGCTCCAACCAAAATCGAACGACCAACCGACAACACAGCACCAGTAGTAGCCAGTAACTTTATTGTCTGAGAAATAAATCAACAATGGCAGAAAATCTGAATAAATACGTTTTATTTAAAAATATATATGTATATATATAATTTTATATACATCCGATATCACTTGATCGATAGTAAAAAAAAAAAAAAAATTATTCACGATGAAACTTGTAGATCATATTATATTCCATCTTTATGACTATAATCTATATTATATACATGAAGCTATTTAAATTTGATTAGTTTAAAAAAGCTTTTATGAATGCCATTTGGATTATTATGCAGCGAGAAAGTAAGAGAGATATTTGTTGTGTATTAAAATTATACGCACTAGAGTATTTTTGTGAAGCCTTTTTCTTCTAAATTTCATTGGATTTTGCATTTTTACATGTATATATAATTAGTTAAAATCTATTTATAAATTAAGTAAGAGTGAGAATGATGATGATGATGATGATGATGATGATGAAGACGAAAATAAAGAATTAATTATGAATTGAAATACAATGAACTCTAAAACAATTAATGGTAACTATTATGTAAATGTTGCTTTGCTGTTAGAAGTAAGTAACGATGAACGTCCCCGTCTCCTACATGTCTTGTTTATGGTTTATTCTAAGAATTATATATTATATTCTTTGTATACAACAACTTTTTTGTATTGCTCTATACAAAAGTTTAAATGTTACAACATAAAAACTCACAATGTTTTCTTCCAAAGAATTTTCTTACTTTGTTTATTATTATTATTATTAAATTTACATAACAATCACGAAAGATGTAAAATGAAGAGAACATATTTGTATTTTCATATATGGATGAAACGAACAAACAAACATAGCCCTTTCTAACTTAAAATGTACTTCTTACATAATAATATCATAATCTTTGTGCTTTGCATTCTCAAATACTGAACCCATACTGAACGTTAAGTAAGCAAGCACTTCTAAGGTACAAAAGTTTCTCTTTCTCTGTTATTCTATAATCCTGTTCATTGTAGATGATGGTAGCAGTAAGAGTTAACACGGCATGTAATATGGTGTAGCATAATTTGCAAGTAATGTATAGCCATGTGATTATAATAATGTATAATGGTATAATTATACAATTTATACATATACACATACATAGTGCCTTATTTACATAAACATGAAACAGAAAAAAAGTTCTCTTGTGAATTGCAAATAATGTAATTAAAATTTGCTTTTAAAAGTTATTAACACCATCAACAAATTCGTATGAAATAAAAATACATACAGTTGTACATGATGTGAGAATAAAACAATAAAAAAATAATATTTAATATTTTTTAAATATTCTTTATAATGTTATGGAACTTATTCCTTACAAAAAAAAAAAAAAAAGGATTAGTGAAATACGTATATTTTTATTATCCATCAACTCATTATACTATCTCAATTATTTTATATTATTTTATTTTGTTCCTTTTGCCTGCTTTAAAATTTATATTTTAAATATAATATATACATATTATTATTTTTATAAAGGCAGAACGGATGCATCCAAAGCGACATTCTTAGTAGTAGGTATAGTATCATGTATGTCATAACAGAGAGGGTTCCGCATAAATTTCCCTCTTATTTTCTGTATAGCGTCCCCGTTGTGCAATGTTACCTTTACCTGCCACGTGTAATGTAATTCCTCGGAGCATACCGAATACCTTACCCATATTATACTTAAGTAGCACACACGGATGCAAGACCTCGTCTTCTTTCCGCCACCCTTCTTCCCACGTAACTGCCTACCACCCACATCTACTTTAGTAAAAAGGCATGCAAAGTGAAATCATGCATGTGTATGTATTTATATATGAAACAAAGATCTCCATAAATTTTCATGCATGTAAATTCATTTAACTTATTTAAAAAAGATGCAAGGTAAAGAAAAAATGAGTAAAACAGCTTGTTGCTATTTTATTACAAATTCAGTTATTATATAAAAAGAAAAAAAAAAAGCTTTTGGGTATACGAGTAAACCAATGACTGTTAAAAAAATAATAATGTATTTTTATTACGTTTAGTTGTTAAATTGAATTTCACACCCCCCTTTTTTTTCTTTTGATCGTAAGCGTTTAAAATGATTGTGTTTAATTTTAAAATATAATTGTTTAAAGTTGCTGGAACGAAAAGTTATATATATATATAAAAAAAAATGTGGTGTTTTATTCACACATTTATATAAAATGTCATGTATTCTACAGTTACTAACAGAGAACATGGAAGTCATAAAAAGGAGCTTTTAATTTCTTTCACTGCTGTCATCACAATGATAGCTCCTTTGAATTTGGACTTTGCAAAAGTTCACATTTTATTATCTGTGAGCTTACTACTCTGGTACCGGTAGTATAGTGCCAGCAGACCAGCTTTAGAATAAAGGAATGAAATTTATTTTACTAAACTGCATAGAAAAAGTTGGAAGTTACGCACGTCTTCGTAACACAGAAGCATTCAGGAATAGATTAGGATTATTATTTTGGCATTCCCTATTGTGCTGCGCGCGGCCGCCATTACCCCTGCTAGTACAAATGTAGGCTAATCGCTGTACAAGTAAAGCTGAGGGTTGGCCTAATATTCGGGGGTTAGATGGTGCAAACAATAGTAACCGATTCGCCTTTTAATTCAATTGGTAACTTATGTTGCATTATATTAAAGAATAAGAGACTGAGGATTTATCATATTTATAAATAGAAATATTATATAAATTGTGTTATAAATTTTCTTATTTTAATGCCTTTATATTTGCTGTAGTTGAGTAATTTGATGTTAATTTTATTTTGTAATTTCAGCCTCGAACTCAACAGCAATTATGTAGCTGAGTTAGCAGCTAATCAAATGAGTTTCATGTTGTTTGAGATCAAAAAGCTAGTCAAAGAAGATTTCTGACTCTTTAGATGCCGATTTTTGGGGAAAGAGTTGAAAAAAGACACGAAAGAAAAGTAAAGCGTTTATAGACAGGTACGGTAGAAATTATTTTTATCATTTTTTTTTTAGTTGCTACATTAATTCCAATTAGCATTCAACTTTGACGTTTAATAATTGATTAAATTTGATACTTGAAAATAAAATTGATTGAAAGCAAGTTTGGATACACGTAAAATAAAACCAATATAAAATCTCAAAACTGAAAGATATATAGCATTTTCATTTTCAAATTTTCAAATTTACTGAATAAAAAGATATAATAGTTGACAATTGCTCGTTTTCTTCAGCTATAACTTTTTATTTGTGTATATAATATATATATATATATATATATATATATATATATATATATATATATATATATATATATATATATATATATATATATATATATATATATATATATATATATGTGTGTATGTATGTAAGTAATCAAAAGCAAAATATCATTGTAAAGACGTGGTATTGTAATTAGTTTTCCAGTGCTTATTTTATTTATTTATCCTCAAGATTTAATGGCACAGCATCTATGGTAAACATTTTAACGTTGTAACTATGATATTTTGATTTCTCATGCGTGTTATTCTAATCAATAATTTAATTTAAATAATCCATGTAGAGTATAATACTTTTACGTGTAATATAAATATAATGAAGTACTTTTGGCTCGGAATAATAAAAAAATATATGAACACCAGCAGCTATTTAATAATTGAATTAAGGCCAATATAACATAAAAGAACTGTATAATTTATAAGCATGCAATAAAATTATAAGTTAAGCGAAAACGTAATCTGATATATTTTACGAAGAATTTTTTATTTATCTTTTTTTTTTAAACTTGACTGAAATTTAATTAAATCTGTTTCACGCGTGACGGGTTGCTAGTCAAGTTAATTATGACAGCGCTTTGACTGCATGCGTTGCCCACTAAAATATATGTATATATTATGTACTATACACCTCGGGACAGCTTGAACGTCACTCGAACTTCAGCATAAAGAGACAATAATTAAAGATATGTACTTTTTAAATTTTGAGAGATTTAAAAAAAGATCACCGAGTCTAGCCAACATGTTACAAAATATTCAAGATCGTAGCGTCTACATCTCTAATGAACTGCGTTGTATGCCGCTAAACATGTAACATTCATGTTGTTCCGAAGTGTATACATACATGTAATGATTACTCTCACCTTTGAATTAAAAATGTGCATCTCTTATTCAATGGTACCTGAGTGAATGCTTTACGCCGGCGGGTAGCGCACATTGCACGGTACAGCGAACGGCGTATGCATGAGGGAGGAGCACTGTTTGTAATGCCCGCCGGCTTCTCGCACTCATGTGCTGGTCCTAACGAGCTGTACACTAGCATGACATCGCGCTGCCACTTTCAAGACCCCACCTACCACTTTACCGAATTTCTCTGCATATCTCTTGTTCCAACTAAACATATTTAATTCATAAAATTATAACACAAACAAAAATTTGTTAAGCATCAGTGTTGCAGAACAATATATAATATATTTTTAGCTGCGTAATTAGTGTGATTACTCTTTTATTTCGTATAATATTATATTATAATGTTACATTAATGATATTATGAATATAACCTTTACTTTATAGAATTTTTAATAATATAACAAATTTTCCATGTTCGTATATACAAGAAGGTTGTCTCAAGAAACCTATAGCTACTTGTTCAGTGTTGTACTACGCTGATTGTCATATTCTCTTGTTGTACAATTGGTATTCTGTCTGCCTTGAGAAATGAATTGCCCCAATTACTTTATTGAGTGTTATGGTAGCTGATGAAAAATATACACTTTTTAAGTTGAGTTGGAAATGCATAGTAAAAGTAAATATTACATACAATTGTCGCTAAATATATAATAATATATGCTTATATTTCAATCACCCTTGATGTTGAAATTATTACTAAATTATTATCATCAATCAACTTCTCCAAAATAAAGCAAAGTTATGCTAAATGTTTAAACTGAAATCTAATAAATTTTAATGCATTAAATAAAAATAATAAAAACGTATCTTAAACTGAACGTGTAATAATAATTTTCAATATATTATGTACCTAATTTTTAATGATGAACTTATTAACAAGTATATTGTAATGTAATGAGCTAATGAGAACTGTTAATTGCTGTATTTAAGTATAATAATAAGAATCAACGGTTCATAATGTTACCTACTTACACTCATTACTTTGGCTACTCTTGGTGCTACCATCAACCCCTCCCTCGTTCTTTCATATTATACTTCTCATTTTATTCTTCTCTCATGTTCTCTTGTTATTACAAGAAAAGTTTATTTAGCTTTTAGGCAATCCTTATGCTACGTGATTTGGGAGAGCAAAGTGTGTAGAAAGAAGCAGATGAAGAGGAGCGTGTGCCGGTGCTGCGTGCTTGTATGCGTGCGTGCGTGGTGCGTTGCACGCCCGCCCGCTTCACGACTGCTTGCAGTACCCGCGAGCTTTACGCGACGTGTCACAATGATGCTTATAGTTTATAATTGCTTGTACGCTGTTCTGTGCATATCACAGATTCACACCATCTGCACCCTCTAATGAGTGAGCAGAGAGTATAATTATAGTTAAAATAACAATGAAACAATTTAATGTTGTATAGTTATTATTTACGTATCGTATATATTACATTTATTAGTTATTCACAGGAATTTTAGAAAGACTGCAAATCAAGTTTTTTTTTATTATTATTGTTTTTACTGAATCTATGAAATTAATTGTGCATTTTATTCTTCTGCGAAGAAAAATAAAACAAGGAAAAAAAGTAATACTTGTTTGAATGGAATCACTAATCACTATATTTTAACTTACACTGCTTACTATTCAACTGATGCAAAACATCGTAATTCAAATAGCTGCCTAAAATAAATTTATTTTGAAATTAAAATGCTATAAAAAGAGATTTAACACTGTTCTACAAGAACTAAAGTTTTAATACATTTTTCTTTCCCAAAAGTTTTTATCCTTCAGGCGCATACAAAATTTTATTGACTTGTTTTATTACTAATTTAATATACCTTTTGTATCATCAACCCAAAATTTAATACTTTTGTTTGATGAGAATTTGTTGTGAACATTTGATGAATATGCATACCATACTCTAATAAATTAATCAACATACAAACTCGATCGGAATTAAGTACAAAAGAAATAAAAATTGAAAAAAGTGCTTACAAAAATCTAATGTATAATAATTTTTAAGTTAAGTATAATATAATATTGGATAATGAAGCTATTATTGTCTTACATCCATGACTGAATTAAAAAAAAAAAAAAACGCACCAATCAAGTTTGTCAAAAGATAATTTCTGCAATAGATGTGAAATATTTTTCATTTTATTGTATATTTTACTATATTTATAATAAGATTATAATATAAATGCAAGGTAAGATAAGGTATTTAGTACACAGTTCTGTGTTTGAGCGTTCCATGTAAGTTGTATACATTAAAGAGTATTGCAGATTTTGATATACCGCCTTTAAAATTTAAGCTACAATAAATGAGCTCTAAATTTATTCTGTTTAAATATGCTAAAATTAAGAATACTCGGAACAAGAGAGAGAGAGAGAGAGAGAGAGAGAGAGAGATGATAAAGAGTGTCAACATTTAATAATTGCATACTAAAATGATATGATTTTGACATTTCACTGTCAAGTGTCACGATAACAAAAAGTTAAAAGGCAAATGAAGTTTTAGTGGCATGGTTTTGTACCTTAAAAGGTCCATTTTTCCACTGAACCACCGGAGAGAGATAGGAAAAGATGGTCATGAAAGGTTTTTACTACCATGGCCAAGTCATCTATCTCAACAGTTGCCTAATTCTCGATATTATATTATATTATATTATATTATATTATATTATATTATATTATATTATATTATATTATATTATATTATATTATATTATATTATATTATATTATATTATATTATATTATATTATATTATATTATATTATATTATATTATATTATATTATATTATATTATATTATATTATATTATATTATATTATATTATATTATATTATATCGAGAAAACGTTGAAATCTCATGCAGTTAGGATGGTTCATTTGATAGTAATGCCATTAATAAAATTAATTCCCAAATGCACTATGAGTGGACTTAGTACTCAGAATATTTGACAAAAAGTCCTTAGTTCATCTCTCTGCATCGGAATTTATGTGCTCCATACATTGAATTAGACATTAATTAGAATATCAAAAAGAGTAATTAAACACATTGCATGCAAATTCGTTTGTACTTACAGCTCTCGATCTTCATGGCGCATTGCTGAGTATCATGCGGGTAGCTCTTGAAATTCATCGCACATGATAAAATTAATGTAAGCCTGAAATCAGAAAAAAAAATTATACACATTAACTTTTGGTTTTACCCTATCTGTGAGAGGATTTTTTAATTAAATTAAAATGAGTAATTTACAAGTATAATGTTATATCAAAATTATGTATCTTTTAAAAAACTTTTTCTATAGCGTAAAAGGTACGCAAGTAAAATTAAGAAAACTAAAGATAAAGCCTTAATAGCATGTCTTATTTTGCCTGTTAGCTGCTGCTTGAGAAAAAAGAATTTTAAAGAATATTTTACAAAAAAAAATATATATATAATTATATATATATATATATATATATATATATATATATATATATATATATATATATATATATATATATATATATATATATATATATATATATATTAAAGCCAAGAGAGAAACTGAGAAGAGAGCACATCAAAATGTGAAGTGAATAATCTACTAAGGTAACGGTAATAAAATACACTAAATAAGCTTGAGCTAAAAAAAAAAAAAAAAATTAATAAAAAAATGAAAATGAAAATTTTACAACATTTATATCGGAATAATATCGGAATATAGATATTTTAAGATCAAAAGAATGTGTGTTTCCATTATAAAATAACTTCATCTTAATAGAAAGGCGAAGTTCATATCAACTCACGTTTCTTTTAATGGTTACCTATTCCATCCATAGACTTAATATATTATTCCTATATATTCCTTCTACAACCCATTAAAATGTCTGCACCCTCTTAAACACATAACCGCTGAACGTTCAGTGATAATGGCACGAGAATGAACTTATTGATATAGTTTAAAATGAAATTTGATCATTATTCTTTACTAAAGAAACATTAAATTAATGAACAGAACAAACATTATAATATTATAGATAAAATGACGATACTGTATTAAGCAATTTTTAATGTTTTATAATTGAGATGCCATGATTAGCGTACAGCTGTTGCGAATTGAGACAGAAGAAAGCCTAATAAATTTGTTGATTGCCGTTAAACGTGTTTCTTGTCACATCACAAACTTCAATTGCAGCCACAACTTATTACGAATTCAGCGTTTTCTTAAATGTGTTAATCGATAAGTCCACCCTCATTCACTTTTATCTCTCATGCGAAGCCTGTGGTACCGATAATTGAATAAAATTTATTAAAAATATGAATAGAGCAGTTGTAAGTTTTACTATAATCTTAGGTCTTAGGTTGTAAGGGAAAAATAAGTTACCTTAAATATGTTTTGATTCCCTCATTAGCATACAGTGCTTTTGGAAAACAAAATTAAATTGTAATTATAGCTAATTAATAAAAAAAAGGCTTCTCTTTAAAGACTTTAAAAAAATTAGGTGATTGCTGGCAAAAATTTTAAATTGCACCATATGTCTTTAATACAAAGCGTAGAAACCACGGGAATACGTACAATGGAGATAGTGATAAGAATTTTGCTTCCTTCCTTTATTCTATTAGTATTGTACTCTAAAAGAAAAAAAATATGAGTGAGTGGAGGAGGCACTGCTTGCCCAAGTTGAACCACATAGCCAAAGCAAGCTGATTGAGGCATGGTACCATGCTTATAATAGTTATAATGCTTAGGTTATATCACGCTATTTATAACTTAGAAAGTGAAATAATTATCTTCTAATTTACCATCGTTATATATATATATATATATATAATAACATAATAATAAAAAAATATATTTACAGTATTTATCTATTCACTGTGTGACATGTGTTCGCTACTATTTGTAGGCAAAAAAATATATTTTACTTGTAATTCAATAAGAAACGGTAGTTAAGATCTTTGAACTGGATACAACTGCAAGCAGACGGTACAACGAGACTCCCTAGAATTACTTCCTACAACAACTATACCTAGGCTAACTTGTAAGACCAAATGCTGTCCCACCTTTTTATACATTTTGGCATCCTGCCTAATAGAAACTTTTTGACTGTTCTGAGAGTGTCTGCAAGCATATGATTCAAACATTCAAACCAGGCTCTCTTCTTGTGACACACAATACCAACAGCTCAAAAGCAAGAGCTAATTAATTACTACATTACTAAGGTTTAATCTTCTTGCATGTTCAAAAGGATATATAATTTAGATAGTAGATAATAATTAGTTTAGTATGTTTAAGTTAGGTATTACTGACAGTGAGTATAATAGACTTACAACTTAAACACAAATTATTATCATTTTACAGTAGAAAAAAAAATCAAAATTGTTAATAACACATTATTTTTGTGTCGAATGATGGAACTGTATCTTACTTGACCATGTAAAGAATCGTTTTGTCTTGATAAAGCCATATGTAGTGATTTGGAACTGTCATCTCTTGAAACGTTACTTTCTTGGCGTTTTTGAAAAACGAGTCTGGTCGCCACATGAGCTTGAGCCAACTAACTGGAAGAAGACGGTATTCTGACGTCATGTTGTCCGGAAGTTTCAACCTCGAGTCCTTCCAGCTCTGTGCGAAGAAAATATCCGCTGCAAACGTCTGAAACAATACAAGTGCATGCCATAAATTTACTGCAAAATTATTTATTCAATACTTGAGTTCTTCATGTAATTTACAGCAAACAATAAATCAAATTTTGTTGCCGAGTAAAAGTTAAATAACATCGATCTGGCGAATAAAAATGTATTACTGTCCCCAAACTTTTTTAAATTTTATTTAAGGTAATTTCTTTTATATAGAAAATATTTATTTTCTTATAATCAATCGTGATGCATTTTACAGTACTTACAGTGTCACGCTTACAGTCCATTAAGTATTATATTGATGTAGTTTGTATAAAAGAAAATTAAGTTATTTTAAAACAGTACATCCTATACTTTTAGATTTTAGAATTGCATTAACTATAAGAAGAAGAAGAAAAATTTATGCCTCAAAATATTTAAATATATAAAGGGATGAACATAATATTTTGAGATATATATTACAATATTTTTATTTTCTCTTACAATTTTCAACTTATTTTGCAACTTAAATTTAATTGTTAAATTTGATAAATTTCAAAATTTTACTATTTTACTTCAACAGACATGGTTAATATGAGAGTAAAATTTTATAAATGTCATGGGTGTAAGATCAACTGCGCTTTATGTTAGAAATGTGTTGTGTACAGGATTGAAATCTATATGTATCTGTTGTCTGTGTTGTCAGTAATATGAACGTCAACTGAATGACAATTAAATTGATGCTATAGCGAGCATATTATGTCAGTGTTACTACATAAGTTGATGCATACTTAGAAAAGCAAAGATATCTCATTAGGAATTGATAGGTTAGCCACTCAGTTTTGTCTAGATCTAAATAATGGCCACTTTATGGTAATGTGTGACTTTATATATAAAATTTCTTGACGTGTAATGTCACACAGTAACGTACACATGGTGGTGTTTAATACTGTTCCGTTGACGACGGATAATGTTATTCTTATGAGGCGTCGTCAACGGATGCGTATTAAACACCGTCATTTGAACGGAGTAAGTGTTACTTTAGCACACGACCAGAGCACGGTTGTAAGTGTGCTTTGTGAATATATGCATAGCTTACCTTCTTGTTCTCAGTACCGTGTGCACTGCTGTGTGGTACGCCACGTGAATGAGGGCCATGATGGCCACTTAACATGGCCCCAAATGAGTTCATTTGATTGCGCTCATGGAGCGACGCTATTATATGCAACTCGAGGCAAGCAAGGCACTTCTCAAGCGTGGATCTCTCTCCTCTCTATGCTCAATTTTTTCATATTTTACGAAAGGATGAATTTTACCACACAAAATTTACCGACCTCATCAACGTGTAAATAAAGTATCACATCAACGTTTATTTTGAACATTAAATATTTTATTAGTTTGATAAAAAAAAACGTGAACATAACATTTAGGTATATCGTCTTATTTGGAAAAGTGAAAATATGAAATTATCAATGCCATTATTTTTATGAACAGAATACTTGTCCTATACAAAAAATATTGGATTTTATTCATTTTAGTGACATTTATTTATTTAATTATCGGTAGAGAATTTTCCCACCGTAATTACTTTATCCTGGATACTTTTTATTGTTATTATTATCTATAATGTAGCTCGTAATTTAACGAAAAAAGTATAAAAAAGGGGTATGTAGGATATATGAAACGAGGATTGTATTTTAGTTTGACACATCTGCAACCATTAACCAAATGCAGTTAACCCTGTGTGAGCTGGCATTCATTGTTGGAAATCAACGCATGTCCTCCACCCTCTGATGCCGGCCACTGCTAATATTGCTGGGTTATTTATACGGCCATGCATACGCCACTAATTACATGCGCATAGTAGTTATTAGACTTTAATCAATTCAAACTGCTGTCTGAATGAATCACGTACAAACGTACGTTGTGGTACTGCCAAAAGGCCAAAAGACATCAGACTATATAGCATTTTATACTAGAGGCATATATATTTATTGCTCTATTGATTCTAAAAAGAAAAAAAAGTAAACAAATAAAACGATAGAAAGGAAAAGAAAGAAAGATAAAAGGGAAGATGTACGGTTTCTCATCTCTGCCTCCTGTGTCCTATATTTGTTGGGTTTCTAACCGAAATAAATAAAGCTCTGTCGCAGTTGTTGATATGAAAATGAAATGTTAATATTAATTCATATTTTTGTATATTTCATTTATATATCACGTGATCCGTATAGATAAATATTAATTATTATGAATAATTTATATATAAAAAAATTAATGAACCAAGGTTTTCGTTTGTGTTTCATACCTTTTCTTTGGAATTATTTTCATTTTACCGTAAAATTGATGTGCAGAGAGAAATATAAGATGCACAACCGCCACTTCGTGCAGGTTTTTGGCTTATACTACAACCTTATTATCTTTATGCTGGGTGAAATTATTATAAATTGAATAAATCGTAAAATGAGATTTAATTTTCCTCTTTTTTTTTTGTAGTTCTCTCCAATAATAATTCAAAGTCTCAAATCATATTTGCAAAAACTTTCTTAGTTTATTAAATATATATAAATATATATATATATATATATATATATATATATATATATATATATATATATATATATATATATATATATATATATATATGTGTGTGTGTGTGTGTGTGTGTGTGTGTATTCTGAAATATTTATTTTCTGTTAGAAAGTTTCAAAAGCTAATAATTTGCTTTGCTGATAAATATGCAAAAGTATTGATTGCTTTTTTCAATTAATATTGTAAGGCAAGCATTGCTTGATCCCCTACACTCAATGTTGTTTTCTTGTTATTGGCTGTCACAGGAAGGCTGCGGCAGCGTTAGAAGCTGAGGATTATGGTGCTAGGTCCAACTTTACTAACCGTAACCCATTTCAGAGATATCGAGTCAGTAGAAGTCACGGCTGCTGCGGCAAAAAGTCTGAAGACGTAACTATATCACGTAAGCCATGTTCTCTATTTTATGTGCTACCTTTTAGCAAGAGCGGAAAGTAAATTTAATGGAATTCATTTCCACTTTGCTTTGTTGTATTATGTGAACATATCAACAATATAACTAGGAAAGTAAACAGTGCCAAGATTAGTTAAAGTGTTAATTAACAGAGATGTTTAATTAGATTGCTTTGAATCTTATCACATTTAATTAAATACCAAACCTTTCTTCCAAAGTAAAAAATCAGATCGCGATTGTCTTAGATTATAAAATACTGCCACAGAAGCGTGTCTTTCCTAACAGTTGTGCCACCGTAAATATCAGCTTTATACGATTTCACATCCTAAATCATTCGTTTGAATTGTTTCAATAATCCTAAACTCAGTAACTCACTGTGTATATAATAGCGTAAAGAATTAAGTTCCATTAGCTTTCAAACTTCATCCATCCATTGAAAAAATTGATTTATGCGATAAAACAATCAAAACCTTAATGTTATAAATAAATATATAAATGAAAATGTTTAATATTATATATATATATATATATATATATATATATATATATATATATATATATATAATTAAATTATACGGTTACGCTAAGTAGACATTAATTAATAGTTTTTTATTTGAGATACATTATACACAATCACTTCAAGAATTAAAAAAAAAATACATTATTATTCCAATGCTTTGAATGCTGTAGAATGGAAGAGGCAAATTATTGTAGTTTAAGAAAGAAAGATTTTGCTCGCTTTATATGCTTTACGTGGCTTACACCCTCCATCGAGTTAATGATTCGTTTCTCCCCACCGCAGTGGCACGTGTCAAACGAATGTACTTGGAGAAGGGGAATTACCCAGGTAGAATGCAGAGCTCTCTCACAATCACAATGTGACCCGAATTTGTCACTTACTGTATTACGTCTTACTTACTCAAATCAGACTACTCGCCTCTGCTCAGTAAGAACATGAAACTCTTTATCATTTATTCAACCAAAGTATTCGTTTTTCTTGTTATTCATATCTCTCTTCTTTCGTTCTTCAGACTAATTTCAAACCATTTATCTTCTTTATTTTTACAATATTACGAGAAATTTTCTTCATTTGAATTTTATAAATGTTCTAAAAATTTGCATTAAAAAGAGAAACAAGGTACCATTACTTATTAAAAGAAAGTACCAAGTAGAGAACTAAATATAAAATACTGTTTAGATACAGATAGAGGACTGTATTTTTTCAATTTTAAATATATTTATACATAAGAACAGAATATTTTCAAAAATCGCACATAAAAATATTGAATTTATTACGCTTTGAAAATATTCAATTCTTGTGACATATATATCAAGGAGGTTTAGACTTAGTAATATTTGAAATAATTTTACAATAATTTACAATTCAAAATTTAAGTTCTAAATTCAGTATTTGAAGTTACAAGTTTTATGATTGTCTATTATAGCTCTTAGCTGTTACTCCTATATTAATGATATTATATGACAATATTTATGATATATTATGTTCTTTCTGTATTCTGTACTCACGACGACCAGTAGTGCATGGTCCTGGCTGAACATTAGCGCATGCAGAAGAGACTAAAAACGTGTGAATACTGGAAGATATGTACATAAAGATTGGGGGTAGGGGACGCAAGAATCACATAAGCTTTCTTTTCGGGCAAAGCTGATAACGACACTGTTATAAATATTGTATGAGCACCTGAACTCATGAATGAAACGATTCCTCACAATGCACAAGATGTTTTAAAATTATTCATATTTAAAAATAAATGAATTCTATTGGCTGCCAGACATCTCACTGTCAGTACGTTCATAATTCTTCAGATATTATGATTAAGTATAATATGATATAATAATTAATATTCAGACTGCTTGGCAATGAAATACAGCATGTTTAGAATGGTTATTAGTATACCATCCAAAAAGATAAGTAGGACTACTATTGAAACGCACCAAACTACAGAAACTTGATGTTGAGTAATAATAATATTAATAAATATAAATTTCTATGTTTTCATGTAAGCTTTAGTGATAAATGTGATAATATAATTATGTATAAGTTAATTAATACATACAAGCATCTTTATTAAAAAATACAACGGTATTATGTATAATAATATATCTAATTGTAAGTATTATAAATGGATGGTGAGTGTAGAATATGTAGATATTAATTAATTTTATTATTATTTTTTGTTGCATTTTTAAAATAAATTGAATATAATATTTTTTATTTGTGACGCGCGGCAGTATTACCGTTAATGTTATAGAATTGAAGAATTTTTAACTGGAAATACTCGTACCCACAATGGTTCATAAAAATGTCGTGAGTTGAGTGTTAAAAAGATGCCAAAACTCCAAAGATTTTGCTTCATCTCAAAATACAAATTAGACAGTCACCAAGTGGGTTTAGAGTATATAATCAACATTCGCATCATTTTTTTCCACGCGTGATGCATCCGTGCGAAGTCGCAGTTCAAAGTAAGAAATTTAGTCCTTGATGACGTCACGAAGTCCTTGATGACGTCACAACTCAATGCTAATCGGTGCTAGCTGTGAGCTGTGACGTCAGCAAGGACTTCCTTTACAGCGCGACTTCGCACAGACGCACCGCGCGCAGGTAAAAATAATACGAATGTTGATTATAAACTTGAGCAACACTTAATGTCTGTCTAATTTGTAATTTGAGGCCTGTATACCTTTAAACTCAGTCAATATTAGATTTCAATCTTCTTACATTTTGTTACTTTTCCGTTACGTGTAGTACATATTTATATAGCTATTAGCTTTGCAAAATTATTAAAAAAAAAATGCTTTTTGGAAATTTTATGAATACATAAAACTGTATGAATAACTATATGAATGCATATTGTATTACTATAACTTACACAATTATGCGCAAGTCTATGTGTGCCTAAATGAAAATAAAATATCTTTCATACACCATTTAACTTTCTAAAAATTGATACGTTATATAAAAAAACACTTTAACAAGCATTTCTTCCGGCAACCACTGGTACAGTATGTAGGAAAAAGGAATTATGGCAATGAATACTGTTGTTCACTTTCTCTGCATTATCATTGAATCAGTGAATCATGAACTTTACAGTTGAAAGAACAAAATGGAAAAGATAATAAAATATTGTTAGACTTTTTTTAATAAGCATAAAGTACATCTGGTGGAACAAATATAATGATTTTTTTTTTCAGTGACGTAATAATTTTACATTTACTGATTAATGATGTTAAAATTTAATTAAACACATAAATTGAAAAATATAATAATGAATTAAATTTAATCACTATTAATAATTTGTAAATCAATTATTGTGAAAGGATTGATCTTCGAGATTGTAAGTAAAGTTAATTTATGAAATTGAAATGCAATGAGGAGAATAAAAAATTGTAAAATAAATTTAACTTTACTGTGAACTTTCTTTTGTTATAAAAAGTGTGTATTGATAAAGTTTCTGATACAGTGTATAAAACAATTGGCTTACAGACAGTAGTCAAAAGTCTCTCTACAATTGCCAACGAAAAAATCGGGAGAAAGAACAAAAAACAAATTTCATTTAATGGTCATTCATTTGTTATGTATTTGTTGAGCAGAATTGAAGGTAAGATATAAATGCAATAAATATTAATTTATTTTAAAATTTCTCAAGTACACAATGAAACTTACTTTTAACCGACAACTTTCATGTTGATATTTTTTTTACGTCATTAGCCAATTACCCTTTTTTGTATCTGCAATCAATCATGAGTGCAAGATTAATTGAAAGAGCAAATTAAAGAAGAAAATGGATCATTGACTTCTTAACAGCCTCGGTTTTCCCTGCTTCTTGAATGGTGTGCCCTGGTCCTTGTAGTGATGTCACTGATGTCTCGCCGTAGTTATAAATTAGAGTGCGTTAAATGGCTAACATACAGGCAGAAGCAGCTAGGTGGGTTGTCGTGATTATAAATTATATGTAGTTAACTTTTCAAATACAGGTTCAAATTTCTGAATATATATTCAGATTAATATATATATATATATAATATATATATTAATCACATCTGATGGCTCCTTTATTCATTCCTACGAGCTTGTTTTTCTCTGCCCTCTTTTGCCCCAAGCAAAATTTTCCATATAAATGATGGAACACAGGAGTCTATATATATATACATTATATCAAGAACATAATACATATATATATAGTAAAAAAAAAGTTGCAATTTTATTAACTAATTGTCTTTAGTTACATGCAAAATTTTTGTTCTCTGTGTAAATTCAAATTCAAATGTATCGTCACAAAATTATTATTATTTTAATTAAAAATAACAATATTACAATTTTTTACGTATTTTAGTTGTTATTAGAAGCATTGGTATACCGGTATGACAATATATATATATTCAACGTGACACTACTAGTATAATTAAAGTGATCCACCTTGACTTTACAGAATGATCTGGTAGATTTTTTTTCTCTCTGCTAATAAAATAAATACATATTTTATATTTTCAAATAAAAGTGTTATGCATAGTATTAGTTATAGCTGCTCTTGCCAGTCCATTTCTTATTCATGTGTATCGATGATAGTATAGAAACCTGTTTTTAAAGTAAAATTCAGAGTGTACACTTCGTTTAAGATAAAATATTAACCCTTTTATACTAAATAGAAATAATGGAAATTTCTCTAATCACTATGCTCAAGCTAAAGATGCAACAACTACATTATTTCTATCATAATCTTCCTTTTTACGGCCAAGGAGAACGGCAGTATTTTAATTTTTAAAAGTACTCAACTCAACTGTCTTTAATTTCAATTCAGTACGATAGTTAAGAAATAGTAATGTATTTAACTTACTGTTAGAATTTCATTTATTTTTATTAAATAAAAAAAACTTGTCTCTTGTCATTACTGCAGTGAAAATGAACGAGCTTTATAATGGAATAGAAGCTCACAGTCAGGTACTATTTGTAGATTGTTGTGTCAATGTATTTATTTATTGTAACTGAGCATTTATATAGATTGCCTACACTAGTCTACAAGAACTAAAAAATAAAATAAAAAATAAAGTTATTTTATCGATATATCATAATTACGCAACCAATTCTTATTCAAAGTACAGCAGTTGTATGTTGTGTTAACACCGAAACCGAGAAATAATAAAATGTGTGTGTATATATATACTGTATATATATATATATATATATAATATATAATATATATTGTTCTGATATGAACTAATTGGTTTAAAAGTAAAAAATAAAAACTTCAGTAACAGACATAATTATTTAATTATATACCATTGTAAATAAATGTTTCAAAACAATTGTTATTACATTGATGCCAGCAACATTGAAAATATTACTTGTTAAATATTATTATTATAACTATTGATTTTATACTTTTAATTTTGTTCGATAAAAAGTGTCTCATATTTAAAAATGATTATTTTATTTCTTGGGAGCTCTCAAGTTAATATAATTTAAAGTACATAATAGGGAGTTCTTAAATAATATAAAGTCTGTATATACATTATAATATATAATATACGAAGATTAATTAGATTAAAGGAGAATGAATATTATACATGATAGTGTAAGTCTAGTTCTTTCATCTTATAATTCCAAAGTTTTAATTATTAATAAACAGTATCGATCTTTAGATATTGAGCAGAAAAAAAAATCAAGAAAATCTAGTAAAAACAAAAACATTATAAAAAAATAAATTAACGGATAAAGAATCATCTTAAAGCCTACAGCTTATGACACCAAATTCAATAATAGTACTGTAATTAAGAAAATATGCAACGTTTTAGCTGCTATTCTTGATTAAATTTTCTCAAAATATTGTAAAACACGATTTCTATATGTATTGCTATTGCAGGATTTTTTTCACAGTGAAATTACTTACAATTAAAAATATTTGTCCTTGTGGCTGTTTAATTGGAGAACGCTATGTTTTCTGTATCTTTCACAACAGAATGTCATAAAAAAAATACAACGAGAAAGAAAAAACACGTAAATACTTTTCACTGTGTCTCGATCCTTAATGCCTTACAATTCAGACATATTTTTAATGAAAATAATAGGTCATAAGCCTTTTTGGTACAACATAGACAATAGCCATTATATGTGATAAATTATAACGATAACAGTAGGGGTGCAAACAACTCGTTACAGTCTTGTCTAAACTTTCACAAGAGAGGCTCACCACAATGTGTATAACGAAACTAACAATCACTTACATCAACACAAACAGCCACATCGTGACCTTTAGTAGAGAAAGTACCTTATATTTGCAAAGCAAACTGCTTTACTACGTGTTTTACATGTATAGGTTCAAATAGAAAATTATTTGTTAAAAAAAAACTATAACTCAAAAGTAAAAAGTTTTCTTCGTATTTGCTTGTTATTGAGTTAATTTACAAACATTGGAACGGCGGAAAGGGAAGTCTAACGTATACATTGTTAGGGGTTGTCAATATCCTTTTTGTAGCAATCAGGATGAGGTTAGCTAAACTAATATTATTCTCTTCTTAGCTTTAATACCCATTTACTCTCTTATATAAATCATACCAAGCTCTATGGTAAATATTATAAGCTCAGACATGAAAGGCTATCAATCAATGCGTTTAACCATCGGTAAAACTTTTTCATATATATATATATGGCACAATTTGCAAAGATAATGATTTTTATTTCGGATAATATTTTTAAGATTTTAATATAAGGAGTATGAGATGGCAGAAAGACGACTTGAAATAGGTAGCCAATTCAATTATTTTTCCCATTGTGTGATTGAGGGCAACCCCTCAATTCTTTATTGATAGTCTCAAACCAACGTCTAGGGAACTGTACATTCATAAGTGCTTATAATAGCAGTTAAAACAGCACACAATGCATGCGAATGCATGTGTAGGACGAAATAAATTTTATCATATGGTAGGGAAACAATGCACTGTCAATGAGCAGTCGCTTATCTATACAACTATAATAGTGTTGATTAATTGACTTCAGTAACTGATGAGAATCAGACAAAATACACTTTAAATTATCATTTCAAAGCATCCTCGTGACAATTATATGCGTTGAAATCGTTCAATGAATTTTAATTATCACTTTTTTATGTTTACTTTTAACAATATTGTAATTAATTGAAATTTGCAAACATTATGGTAAACATAAACATTGGTAATATATTACCTGTATAGGTCTAACAGAAACTGCAATCAAAAGTTTGGAGGAATTTTTTGTTCAAGAGCTAGAATTTTTTCCGTCGTTATAACGTCAATGGAAGAGCAATGCGCCATGGGTAATTGACTAAGTAATTAGTGTAATTACTTACTTGGTTAAGGACTACAACATATATTATGTGAAAATCAGAATTTTTCAATGACCTTGCCAACTTTTGGTCCTTTTCATAATAATGTTTTTTTATTATTATCTATTTATTTTCTTTTTCTTATCATCCAAATTTATACTGTTTTAATAAAAGAAACCTAAATTACAAATGCTAATTTAAACTCACAAATCTGTTTATAATGTTTATATACATTTTTGTTTTTGTCTTACTCTTTTGCATTGCCCACTCCACCAAGGCCTGCGCACTATAATATCCATCTCGATTGTTTTTTGAAATAGTAGTCCTATTAGATTTTCAATGTTCTATTAAGTTACATGCAACTTTGACCCCGAAATTTCCATAAAAGGAGTGATTCTAAAATTTTGAAACTTTACACATGGCAAGGTAAGGGGCTTAGAAATTACGTCTGGGGTGTGAAAATACTAAAAAAAAAATTATATCTATTCGATTTAATTTGAATTTTACAATGATATAGCAAATGGGGTGGACTATAATATTTTTCTTCGCGTGCACAGGCCTTGATAGAGTGGGCAGTGACCTTTGCTTATCTTGCTATAATTCTAGGTACAAAAACATTGACTTTTTCTCTCTTCTTGAGCTTCAACTCATTGAGGTGCAAATAAAATGTTGTAATCTATAAATGTATAATATAATGTGTTTTTAAATTAATAAAAAAAGGGTACATTAGATGCAAGTAATAAAACAAGCAATATGCTTACTTCAAAGGATATGATGTTCATCAGCTCACAACTAATCAACGATGCATATAAAGAAGATCATGTCATGAACTGATCCGCTCAAATACCATGTCATTTTCACTCGTTGTTGTAGGAAATTAATTAATTAACACCCCGAAGGAACTAATTCCATTTTAGTAGATTCATAATTAGATAATTATGCTTCTGCAATAATGGTAAACTCATATACTTTTCTGTTCTACAGGCTGCATGTTGCCCCTAGAGTCATAAAAGGAACGCACATAGTATTTCAATTATGAAAATAAATAAATAAATAAATAAATAAATAAATAAATAAATAAATAAATAAATAAATAAATAAATAAATAAATAAATAAATAAATAAATAAATAAATAAATAAATAAATAAATAAATAAATAAATAAATAAATAAATAAAAGGCAATAATGGTAACCAAGCATATCATTGAAACCATCAATGAAATTATTAGTAGAATAGGCCAGGCCCACGTGACATCCCTGCAAAGCATATTGCATACTTTACAGGAACCTGCCGCGCTATATTGTTGTGTTGTATCAGCAGCTTGTAAGGGGAGAAAATGTAGAAAAAAATTAATTATATATGGCATATTTATTACATGTAGATCGTTTCTATATCATCTGCTAGTTTATAAAGAATACACAAACTACATTTTCGTGTCCTTAAATAATTATACCTGGCAACAAAGTCAATTTTGCTAACTTTTTAAATTTTGTTTTCAATGGTTTTAAGTGTACGGTATGACAACAGTAGGGGAAGGGAGGGAAGCTTAAACAGCTGAGCGTTATCCTGTAAGTAGGCAACCCAACAATCTCGTGGCGCTGTCCTATATAAGTAAATAAATTTAATATATATATATAACAGGATTTATAACGACAGTTAATAGATTATTTTAAGATTCCATTTCAAATTGTATTCACTTGTTGCTTCGGTACGTTCAACGTCGAGTTGAATCTTGTGGGTGTTGGTGGTGTGCTGGTGCGTGGGGGTCTGGAGAAGGAGAGAAAGGGAGGAAGGGAGGGGGTGTTTCTAGGGGCATGCGGCGCCAGCTAGCTACAGATAACTTGGCTCATGTACACACGCCAGTCTCCTCGGGTGGAACAGCAGCAGCCACAAGCCTTATATAAGAGGGCCGGGCCAGAGGGCTAGCTAGCAGCTATAGGCAAGTGGATGGAGGGAGAGGAACTTTGTAAGGGAATGATTTGCTATAAGCATTCCGCATTCACTTAATTTGAGGGAAAAGCTAAAACAACCCAACTTAAATGTTATATCGTTAAAGTTGTAACTTTAAGTTTAAATTATAAAAATACTACACTTAATTTCAAAAAATATAAATACGAATATATTGATAGATTATTTGAAAGAAGTTTTATAATAATATATTATTATGAATGGATAACATTTTAACTGCATCGAATTAAAAAAAAACAGCAACGACCGAGAGTAAATAATTAGTGAAAATTTTAACATAATACATGTGTAATAGTAAAAGCAAAATGTTGGTAACTTATACATTATGTCATATTTATGTCATCAAGATTATAGTCTTCTTTACAAGGACAATATTAAGAAGGACGTGTCGTGTGAAAAAAATATAAAAAAATACGCATTTGTATTTTTACGATGATGAAGAGAAACATAATTTATAATACTAATTAATGTGATCAAAACAAACCCTTTCTTCGTATCGCTTTTTTGTGTGTTTTGTAGACGAAGAATGAAGGAAAACTTTTGCAATGTTTTCGTAAGAATACTCTCTTTTTTTCGTTTGAACTATGTGAAAGTTTATATAATGAGTTTAGTATGGCTTATGTGATATTTACCCTCTAGTATACATAAGAGACGTGTACAGATGAATGAACCTTTTAGCTGCAATGTTTGCAAAAGGCCGTAATGCATGTAACTTTCTCTCACCAAACCTCAAGTTGCTTTATACTTGCAGATTACTTAATTATAATATAAAAAAGTAAAAGAGGTGAAATGGTTTACATGGTGTTTTACTCTTTACTTCTACCGAATTAGACCCTTAATTACATCCATGCTTACAACCACTGATGTTAACGATACTGGTGGAGCTCCGTGTTTTAGCATCTTCAGACAAAGTATTCAAATATTTATTTAAAAATACAATTAAAATTGTTAAGATGATCGGACAAAATTTTGCAAAAATGTATAACTAGAGTAAGAGTTCACACTTTTTTATGTTTGCCAGCTCTTATTTCATTCTTTAACACCATTGAAAGCATTAAAATTTAAGTTGCAACTATATCATTCGTACGTATCACTGCATTCACATAATTTTCGTTTTTTAATGTAAGTATAACTTTGTAAAATTACTATTTTGCTTTCAATATAAAATTTGTTTGATGCCTTTAGCTAAATGATACGTCAGTACAATATAGATAGTTATGAATTGCTGATAAATACTGATAACTTGGTTGACAGTTCCACAGGTACTTGATGTAGTGGCTTGCGAGTGAAACGTCTAGACCGATAGCCAAAGCCGCTCCAAAACGAATCCAAAGCCGCTGGATTTTATCCAGGATGGTGGTTGCCATGCTATTGTTGTTATTGAGATTTTCAAAATAAGGCCCTATCCTCTTCATGCCTCCTCCTCCTCCTCCTTTTCATCATTGTAAAAGTTCCATCAGCCCAGGGAAAAATACCACCTACCCCTCTCTGGTGGACCGTCACTGATCTGAATAAGGTTTCCATATTTCTCTCAGTTACAAAAGGCAAATAATGGGTTAGAATAGTAAGCAAAATATGTTTAGAAATTGTCACCTTAGTGATACAATTTCTATTATAGCTCCCTTACAAGTTCTCACAATTTAGATTAAATGGTTGGTGTCTTGTTGTGCAAACGAGCTTTTAAATTATCTGACTACAGATTCTTGTCACTGAAATAAAAAAAGAAGTTGGCTTTCACCTGCTGCCATTTTTTATTATTTTGCACTTTAAAAAGTTTTTTTTCTCTGTTGCTTTATCATTACCTATTAGACTCAGCCCCATCAAAATATTTCCAAGCGTAATTGCCAAACTGTGTAACGTATAACCTCTTCACCCCCTCCCCCCTCCCTCGTCGTCACCCTATTATGTCTAATATTTCCATACATATTCACGTTTTTAAATATTTAAATGGCTAATGGCTATTTTTTTTATCTCAATGTTAATGTGCTTTTTTTGCACATAAAAATAATGTACAACTGTCAAAAATGTGTAAAAAGTAAAAGCTCACAGTAAAAGTACCGTAAAAGTTTTCTTATTTCTTTTTAAGCTTTCTACTGTCTGCAACACAACTCTTGTCTTCTTATGTTTTTACTTGATGTATTTTTTTTCCTGACTTCATTATAATTGTCATTATTACATTAGTAGTGAATTGAGTTTACATATAATAAATATATAACTAGAGCAATTTTACATACCAACAACAAAACATCGATACTTCAGTACTTCTCAATCTCTTAAAAGTCTCATACATTAGATGTATGCATACCTCGCGCGATGTATTGACTCGTTTTTTTTCGTTTTTTTTTTTTTATTTTATGACATAAAATGTACATTTTTATAAATTATTACCCATATGTCAAGTACTTAATACCTCCATCCATAAACCATGATTGCACAAAAATCAGGTGAATTTATAGTTCTACTGAGTTAACTATGCAATTCAAGCAATTGTGGCAAAATCGTATAATAGTGAAATTTATGTTGCATTATGTTATGTTTTTTTTTTGTAAGATGTGTATAGCTACTAGCTAACCATAACACCAATAAAGTTTTATATATATTTTTTATTAATCAAGAATAATTTGCTGTCATAATTATTTGAAGAGATAATGAACAACCAATAATTTATTTATTACCGACTGCAACAGGAAAATTGATATATTTAAATTTTGCTTTAAAAGACGTATAATATTATTAAGACAGCAAATTAGCACAGATGTAAATTTAACTTTTAATTGCCTTTTAACAACAAACAATTAAAAAAAAAAAAAAAGTTATGTTTCATTTACAATAAAATTTTAAATTACTTTCTAGTAATTTTAGAAGTATAAAGTATTCTAAACTTTGCAAGTTAAATTTTATTGATTAAACAAATTAAAGATGGTGTGGATGATGGAACTACAGTATATATTATATTATTATGAGTCTTGGGAAGGGCCAATCCGCAGCCCCTCGATCTTACAGGAGATTTTTGTTTTTAATTTGACTTTTACAGCGAGGGGGAGGCAACAATGCATTTTCTTACCACTTGCCGTTGTTACAAATGAGAAACACTTGAAAGGTGTTATTTGGATACAGTACAAGCTAAAACTTAATACAAAATATGTTATCATTATTTTGGTTGTGAAATACAATATAAAATTTAGTAATAAACTAAAAAAAAAACTTTTTTTTTTAAATTTAGTTGGATACAACAAATTATGCAATTGTTTTGCTAAAGCAATGGACAACATACATGAAATTTTTTTATTGCAGAAATGAATAGAGGGTACCAAATTATGCTACTCTGAATTCTTTTAGATTTTTTTGAGACCCAGAACTATTTTTAAATAATTATTGAAAGTGCGGCCACGCCCCCTGGAGGCGTCAATAGGCGTCCAGTCTCTATCCTTTTTATTAAGGCTGCAGGGGTGCCAACTGAAATCACAGGACTTTCAATAATTATTTAAAAATAGTTCCGGGTTTCAAAAAAATCTGAAAAAATTCAGAGTAGCATAATTTGGTACCATCTATTCATTTCTGCAATAAATTTTTTTCATGTATGTTGTCCATTGCAAAAGAAATTTAATTGCTGGCTAAAATTTCTTATTTGTTATCGGATCAAATCAAATAAAAAATGCTTGTGAAGCAAATTTGTTTGTCTCATAGATAAGGAAACATATATATCGAGCAAAAAACAGTGACACAAGTCTCGAGCCTTTACTTTGCAACTTATTGGTTTTGAAATCTTTGGAGCATGTTTAACATGTTCTTTGATATATTGAAATGTTCTTTATTGAAAATTCACAGATTTCACCCACTGACTGTGAGAATGATATTACAGAATACATTTCTGTGTTCTGATTATATACATTTTATACGATTTCATTTGAGCTTTAAAGCGTAATTTGCTTCGTTGCATAATAGCTAAATAATTATTTTTTGAAAAAGCAAACTGCACTCACTCACTCACAAACTTACTTAAATTCATTTTAGGGGGTTCAATGTTAATTCAAAATACCATAACAAATATTATTTACGATTAAATATTATATTGAGGTATGTATAGTAAATGCGTTTATGTGTATTATTGTATTTATTATATGGTAAGACGTTTTTAACGAAAGTGAGATTCAATCGTCATAAATATATTCAGTATGAGTTAGCTCGTGATTTTCAGAGACCGCGTTATTGATTTGCATACACTAGTAAAAACTCCGTTGAAAATGGCAATGTTAAATAATAGTAAGAGTATTATTGAAAATAATATATGTTATAGTTTATAGCAATGGTTGTATTCCCTCATTTACATGCACTTAAATTCCTGCGAAGTAAAACTTAATTGTGCAATTTTGTTCTGATAGGTTTGCTATTAGCAAGTGCACGTTTTTTACACATTGGTCCATAATTATGTATGTACTGTTATTTATTAACATAAAATACATATTATTTAAATACTATCAAAATTCTAATTTTATTAAATTATTATGTTTTATAAATTTATTATTAGTAGTAATTATTATTATTGGTATACAAAAAGTGACATCTTTAAAAAAATAAGCCAATTTATTTTTACAGTTCAAAATAATATTATCGTTATTCAATTTAAAAGTGTCGTAGGCATTGTCAGTCGTGTTTTTAGAGACGTGTATACGTCTTCTTTAAAGTGTGTGGATGGCTTTTATATAGCGATGGATACAATCCTCGTTCTAAAATAAGAACTCTAAAGTGAAAACTCTGAGGGAGAAAAAAAATTGTACTTAACTTTCGGAATACGAAATTTATTTTTCTTTAACAACTACAGCGTTTTGTTTATTGTAGTCTAAATATATTATTTTAGTAAATGTACTGTATAGGGTAGCGCCACGAGATTGTTGGGTTGCCTGCTTACAGGATAACGTCCTGATGTTTACCTCCACTCCTTTCCCCTCCTAAAGAGCAACCTTGCGCTCTAAAGCATTTAAAAAAAAAAAAAAAGAATATATAGAAAAAAATTAATCGTAAATTACAGATGGCAATTATTACATTTATATCATTTTCATATCATCTTCTAGTTTATAAAGAATACACCAGTTATATTTTTGTTTCCATAAATAATTATAATTTATAATAATTATAATTTGGCAACAAACTCAAATTTTCTATTTCTTTTCCAATGCTTAAGGTAGGGATAATATGTATCAGCTGGCCCAATGCTAAAAAAATCCCATTCATAAAAATTATGAAAAAAATTTAAAATGTTCTCCTCAACATCCCCTATCAGTAGGTAAAATATCAGGTATACAAAAACGAGCTAGTTTTCGAGTTATTAATTTTTAAAGTTGACTAATTTAACATGGAAGTTCCATTTTTCCATGTTAAATTAGAGAACTTTAAAAATTAATTAGTCGAAAACTAGCTCGTTTTTGTATACCTGATTTTTTACCTACTGATAGGGGATGTTGAGGAGAACATTTTAAATTTTTTTCATAATTTTTATGAATGGGATTTTTTTAGCATTGGGCCAGCTGATACATATTATCTCTACCTTAAGGGCGTACGAGCGTACGGTTGCTCTTCAGAAGGGAGAAATGGGGGGGGGGGGATAAATATCAGGGCGTTCTCCTGTAAGCAGGCAACCCAACAAGCTTGTGGCGCTACCCTATTATTTAAAACGCAGTACACATATACACATAATTATATGTATATATATATATATATATATATATATATATATATATATATATATATATATATATATATATAAAAATTACATTAGAGACAGAGACAGAGACTTTTCGGGAGTTTTATCTATAATTCTGTTTTATGAGAAATGTCATAATAACCCAAATAATTTAGTACACCAAATTAATAAATATGTAGTGTTATTTTTATAATTGGATTTAAAATAATGTAAGTCCTAAGATAACTAATTATTTAAATTAATCAATGCTTTCTAAGTTATTATAATATCATATAGTTACGGTGTGCACCATTCAAAAGCGGTCGTCGCATTGACTGGCTTGGCTGGAGCGCGTGCAGCAGCCTCCCTGCAGCTCTGAAGTGTGAACTGCTGTTACGACGCAGGTATATTAAGCTCCGTCAGTTTTCGTTAAGCCCCTACTAAAATTGTTATCTGATCCATCTCTCAGCTTACTCTGATGAGATCAATTTTATTTGCTACATATTTCATTAAAATTATAAATTCAATTAAAATAATGAGTTACAGAGAAGACATAAAATATTAAATAAAAAATTGAAAAATATATTGTATATTTTTTTCTTCGTTTCAATGAAATTATATATTTTACAGTAATAATAAAGTATTTATAATTAACGTGTTATTCTAAATTTCAAATAAACGTTATGAGAATCAGATACATTTAAACTAATGATTTTGGTAAAAGTTTACCTTGGAAATTTTCATGATCTCATACCAAGCTAACAAAAACATGCATCACGCATCAATCCATTAACAACATGCAACATTTAATTTGGTTCTAATTTCGTTTTCCTAATGAGTTTTCAGTTTATATATTTTTATAATATTACTTGATTTTAGCTATGCAAAGTTATTAGTAAACAAATCTTAGAGCGTTCCCTCTTCCATAAAATTTCCCCCTTTTCTGAATTTTAATTGAATATATCAAAGCGTTCAAATTTTATTCTTGACTTGAGTGAATTGTAGATCCATGGTTGAAAATAGGCACAGGAGGTCTGTTTCTGGCGGCTGGGTGCCACACCAACAAACGACGAGCGAGCAAGCGAGCGACGAGTGAGATGGTTTATGGGGAAGCACTGAAATGGTTTTATTGAAGGCGTACACAAAGCTATAAATTACAACTATAGTAGATAGCATAATATATAAAAACTACGCAATTTTAAAGTATTTTATCTATCGTTAGGAATAACATTTTAACAAAAATGTCAATTATACATGGCAGTCATTATAGCCTTTAGTAATAAAACTCGTAAACATATACGGAACAAAAATTACTAAATCATGGATACATTTTCTTGGTAATTATAAATTTTTAAGTTAAAATAATAAAATAATTAATTTAAATTCAAAGGGATAATATATACGTCATCGTTGCGCTTTGTTCTTTATAAGACTGTTTAATATCGCTTGCCAACTGTTATACTATGTAACATATAGGAAATATAATAAGATAAAAATTGATGAGACTCTGATACTCGTATATCTAGTTATATAACTATTATATATAGCTATGCACTATTATAAGTACACTGATAATTTAATAAATTATAAAATACGTCATAGTTTTCTACTGGTTTGTGAAGTATTATATATATATGAGTATATATAGATTCTTTTAAATATATTTTTGTTACATTGCAAACAATGTTGATTCTTTTGAGTAGAAACTCTTAGCATAATATGATCCTAGTAGCAGATAATACTGCGGACAGGTTAATACTTACTACTGTAGAAAGATTTTAAATCACAGCTTTATTCAAATTTTGGGTATTTTGATTAAAAAAAAAAAAGGTATTAAAATAAGTGGCTGAAATTGTATCATAACGTATACGCCATCCAATACACCGGGGCGTACGAAACTGTAATTGTGCCCGTTTGTTATGTAAGAAGTGTCTATATTAGACCCAAAGCGAATATAGACCTTCACCCTTCATATTACTCAATGGTGGATGAAGCATTTCGTTTCTTCTTGTAATTACAATTTTTGGTTTACTATTTTAAAACAATTTTTGCAAAAAAAAAAAAAAAAAAAAAAAAATTAATTATCTGTCATTGCAATTTAAATAGATTAAGGTAGAGATAATACGGATCAGCTGGCCCAATGCTAAAAAAATCCCATTCATAAAAATTATGAAAAAAATTTAAAATGTTCTCCTCTACATCCCCTATCAGTAGGTAAAATATCAGGTATACAAAAACGAGCTAGTTTTCGAGTTATTAATTTTTAAAGTTGACTAATTTAACATGGAAGTTCCATTTCTCCATGTTAAATTAGAGAACTTTAAAAATTCATAACTCGAAAACTAGCTCGTTTTTGCATACCTGATATTTTACCTACTGATAGGGGATGTAGAGGAGAACATTTTAAATTTTTTTCATAATTTTTATGAATGGGATTTTTTTAGCATTGGGCCAGCTGATCCGTATTATCTCTACCTTAAGGGGCATTCACAAAGTCTTAAGGCCACATTTAAGGCTCGATAATTTAAAGCTTGATTTTAGACGTGTTTTTTAGACCCAACATTTCTGGTCTTAAATTATTGAGCCTTAATTGTGACCTTAAGGCTTTGTGGATGCCCCTTATTATATTTTATAAGAAGTCTTAAAGAGTGAAACACTGCATACATGCTGTAACACATTAATATGCTCCACTATTTTTAACTAATACATTTGCTGTAATTTGTTTACACTAACTGTCACATTCATTTAGGTTATGGTCGGAGATGCTCGGAAGTATTCGGCTGGTATTGGGTCCTTCGTTGCAAACAGTAAACCAATGACTGAGGGCATTACAAACGGTGAAAACCTTATTAAATGTGACGCAAAGTGTATGCAATAAATAAGGCAATATATTGAAAAATAAACCGTTCACATCACAGTTTGTTGAACAAAGAGCATAACCTTTTATTAATGCACAAAATAACTTTCATACTATACGGTTAAAATAAATCAAACAAAAATATATGAATCATATAACAGTAAATGATTGATTATTTTAGTGTGGTAAATAAACTTATATATGTGATGTTTATAAAATAACTTTTGTTTCCATTGTAATTTATTTCAATTTTTGTTTTTTAATCACTCAATATGCTTCACATAGTTCACATAGCATGTCAAACATTCCGACTTTTACGTACAATGTCTCAATCACTACGTCCACATGACTGTGTTTATAAATACGGATCCGTTGACGGCACTTCATAAAAATAACATTATTCGTCGACAACGAATACCGCGAATACGTATTAAACAGCGTCATCATGTGCAAGTAGTGATTGTACAAGCGATATGTTGTTCTTAATCTATTATGTATGTATTTGTATTGTATATTATTCAATTTCCGTATTCCTTAAAGAGGCTACTATAGTATATAATGTAAAAATTTCTACTGCTGATTTAAATCTTTAGTATTTATGATGTTTTCTTACTTTTGAGTTGAGCTATAAATGCAAATTTTGCAGTCCATAAAATTTAATATGAATTATTATATATATATATATATATATATATATTCAATTCAATTCAATTCAATTCATTTATTTAATCACTGGATGTACAAGTACAACATGGATTACGTCATTTTACAAAATATAACAAACAAACACTAAAACACTTTACAACAAACATAATATAATACTAACAGTTACTAATAACCTGGCAAATATAATTAATATTAATTATTTATACAAAAATATTTGTATATATATGTATATATATATATATATATATACATATATATATATATATATATATATATATATATATATATATATATATATATATATATATATATATATATATATATATATATATGTATATATAAACTTTGTTCTAGAAAATATAAAAAAATCTTGCATGTATAGTGCCGCCAATACAGTGCCCTATTTTGTGTGTTTTCTTCGAAGTCATATTTGGTATTATGCTGCACATAATATTTTTATAAAAGTTCTTAAGCCGGTATTACACAATACAATTTTTCTAACTATTGAATACAATATTTCCTTATACAAGAAAATTTGAACTCCATTTGTTTGTATGGAGATGAAATTTTCTTGTAAGGAAAAATTGTATTCAATAGTTAGAAAATTGTATCGTGTAATACTGGCTTCAAATTCAAAACAAACTAATATATTTATGTATAAATATATCGTTCATTAATTTTATTTATCATTACTGTTTGCGTGGTAGGGTGGGGGCACACGAGGGATAATTTGTGTTGATGTCTGGCAGTATAGTTCAGCATGGCCTGCTTGCCTGCTCCTCCTAGTAGCGACGAGAGCCGATGAAGCTGTGACACTACCACTCCGAGCCGCTCCTCCTCAGCAATTTAGGCATCGATCTCCGAGTGGAGAAAAGGACGGGGGAGGGATGAGGCATGAAATGGGTGCCCAAGCGAGTGACTACACCCACCCTGTACCCCTACCCTTACCACTATTCCCAAATATTCAAGATACATAGAAAAATGAGGTAGGATAATTCATGACTAATATAAAATAACTACTGTTGAAAAATTATTAAAGATTATTAACTTGGAGGCTTTAAAAAATACATATATTGAGATTGTGTAAATGACGTTGATCATCGTTGCAACAATTATTGTCTAAGTATTTGGAAAATAGCCTTTTGTCAGTATTTACCTTGCTGACTTTCTGACAATACCTTACTTGGGAATTTGCAGTGGCAGTGTTGTGTACGTACTACAGTAGCACCAGTAGTAGGTGATCAAGCAGCTCTACGCCTCCCTCCTCCTTTCCATCTCTCTCTCTCTCTCTCTCTCTCTCTCTCTCTCTCTCTCTCTCTCTCTCTCTCTCTCTCTCTCTCTCTCTCTCTCTCTCTCTCTCATCCACTTTCTCTTATGCAGCACATATATTCTCTCTGTCTACTTCTCTCTTTAACGCGAGGGTTGGAGCAGTATATGTACCAGTGCCTTCTTCCTTACAACACTAATTAACCAAAAAGGTCATGCACCATACCACAACCACTACCAGCCATGCATCCTGATGCTAACCCTCACTCATTTTGATGAGAATGTTGAGCATTGCCATTAGCTACTACTGCAGTGAGCCAACTATAGTAGGCTGCATAATTATATAACAAACACGCATGTCAATTGCATCACTAGTAATATGACAGCTGGAAATATTGATCTCGTAATTACTAACATAATTATTAATTATTCAATACATAACTATAGTTACAATGCTAATTTATATGTATATTAATTGCTATATGACTTATTGAATTTTTAAATATTATTGTTAATATATAATATTTTTTGTGCGCTGTTTTTAATTCTGGATAATAATATTTATTTATATATTTATTGAATTAATAATTTTCATGTGTGCTCAACATGTTTATACTAAAATTTAAAAAATGTGCCAACCTTGAAATTCAATTTAACCTGGGTGTATTTTTTTTTTCTTTTTTCCTTTTTAAAACACTCACACAGTTTTATGTGCTGACTAATGAAATACATCGCCTGGCTCTTGTTAAAAAAAAAAAAAACTACTTTAGAGTCCTTGGAGTGATATTGCTCGTCCGAGTTGTACCGTGAAGTATTTTTGTTCTATGCCACAGACATTAGGGGTAGTAGGTAAACTCCATTGTACGGCGGTACTTGACAAAAAATGTTAGGGCTCACCCTTTTTTTAGTTACCTCATAGAAAACAAAACAGAGAAATATTAAAGTATTAATTTGCAAAGAGGCTGTTCAACTTCTATATTTCGACAATGCTCTCTTTGATGCACATAATTATAATGCGTTGATATGTTATTTTTATTAATAAAAAAACATACTTATAATAGATATCTGTATAGAAACCTTTACATTTAGATGATTACATAATTTACATCTTCCGATAAGAGCTATTTGTCTTATATTATATATTGCCGCCACAACGAAATAGACAATAAACCAAATAAAGTTTAATGAACATTACTGCTTTTTTTTTGTTTTTTAACCCAATGAAGAAGCAATGAAGAATTATTTAGCGGTAAGATGACTACGAAAGGATTTTCACAGCAAGGGCAACATTAACATTTCATTAACTACCTAGAATTGGTCACAAAACAAATTCGTAAATGTAATGTTTGCATTGTTTATTTCCTACGTTGATTTGCAAGGAGAGTGCTGGAAATGTTTAAGTTTTCATTTCAAAATTAATATGAAGAACTGAGATTAATTGCGCAATTTCGTATTTATTGAATGCATGATAATTTTAAATTATTCCTTCGTGTGTGTTTTTATGTATTTTAACGATGGATTCAGCGAGTAAAATTATTAATTCCTGGGAGTTGAGGCTTCGAAAATAATCAATCCTCTTTAAACATGAGGTGAGAGGGATTTGAGATAACCTCTAGCTGATAAAGCTGTCATACACATAAAGTGACAAAAAAATAAATGGTAATAATACTCATAATAATCTTGAAAATTATCAACAAGTAGAAAAACAATTCACATGGGTATTAAGTGTAAAAAAAAATATAGTTTTTTTCTTTCTTTTTAAATCATTTTCTTTTTTAATAACTTCAACTAACTTGACAAACATTCAGCTATATATATTAAAAAAATTGAAAATGTTTTTATTACAAATAATTTTAATATGAATGCCGGAGGATAAAGAACGGTTTTTTTTTTTTCACGTTTCATTATTTTTGTGTTGTTGTTTTGTTTCTTTGCTATCATTTACCTGCTTGACCAAAAGAATTTGAGCTGCATGTTTTATATAATTATATATATAAAAAATATGTCACGAACGGAACAGCAGAAGAGCACGGTATGTGAGAAGGGAAAATAATAATTAAAAAAAAAATTAAACGCTTCTTTTACATTTTGCGTCACGTGATATATGCTGTTAAGGAGTCTCAAAAATAAAATATATATTGTGTATTTTTTTTTATTATAAACTGTACCGAGTCCAATAAACAAAAGACCAATTACCACACGGAAAACAAAACTTTGAAACTTAAATAAAATGTATTGTTTGAAATAATATATATAATAAAAAATATATACCTTCAGTCTATTAGTTGATCATTTTCTGTAAAGTAAAACAAAAGATAGGAATTTCATTTGCTAAATATAACTTTAATTTAAATGTTAAAGGAGGGGAACGGCTTCATCTTTTATATTTTTATAATTTTTTTGATGCAATGAAGCATATATCTGCGCCAAAAGAAACACCATCTTCCCCCTCCTTCCTTGACTTCAGGCTGTTGAAAGTTAAGACGTTCAAAAAGTTGAGTCAATGACGTATTTTCTCGCCAAAGGGAAGCAGCCAATCGCAGCGCACCTGTCTAGAAACCCCTAGCGCAATTGGTCTGCTTCCCTGTAGCACGAAATTACGTCATAGACGCAGCTTTTTGAACCTCTTAACTTTCAACAGCCGGAAGTCGAGGAAGGAGGGGGAAGATGGCGTTTCTTTTGGTGCAATATATGCTTCATTGCATAAAAAAAAAATCAATAAAAATATATAAAAGATGAAACCGTTCCCCTCCTTTAATGGAAAACATGCATTTTTTTTTTTTTTTTTTTTTTTTTTTTTTTTTTTTTTTATTGCAGGAATGAAACGAGGGTATAGTACCAAGTACCAAGTTATGCCACTCTGATTTTTTTTCAGATTTTTTAGAGCTTGGAAAATATTTTTAAAAAATTATTAAAAGTACGGAGAGAGGCGTCAATAGGCTTCACTTCTTAATGACAGGATAGGACCTAAAAAGTACCGGTTCAAGCCTAATCTTTGAATAACTTTTTAGCAATACTTCCTGACCTCTAAAAAATCTGAAAAAAGTCTGAGTAGCGTAATTTGGTGTACTCTATTTATTTCTGCAATACAAAAATTTGAAAATTTCGCTACAGGTTGTCCATTGTGTATAGCATCTCAAAATAGTTTCTCAGTATCGGGTTTCTAAGAATATATTGTTCCGTTTAACGATATGCATTCTGATAATGTTTTACTACGTACTTTTTGCTCTTCCAGATTGTTAGAATAATGTAACGTCATAAACCGACGTATATATGCGTAAAATCAAGTTCATTAGATAAATTGTGATAAATCACAATTTTCATTCATTCTCAGAATGACTTAAGTATAATTATTTACCTCTTTATTGTAATTTTCATTACAGTAAAATAGCAGAGAAGTATTCACATAGGTTCACTGGCACGCTAAAAAACTCTATAACCGTTAGCACTGACAATTCTATTAATTTGGAAGCATGTGGAGTCTGATTCGATTACAAATATGTGATGTTTTCCTATTATTCTGCTCAAAAATCGACGTATGCTTACTAATACAGTATTATAATGGAATCAGTAATATTCAAGTAATATTAGAGTTGTTTGACCCTGGCTTTTTGCTTTAGCATGTTGATATATATTATAATATGTTTGCAGGTTAGCAGCCACTTAATTGTGATATGGTGCTTTAGTGTCTTGCGTGCTACCCTCACCCATTATTTATTTGTACTGTGTGTACCTTGGGTGAAATAAATAAAATAAATAAAAAAATTTGACATCCACACCTTGTGTTCTACATTTTTTTAATTAGTTATACCTATAACATCAAAATAGCTTTGTATTGGAATGGACAACCTACATGAAAATTTTTTATTGCAGGAATGAATAGAGGGTACCAAATTATGCTACTCCGAATTTTTTCAGATTTGTTTGAAACCCAGAACTATTTTTAAATAATTATTGAAAGTGCGACCACGCCCCCTTCAGGCGTCAATAGGCGTCTCGGTCCTATCCTTTTTATTAAGGATTCAGGGGTGTCAAATTGACTTACAGAACTTTCAATAATTATTTAAAAATAGTTCCGGGTCTCAAAAAATCTGAAAAAATTCAGAGTAGCATAATTTGGTGCCCTCTATTCATTTCTGCAATAAAAAAATTTCATGTAGGTTGTCCATTATTTTAGTATGTGGACAAGATGGAGGGTTATTGTTATGAACAAATTTTAGGGCTTTTTCTTTTCAATCCTCACCAACTTTTGCATATTTGTATTTGTAGTTGGGTGCCACGCTGGTGCTACATAAGTAAAAATGGAACGTATTAACAAAAAATATGCCATACGCTTAATTCTAGGAGATTAATTAAATTACGTTGTACAAATCCCACCAGCTGAACAGTTTTGCACCTAATTTTTTTCTGTATATGCAAATTCCATTTTAAATCAGGAGTCAACATAACGCCTAGTATTAAATTTAATTGATTGACAATAAGAAAGTGTGTGGTTATTAACAATGAACTTCTCATCCAAATTTAGCGACGAAGGAGTGGAAAGTGTGGACAAATCATTTGTCAAGGGGAAAAGTCTCTGTAAAAAAAAGGGGGGGGGGGGGAATCACGAGAGAAGTCGAGTGTATTGAGGGAAATAAAACTTTCATGAAGCGAGGCTCACAAAAAGTGCAAGAGTCCCCGCGTTCGTCTTGATGCGTTTTTTTTTATTTTATATATATATATATATATATATATATATATATATATATATATATACCTTAAATCCTATTTTGTACGTACACAAAGTTTTTTTGTCCTTGGCTTAGAAGCTCGTAGTATATAATGAGGCAGCCAGAATGTTGGCTTATGAGACTATTGTAGAAAAATACGAGCAAATTGATACTTTTAAACCAGGCTAATTTAACAACGTGCAGTATAAGGTTACATTTATATATTTTTTTGCATCAGGATCCTTAACATAATGGTCGCTATTCATGAAGCAGTTAGCCAGGTTTCTAACCACGTTTAGCTTAATCACGTTTAACTATACGTGTTTTACGTGTTAAGCCACCTATAGTTAAACGTGGTTAAGTCAAACGTGGTTAGAAACCTGGCTAACTGCTTCGTGAATCGCGCTCATTATATATTATAATTATTACATAATAACTTTTTATTTTAAGTTAAGTCCTAATTTTGAATCAATTTTTTTCTTAATTATTATTACATGGCTATTTTGTTATTACTGAAAACAAATGTTTTGAAATTTTTAATTAACAATTTAACGTTGCCCGCTTACGAGTCTTAAATCTTGGGATGTATCTTATTTTTCTATTGTAATATATATGTTTTATTTCTGATTAAACTCAATAAACACATTACAAAAAGCTATTCCGTGCTATATACAGGCGTGGATCCAAGGTGGGGGGGGGGGGCGATGGGGGCGATCGCCCCTCCCAAAAGGTCCCAAAATACATTGAAGGTGTTACCACCCCCCACCCGTCGACCCCCTCCCCACCCCAAAATTTAACATTGCGGGATAGGGAACCCTTCCCCCCCCCCCAGAGCCGCGGGCTGGATCCGCCCCTGGCTATATATACTGTATATAATATATTATATTTATATGGAATGTGTTTTATTAGAAATATGTTATGTTTCTCATAATTCCTTCAAGAGACTTGTTATAAAGCTATAAATTACCATCACAGTTGTTTCAACCTTCAAAATATTTTTATATTAATAAATTTCCATAACTTTTTTTTTTCTTTTTTTTTTTTTTTATAAAGAATGCCAAAAATCGTTAGGAAAACTTTTGACTATAACATTATTCTTCAATATTTATTTAGAAATCAGATTATCAGAAACTATAATTTTTTTCTAGACAGTGACAAAATATGTTTTGCAAGATTTCCAGCTAGTTTCTAAAACTTGTGTGCGACAGAAAAAAAGTGCAGTGTTGACGTTGTTTATCCAGTAAAAAAAAAAAAAAAATGTAAAGCTTTTAAGAATTTGGTTAAAATTGTTTATGTGTTCTTTTTTCTATTTATATATCTATCATCAATCAAATATGAAATCTTGGTTGTAAGAGTTAAAAGTTGTATGATTCAAAGTAGAGTGGTTGATAGTTTTGATGATCGATTTTCAGTCTGTAATACAACTAACTTGAAGCAGAGTCGCGTCGAAAGAGTGAGCACTTGTCATAAACTTACCATAGATGATTCATCAATCGAGTCCAGACTCATCACAGTCACGTGGAAGAAAACAACGGTTGGTTTCCCTGTGAAACAAAACACAACGATGTATTAGTATAAATAATCACAAAATTAACAAAATAATTCAGTAAAAAATTAGTATAGTTTAGTAAGGTCTCTTGAAAATTAAGTATATATGTATATATAACAACTTGTCTTCTAAAACATATATAATGTTGCCGGAAATTTGAGATGATTTGACATCATAAGAAAAGTTACTATCATCCTGCATTTATATAAGACTACTCCCAAAAACATATATACGGAATTGCAAGTTTTATACTTTTATTTTGCAATCTAAATTTTCTCATATATAATTAAAAATGTGATATTTTTATATTTAATAAAACTGCAAAGTTTTCTCTGTTTTGAAATTTTCACTCTCATAATACAGGAAGGTCAGAATCCTTATGTTTCCGTCTACTTTCGAGAATAGCCTTACAGCCTAATAGTTGCCGTAGTTATGGTAAAGTTGGACTAGTTTAAAACAGCTTACAATATAGTTCTAACTTTGGGGGACTGTTATAAACAACTTTGTTCATGGTTGGTAGAGATTATTAGCATAATTATAAAAATCTGCCTATTCTGCAATTCTAAATGTACAGTACCATACGATATTCAGTATCTGAATGAGTTTTTACTGTAGTAATCTAATAACTGCAACTCTTTCACTTTTAGGGCAACACTTGTGTTTAAGTTTAATTAACATTAAAAAATATTTTTACTGAAAAAATAACCATTAACTTGCTAAATTAAAATTTTGAAAAGTAATATAAGCTGTGTGGTAAAATATATTAAATTAGCTGTTCTTTGTATGCAAATTTAATGCTCTAATTAGCAGCTACTGTAAAGTCTCTGCATATTTTCTTTTCAGTCACTTGCGCTTCTGTATTATATTCTTAAGTGTTTTTCATTATCAGTAAAATTATTTTAACGCAGATCATTTTTACAAACGAAAGTGAAGAGCTGATATAGCACAATGCAAAGAAAAGATTATCTTGAAGAGAATTCTTTTGACTTGGGAGACTGTGTAGCTTATTTCCCTTTTATTATGTTTTGAATGGCCCAGGAATTCCATCTCGTTAGTCGCTGTGCAAAATAAAGCAAGATTTTTCAATCTCTTTCTTTGTCTTGTAGACATCGACCGTCATGAAACCAAGACCGAAATTTCATTAGAAAGCGATTCAAAGTAACAAGACATGTTATGCAATATTTTTATTTGTATATTTTGAAAATGAAATAACAAGATGTCATCACATTCTTTGTTGTGTGTCTGCACGCAATAAATTATTCATTAGCTAGGTTATGCCTATAAGTGTTATAACCATGTAATTATATACTGTATATAATTGTAAATTAAGCAACTTACAAAAATAGGCGTGAATTTTGTAAAATATAACATTATTATCGTAGCGTAGCCGTGGGTAGATGCTTCATGTTTACTTATACACTATTAGTAATTTTATTAATTTTCTTACTATAGTATTGTCAAGTTATTTTACCACATGATTTGATATTTTGACTTTTTTTTTCTGCTTGGACTATATATATATATATGCCATACTATCATGATGGTATGAAATACATGAATGTGCACTAGCACTAATTATTTCTCGGCAGTGGCGTAGCCAGTAGGAATAACAGAATAACAGTACCCTAAATGGCCTGCACTATAGAGAGAGAAAAAAAAAAGGGAAATGGGTGGGTCCACTTTCCACTCATCTACTTTAACCGTCCTCCGAATTATAATGAATATATTATCCTGCGTGCTTGCTTCATGTGTATGATAATAATAACAACGGTGTATACAGTAGAGAGAGAGAGAGAGAGAGAGAGAGAGAGAGAGAGAGAGAGAGAGAGAGTGCATACTGTATTGGATTCAATAAACAAATTGCCTTTTTGCTACATCACTCTGTTAATTTCTTAATAGCATTTCACTGTTATAGCATGCGTTAAGACAACATGAATAAATGGTAACAAAATATTTTTCAACCCTTGTGTACTTCAAAATATCTTACAAATCAAATAACATAAGTATTAAAAAAATAAGGACTCTTTAAACATATTTAATAGGGGAAGATGTAAAGTTAAAACCCTTGACCTATAGCTGAAATGAATTTATATAAAAAATATATTCAATAGCAGTTAAGTACACCAACTTTATGATGTTTTATACGATATGGAAGCTGCATTTAAGCACCAGTAAAATTATGGAGGTTGCATGGAAACAAGCCAAGTACAGGAAATTACTGATGGTTGGTGTAGCTGTACATTAGTTTTGAATTATGATCGCATGCCAAGTTATTCCCACCCGAGTCCAGCTAATTCCTGCGTGCTTGCTTCATGTGTATAATAATAATAACAACGGTGTATACAGTAGAGAGAGAGAGAGAGGGAGAGAGAGAGAGAGAGAGAGAGAGAGAGAGAGAGAGAGAGAGAGAGAGAGAGAGAGAGAGAGAGAGAGAGAGTTAGTGAGAGAGGAGGGGGTGCTCCTAGCGTGCAACATCGTATTACATGCCATGCACTGTTAGCTTGCAAAACATAACACTCCGTAAATTTTGCTATCAAGTAAAACATGTAATAATGTGTTGAGATAGTTGTCTTGTAAGGGTAAGGAAAATTATGTAATATGTTAATTAATGAAGCTATAATCAATTTATTTTATAATACTGAACTTGCATAAATTATGTTTTTAAATTGCTTCTTGATTTATTTCATTTTACTGCTAATCCATGCGCAACAGAAATCTCTATACTGCATACATGTATATATATATATATATATATATATATATATATATATATATATATAATATATATATATATATATATATATACAGTATATATTACAATGTTATAGCTTACTACAGCATATTCTGCTATTGGTGTAAGTATTCACACTTAACTAGCTGACAGGTTGACTATAATGAAATATTAATAGGTTATTATGTATTAAATAAATTAAAATGCAACTTAGTTCATTTTTGTTTCTCAACTAATTGCACTTTTTTTTTCGTATAGAAGATTATGTCCTCAGACATTTCACGTTATGTAGTTATATAAGCACAAGATTCACAGTATGAGCAGCACGTTAGTGCCATGTTACGGTGTGGCCGAAGCCAACTGTACTAGGCACGAGCTTTCTATATAAACGTGTTGGGTAAAAACGACAGGCCGAGCCGAGTTTCAGTCAGAATTCGGAATTAAATTAAAAAGTATTTGAAAGAAGTAAAAGTTTTTTAACCACTAAACTTGCTGCATTGTATAATTTACAATAAATTTTTTACTTAAGATATCAAATATGTTAATAATAATTTCATATACAAGCATATTTATAAGTTTTAAAAATATAGTATCTTTCAAAATGAATTTTCTTACGTTGCATAATTCATATAAATCACATAGATCTATTATTCAAACCAATGTTGTGAATCTAGTGATTTTGATCACAGATTAAAATTATTCCTATAATTTAAATATATATATGTTGAGTATGTTAGTGACAAACTTCACTCAAAAGCACTGTGACATGGTTACAAATAATAACAGCACCGTCAATAGAACAAAAACAAGAACAAGAAATGAATGGTGGTGTGGCCAAGTTCCATAAGGCACCAATCACGTTCATCAGGCAAGCACACGAGATTGGTATGCCAGTAGTGAGACAGCCTCGCGACTGTCCTGGTAGCTGCTACAGCTAAATTAATTTGATATTACACCTTCTGGAGGTAGCCGGAAGTTCGTGACTATCCTGTTTGTATTCCATATGAAACTTCGCAGAAGGAATTTTCAATAAAAGTACTGACCAATGTGTGAAATTACAATGTTTAAATACAAATAGAATGTCCAAAAACCCTACACTTCCAATTATTTCCAGAGGGGATATCATTAAAATGTTACTATATATTTATTTTTAGCACAGAGTACACTCACTCATAATACTGCAAGTATTAGCTAGAATGGCCGCTAGATGCAGTATACGTTGTGCTTGCAGGCTTTTATCACCTATATAAGTGATCTTTTTGGATGCAATGTAGAAGAACTGCTTAGCCATAAAGATAATATAACAAATTATAGTAAAATAGAAATTCCTATATAAAAATACGAGTATAAGGGTTAGCAGATGCTCAAGGGTGAGAGGATGGGGAGAGAGGGGAATATGTTTATTAGGTTTTGACCATTTTTCTTTTTAGTCGAATTATTATTTCTATCCACGTTAATCAAAGCTAGCCTATCCACTGCTATTGCCTCATTTTAGTCTTTTTTTCTAGCATTTACTTGTACGTACCTTTCGTTATAATACCTCCATGGCATAAACGTAAAATAGACCTCACTGGAAATCTATATGGAGAGTAATGTTAAATAGGAGATAATAATATACAGTACTCTCCATTAAAATATAAATGTCCGATGCGGCCATTTTAAAAAGTATAGCCAAGTTGGAGTTGGTTGTTTTAATGGAGTGTACACTCTTGAATTTAAAATTTATTTATGTAAATATATATACATATATAATACTTTAAAAATATATTATGATACTATTTTTTTTAATCAAGCCACAATTGTGGGTACTTCTAATTACTAATTACTTACTAAATTTGAAAATTTGAAACCCCGAACCTTCCGAAACCCTAACTCATAGCCCTCTGAGGGCTATGCCTAACTTGAGCGTTTCGCGGGCTTTTCCAGAACGGGGTCGGCCACGGCCTTGCAATCCATCCCAACATTTATTTACCTGCGAATGAGGGAAACGTGGAAACCTCAGCCAGGATGGATGCTACAGTTTTTGTCAATGAACCGGAAGTGCAATGGTCCCAAGCAAGGGGATCCACACATAATGGAAAAGCGCAACGATTTACCCCTGGGTGGAAAACGTGGTTTTTGTTGAAAATGGTCACCCATCCAACTACTAACCGCGCTCGGTGTTGCTTGACTTAGATGATCTGACGAGACCCGGTCAAGTGCACTGCGCCACACCTCCCACTATGATACTATGGTATGATACTATTAACCGTGTAATACTGTAAAATGAAATTTTGATTTATGCTTACAGAAAAAAGTAAAACCGGCTTTACACGATACAATCTTGCTTACAATTTTTCTTTGCAAAGCAAAACATTTAGTGACTCGCAACATCCCCCCCCCCCTCCCCCTGAAATATCATTAAAAACATTGTATGTGTTCTAAATCAATTGCAAGCAAAAGTTTTGTATACAATTCAATTCGTTTATTTAGTTTATTTTTGTTTATTTGTACAGGTACAACATGATATATATATTATATGGTTTGTCATTTACGTAATTTTTACTTATAAAAATTACAACAATCAACAACAGCACATCTTACAATTGAATAAAACTACAAAATAGCACTTGACAAAATATCTTCTGGCAACTTATTTCTAAAACACATTTTTACTGAATAAATTTAGAATTTTTTTCAACATTCTTTCAAAAGATTTTCATTTTCTTAATGGTAAAAAGTCATAGATTTTGACTGTCTGATAGGCAGAAATTTTTTCAAATAAACTTGAATTATTTGCTTCCAAAACTATTTTATTTTTATTTCTGATATTATAGGAGTGTAATTCACTATTATGCGTATACAACTCTGGATATATATTTCTTTTTAAACACAGCATAATTTAAATATACATATTTGGCAATGTTCAAATTTTTAGAACTTTAAAATGGCCAACACATAAATCATGCTTTTCAAAACGCAAAATTGTTCTAAGTGCTCGTTTCTGTAGTACAAATAGCCTGTTCAAATGATTTGAATAACTACCCCAAAAACTTAAACCATATACAAAGTGAGAATAGACATATGACATATATTATATGCATAGTAAATGGATAATAAAATTTATCTTTAGATACATAATCTGTTATTAAATAAAGAGCAAAATTCGCTTGGTTATTTTTTTTTTTTTTCACAAACTTCATCAATATGAATACTCTAATCTAGAGATTAATCCCAAGAAATTTAATATATTGCACCCTTTTAATTAATCCTGATTCAGATTTTATATAATAACTGTGATCAGGTTCCTTCCTTTGTGAATGAAATTGTACTTAAAACGTTTGCTTATATATTAAAAATAAGCAGCTTGTTATTGTGCTTGTACACCAAGATTACAGATTTATTAGCTTTATAAATTAAGCTCTTCTTCAGTGTCAGCTGATACTATTGCAGTCGTACCGTCTGCAAATTTTACAGTTTCAGCAAAAGTTACTTTTTCAGACAAATCGTTTGTGCTAATACTAAACAGGATAGGAGAAAATTTACCATCCTGAGGCACCCTTAACGAGATAGGTCAGGTCGTGGACTTGCTGTCAGGTTTTAAATATTGTGATCAATCAGAAAGATACAAAAGGTGCATAAAAATTAAAATTTAAATATAGACGCACACTGAAGAGCACATGTGGAACAATTTCTTGGAATTCAAGTATTTTACGTACATAGTTGTCTACATATTCTCTAGAAGTGGAAGTTTCTCACGGCAATTTAAATTCTAGAAATTTATATTTACATTTCTTTTCATTTATGCAGTATAAAATGTAGTATTTGAATTCATTCATATAAATTTTATAATAATTTAGGCAAAGGCATTGGAAGAAAAAAAACAACATACGACAGGATTTTGAATATCAGAATATTTATTTTTAGAGTGGATTTTAGTCATGATTTATATAGTTAATTTTTTTGTTCAAATTTTCCAATCTTCAATATCCTCACCAAAATTCCGTCTTGCCAATAAATTAAATTTACTATTATAAATTATAACATTCACTATACATATTTTACTATGTTAAATATGATATATAAATATAATTATATTCTTACAAAATTTGCTTTATTGTGTTTTTGCAATATTATCTTTAAATATATATTTTGTACCGTCCTAAAAATAAACATTTGTTTTTATTGCTGTGCTATTAAAATGTTAATTTGCAAAGATTGGCATTATAATAATATTAGTACGCAAATGTAAGGCAGTGCAGTGATCTTTTATCTTTTTCTTAAACATGTCTTTTATACGCAAATTTATAAAGCGTAACGTTTATTATATTAATAAGTATGTATATACAAAGCTACACACTACAAATTAATGTAATGTACTTATATTGTATTACTCTAGCAATCATAATGAGTGTATTATAGTCATCGATCATTCTGGCCCATTCTATTTTTATAATTAGATCTCTTACGTTACTTCTTTTCACCTATATAGTATATATAGCCAATAGCCATAAAGTAAGTTTTTCTGTAGCAGAAAAAGGAAACAAAATCATCAGCAAGCCAAATAATAAAATAGATTGGAAGTCCATTTGTAAGCTGACATTCTTATCCCCTTTAATTTTCCAGTGGACAAAGTCCGTTTTCCTGCGTACACAATAATAATATAAACTCACAAATCCATTTAATTTTTAATTGTAATTGCTTCTTTTATTTGTCTCTTTATTGTTACATTAAATGTTTTTAAGTGTTTTTACATTCAAATTCTAAATTTTGTTATTTTTTTATGTCATAATTATGTTTTTTATCCGTCATATATCTTAATTACTTGTCCGATACTTTTCAATGTCACTCACAAATTCACATTACATTTTTACCGGAACCATGTGTATGATGCGATATAATTGATTTTTTAACAACCTTAAATATTATAATGTGTATTTCAAATTACGGCTTTAATCCAATTAAATTGTTGGTAATCTTGGAGTTTCTTTGCGCACAGCCAATCCTGCTAACTTTTGGAAACCCAATTTAACGAACTTTATAGGAAGTTCACACTATAATTTATTCTATTCTGCAAGACATATTTTAAAATTTTAATCCCTTATTTTTATTCAACATAAAAAAGAAATATCGGGTGCGATTCACGAAGCAGTTAGCCAGGTTTCTAACCACGTTTAGCTTAACCTCGTTTAACTAGGTGGTTTAACACGTAAAACAGGTATAATAAAACGTGGTTAAGCTAAACGTGGTTGGAAACTTGGCTAACTGCTTCGTGAATCGCACCCATCAGTGCAGAGTAGGTAGATCAAAATGTGATAGTATAATAAAATTACTTTGGATTGAGATAAAAATCCTGCACCTGCATGTGCATGAGTGATTTTAATTTTAAAGAAATAAAAGAAGGCTATTTTTTATTCTGTTAATGAACAAGGTTTTAAAAATACTTTGCTCTTTTTCTCATGTTTCTTTGAGTAAAAAATATATATTATACATATATTTTTGATAAATTTAAGAAATCTTTTATTTTTAAAGTTAGAGGATCAATACTTATACTGTACATCGCTTATATATTATAAGACATTATGACGTAAACTTGAGCAGCTTGATGCATTATTGTCAGTCAGTTGGTATGGATTGTTTAATTATTTTTAAAAATAAGTAGATTAAAATAAACAAATGTTGATAATTAATTATCCTGCATTTTGAAAAATAAAGAAGCGAGTCAAATATGTGTAAAGCATTTAAGGCTGTATACTGTATATAAGTTGTGTTGTCAATTATCCACTTCACCATAACCATGATATGCCTCTCTCTTAATTAAAACGTTGAAAGCTACTTTTTGCAGCACAAGGTATACAGACAAACAAAATTTTAAAAAGTTCTTCGTTTTACTATGTATATAATATATTTGCAACAAATTTTCAAGTGTGTAACATATATTTATTTTTGCATATTATATATAATATATTATATATTCACTTTTACTCGATTGTAAGGTTTTTTAAAGTTATTAAATTTAAACTTGGGTATGTGGTTTTGAAGCTATTATTCTGTATCTATGTTATGTTTCTTATTTTTAAGCAATAATATGTTATATATTAATATATATAATACATATATTGGTAAATAACTTTTGCATGCAAAGGATATTCATATTGAATATTTTTTTTAATTCATTTTTTTGAATTTTTCCTTTGCCGGTGTTCGATGTAATCCTTCTGTATGTAGCATGTTGCGATCGTCTCTTAGTGTTGGTGCACGTCACTATCACTTATACTACACATCACGAGCTTTCGAGCTTTCCTCAGATGATCTGAATTAAAAAATATTGTATATTATATGTTGGCATCCAAAGCCGAATTCGGCCCATGGCCGAAAAAAATGCGCAGAACTAGATTAGAGCATCGCGGAATGCTCCAAACCCGAAATTAATTCAAATTTCGGCATTGGGTCAAACCACGATGCTCCAATCTAGATATATCTGGTCAAATCGAAATGCTCTAAAGCCGATAAAGACTTTACTTCAGTTTTTCAGCATTTTCATTTGACCAGAACTAGTTTGGAGCATCGTGGTTTGACCCAAAGCCAAAATGAGATTTTATTTCAGGTTTGGAGCAAAAATGGACCACATCTAGTTCTGCGCATTTTGCAGAGTTCTAAATTCTTTGATCAGTTTGAGTACTGCATATCAAAATAACGCTTAACATATTTATTTACTCAAGAGACGGATTATAAGTGCGGCCAAGTGCGCAGCATATTATTTCTTTAAAATGTACTTCAAATTTTTTACTTAAAAAAAAGTAAGAGTAAAACTATAATTTTTAATTAAATTTATTGTTATAATTGAATATAATAGGGTCTAATTGAATAAACTGCCATCATGCTGCAGCCATTCTTCCTTCATTTGTATGTACTGCTAATAAATAATGCTCCTCTCAGTGAGTTAGAATATAAGTTTCAGCAATAAGTAGATTAAATTTAGGGAAATTACATTAAGTAAACCTATAAAACTTTACCCCGTCCCATGTAGGATTTCTAAAACTTATTTATAACATTACTGAATATAGTATATTTATTACTTTTCAGTCATTTCTGTATCGATATAGTGTCAAAAACCCAATCTTCATCCACAAAGTTTTTCGCAAGAGTTCACAGTATCATATTTGAGTTTCCACTCAATTTTTCTTCTTCTCCTCATGTATTAATGTTGTACTGTACATACTTTTATTCAGTCTTCTATATTGCATGATATAGAGAGAGGCAGTCAATTATCTCTACGTCGTATGGTCTCGTTCATCTCATTTGATTTAAAAATATACTCTGCTTTTGAATAAATATCACTTTTCTTCTGCACTAAATTTCCAACTTCATGCAATTAAAAATTTAAATTTCATGTCATTTAATTATTCTTGAGAGTCTTGAGATATTTTCACGATGGAGAAATAAATTTTAGTTATAAATTGTTCTGTGATGCTCCAATCTAGTTCTGCGCATTTTTTTCGGCCTTGGGTCAAATTCGATTTTGGGTGCCAACATATATAACAAAATCGCACATGAATATGAATTCTAAATTCACATTTTGAATTACTTTCCTATCAAAGTTGTAATGAACTATATAATGGCTATGACATCAGTGATGTAACAAATTGTGTTTCAAAAATTTCTTATTTTTTTCCTTAAATTGGAAATATCTGAAAAAAATTAAGGCAGCAAAACTTGATCCTAAAGTTTCATTCATTGTTCAATAACAAAATGAGGTCAATTGGTTTTTGCTATATTTTCAACAAACTATTATATTATATTTTATTTATGCAGTATAATGTAATTTTATGTTACAATTTTTTTTTCTGTGTTCAAATTTCATGAATAAATAATAATATCATTAAGCTTGCAGGTATGTAAAGATTTTAAATTTATATTTTTATATGTCTTCATATATTATGCTATATATTGTATCAAATATTTATTAAATTAAGTGATTTTTTACTATAACACTGAAGAAGATCATTTTGTAAAAATAATCTGAAAAAAATAAATTTACTGCTTTACTCCATATTGACTGAATTTACATGCATCAATGTACTGACTGCAGAACAAAAGATGCTTCAATCCTCAGAACAGTCACCGTATTATATGCTAGACCACTGCTCCACGATAAAACTCGATAAATTAAACGTAGGTAGATAATTTCAATTACTTTTCAAATGTCAATGGAATAGTCACTAATGGTAACATAAAATATAGATTAACGTTAGGAAGTGACCTAAATTGTTATTTGATAGCTGAGAGGGAAAAAAGTGGTCTGTGTGTTTTTTCTGGCTCGTCAGTTCAATAAGTATCAATGGTCTATAAAAGAGATTTAAAACAAACGAAGCAGATTGCGAAATGCAATTTCTATTAAGTGAGCATGTTTACACTGAAAAAATTGTAGAAAATATCCCATTTGAAAACAAAATTGAGCTCATATATTATAGATTGCAGTGCAAAGCGCCACATGGAATCCTAATTTCAACTACGTATAGTGCCGTTATCGTCGAAGTTTCGAGTTTGTAGTTTGAGCAGGCGGATTGACCCCACAACTTAATTAGTTCATTGCTTTACAAAGAGCTGCACTACTCTTCCTTTTCATACTTTACTACTTTATTTTTTCATATTTTTTATATTAATAAAAAAAAACATGACTGAAATGTTTAAAAAAAATTTTTTTTTTTTTTTTTCGTGACTTTTGAGTTTGAGCATTGTCTTTTAATCACTTGATACAGTTTGAGAGTTGACGATAGGAAACCAACACTAGCTTCTTCGTTATTTCCCTCCATGTTTAATTTCACATAAACACATAAAATTTATAAAAGCTCTAAGTCTTCCACCAACATAGTATAACATAAAGGATCCAAAGTGGCAGTTTTATAAAGCTATTATTTGCTCACAACTTAAAGATTTCGGATGCTCACGATGTGATTTATATTGAACTTACATTAGATTTGAAGAAAATAAATTTGCAAGAGATTCATGCAATGTATCTCAGAGCTAAGCCATTATTTCATTATAGGCATTTATACTTCTTCTCACAATGGTAAGCATCCACCAGAAAATTTGATCGACATGTTATAACTGAACGATGTTCGTTTGCTGATTTTGACTTCGCTACAATCCGCGCAACTTTTCTTCGCAGGTTTCCTCGCTCCGTAGAGGCTCCGAAGTCAGAACATCACTACCGCGAAATTCTTTACTCTAGAATTAAACTGAACTGAGGTTAATAATAAAATTTTCATAGCAGCAAATGTAGAACGTTAGTGCCAACCTAATTTTAAACTTGCAAACACAACTTATTTAGGGAGTTAAAAATTTGCGATGGAAAAATTGCTCAGTATAGAATCTTACGTGTGCCCAATCCTTTCTTGGTAGTAAATGACAGGACAAACGTTGGTGACGTCAAGGTGGATACTCCCCATTGAATGGCAGTTCTTTTTTTTTTTTTTTTTTTGCTTAAGTGGCAACAGCCCTGTGGGCTTATACATCCTAACTCCATGGTGCGATCAAAATACTAAAACGTAAGATAGATCAAGCATCCTTTGCAGAGAATACAATAATAATTTGAAATGGCGGGGTCATTTCAGCAAGTCTTGATGTTGTACTTATGATTCCCTTGTAACTTTGAATGAAGATACTTCAATGTGTACAACTATTTTTGAAGTTAACTTTTTTTATTGAATTAAAAAAACAATACATCCCTTTGTAAATTTAATATAATTTCTGCAGTTATGCATGTATGAAACTGTACATACAATTAAATGCATGATGTTGCTGGTGTGCAAATCATGAAAATTTGGAAGAGAAAAAATTCTTTGTAAACATTCATTTTTAAAAAAAGAAGTCAGAATTTGGCACTCCTTTTCTTTCTGCTCCATATATTCATACACTTCAAATAACTCTTAATATCGCATGAAAAAAAATCGTTTATAATGTGTAAAGTGCTTTATGAGAAATCCTTTAACTATAATATAGAAAGAGAATAAAAAGTCTTGTATAATTTAATGGATATCAGATTTCTCAAGAATTATTATTGAACGTGTATAAAAAAAATGATTGAGAAAAAAACAAACAAACATAAATTTTATCTTCTATGAATCATTATTTTTTATTAATTGTCACTTGAAGTAGGAGGAATGGTAATTGAGTGAGGACATAAATTTTAATTTTTTTCATACATCGTTGTATTTTTTTCTCATCACTATAAAATATATTCTGTATTATTTATTCTTTAAACATATTTCATAAAATATTATAGCTCCGAGGTAATGTAAGTCCAATATGCGTACGAGACAGTGAAGGACGCAGCGTTTTGATTCTCATTGGCGATGATAAATGTCGATCGGCTTCTCTTGGCATTTTGCCACTGATGGAGTTTTGGAGTTTCCATTTATTTTATTTATTGATAGTCGACTTAAAGGAGGGTATAATGATTACTTCTCACCTCTTTGGATTACTACAAGCCTGATTGTAAACAATAATAATAATAATAATAATAACTCTAAGTAGTTGCATTAGTTTACTTTTAGTTTTGAACAAAAGTTATCTTAACTTGTCACCTTTTAATAAAATTAAATCTTTTAAAATTTTAAGTTTTATATACATATAATCCTACTGGGAAGTGAGAAGAGAGGCTCTATATAAGCAAGAAATTGTAGAGTAATGATGATGAATGTTTTTATGTATCAAGTGAGTCATTAAATCTATTGAGTAGAATTTACAGTATGCATTTTGTATTATTTTTGAAATCCAACGTCTTAATAAAATATATTAATATTAATTTTAGCAAATGGTTATTTAATGGAGTTCAAATTATGTGTATTAATAAAAAAAGAAAGAATCAAATGGAGTCATTAAGCAGAAAGCATTATAGCAAAAGGAATAAAATATCTTAATTTGATCTTTCATGCATTTTATTTATAGAATAAATGCTAAGCATATTGAGCACGATTTACAAAGGGAGATAACTAGGTTTCTCAGTAATCATATATGGTTAGAGCCAGCCTATCTCAATAACACATGATTAGCGAGAAACATGGATATATTTCTGTATAACTCCTTCACGATTGATAGCTCCCATTACGAATATAAAGCGGGTGCTTGTTGTGAAACCTTCTACAACATTTGACTTGTACCGATACATTTAAGTCTCAAGAATGTTTCACTGTATACTAACTATACTACAGTAGTACAAAATGTAGATATCTGCTTAAAACTGTCACGAATTGGGCTATTACAGCTGTTTGCTGCGTTTATTTCTGATGACCCCATTACCTAACTACAGTAAACGCTTAGCTCCACACTTTTAGCCTGTAGTGGTGCAGCTAGGCAACAGCATTTGCTGAGGCATTCGCTCGTTTGCAGTGATTGTGGTTGTTGCATGCCCTACCGTACCCGCACCTCCTCCAAGCCTCTTCTCTTACAACCCGCTGGCCAGCATACGCCGTGGCTCAATCATGGCTCCTACTGTTTGCCTCGTCTCGTGCTCCTAATGACACTGTCATAATATATGCCATCGACTCGTAAGCCGCCGACCCCGCCCGATGTCTCCTACGTACCCACATAGCTCATCGCTACCCGACGCTACCTCATCCCAAGAAGGGAAAACCTATACTATGTACAGTACAGTAATTTGCACAAAAAAATTTCCCGTTGCATAAAAATAACTCCTTTTGCTCCTACCATGCATTTTGGTTATAAATATGAGGTAGAGAGCAAAGTAGGATGATAGGAGAGAAAGGTCTGACCATGGGACAATTTTTGTGCAACGATCGGACTCGCATATACGTCTGTAGGTATTTGTAGAAAAAGGAGCTATGTTTTTACAACAGGACATTTTTTGGTGCAAATTATTGTACGTGCTTCTACCGGCCACCACTCTTAGGATGCTCTTCATATACCAAATAAATGAAACTCAATTTTGAATTTTAATAGCTGTAAAATTTTCAAAATTAGACCTTTACATGTGACATCGGATAGATCCAGAGTCTAGAGTTACGACTGTTGACGGCAGCCATGCTGATAGAGCTGCAGCCGTGTTTTATCAATTGATGTAATAATATAATATATTAAAATTATTATTTAAAAATATCAAATTAAATTTTTTTTAGGCAAATGAAAGTTTGTGAATTTACAACGAAATTCTTTTATCAACTAGGGAGTTTCACCTTCACCTTCTTATATATATTTGTATAACTGCATAAATTTGACAAATTGTAAACTTACAAAAGTATTCTAAGTAATAATTAAAAAATAATTCATAATTAAAACTCTAATCAAATTATTTAATATATTAATAAAGGGGGTATTTAAGATCTCATGTCAGCAACAAACCTTGCATAAATAAAATAAGGCCTTCCAAAAAATTAATTAGGCTAACTTTAATCTTTGTTAATATCATGAGTCTAAAGAAACGTTATTAACAATACATCATACTCATGCTGCCAACGCTATCATAATGATATTGGGTGAGTGAAACTACCCAGTTGAATCGAAGGAGATGCCTTAGAACTTTTTATTCTCAGATTCAAAAGCTGTGTTATTTTTGTTTCATATTTTTTAAAGCTGGGAATGTATCTTTGTCGTGTTTGTATGCTAATACTTTTTCAACTATTGCATGTATAGCATGTTTAAACTTAAAATCCCAGACTATTTCTTTTGCAATAACAATTTTCATAATTACACGAACACTGTACAGTACAATACTATACTATATTACTAAATACTAGAAACGTAGAAAATGTTTAAAAAAAAAATGCATGTTCCTAGACTAAGAATCATACTCCGCTTTTAAGCAATAGAATGCAAGAATGCATGAAAATGTAATTAGCAATACATTAATGTATTAGCAATGTATATTAGTAAATATATGGTTATATACAATGTTATGATAACATATGTTTGTTTTGTTTAGAATCTAAGTCCTACGAAGATACTGTTATACAGTACTGTTAATAATGTGTATTGTGTATAATACTGTGCATTGTTGTGTTGTTATTTTTACTATATAATTATATATATTATCTGATTTTAGTTTGACGGGCTCTATTTTATTCATACAATACGTATATGATTGTTCGAATATATTTATTTTAATCTTTCTTACCACGTTTATTTATTTATAAATAAAAGCCAATTCCAGACTAATTACATTGCGAGCTACTATAATGAACAAAATAATAAATAATGGAAATCAATATCTCTATAAAAATAACATTACAGTCTAAGTTTTCCTTTCCAACATAATAGTTTCCGTTACGTCTTGTTAAGCTGCATTTGCACTAAAATACATGTGCTATCATAATATGATATTATTTGAAGTGGATGAGATAAAGACTTTCAGTGTTTTTCGTATGAGATATCATCAAGAAATCCACCATCATGTGAACGTAATAGTTACGTACAGTAAAATTCTTACGACAGTTTTTATTCTTGTAGTAATCCTTTGTCAAATTCTAAGACTCGTGATCTACTTAAGAAATTTACTACAGGATTCATGATCAAATAATTTATTATATGCTGTAAATATTTGAAAGTCATTCACATTTAGTGTATGTTGAGCAGTGAAAGTTTCGGGGGGAGTTAGTAAATTGTAGCAATTACAAAAGGATGTTACCAATTGTACATGAATCTATAGAATGCCTGTGTATGCTTGTCTAGTGTAATAGTCCTGCTCTTCCGAAGTGCATGTTATAAAATATAATTATTTCACTGAATATTTTTTGAGAAAGTAACATTATTTTGATGTAAGAATTTTTATTATATTTCACTCTTACTGTTAGATTTGTACAACTTTAGAAATAATTCTCATATCCTAATGCATTCAAAACAATATCTTTATAAATTTTACAGTATTATTGTATGTCATGTATGTATCATGTATTAAAATAACGAGCAGTAAGCTTGCTAAGCATTAATAGTTAAACAGAAAAATATTGAGTTTTTTAAAATACAGAATAATTCATCATTTTTGTTGTAAATATTTAATGAGAACACCTGTATCAATTTTTTTATATAATCATGAAGAAATCCCCTCAATATTTATAGTTCATCAATCTTAAAACTGTCATTGTAAAAAACTTGCCACATACATAAATTATTATTGAGGTTAAACGCACATCATTCATTGTAAATTTGATGTAAATTATTGCGTCCTCATATAAAAAAAAAAATTGAAATAATAAATAATCACCGGACACGTGACGCAGTAGTTTGCGCATGACATGGATTATCGTATATAATCATATGGTCGTGTCCATATGTCCATATGTTCAGTCCTATAGTCATCGCTGGATTTTTCCGCAAGGCGGTTGCTACTACAGAACACTTACACTAAACTCGTGCATTCAGGATGTGAGTACTAATGCCCTCATCAATTGTCGACCATCCTGACTGAGTTTTCCATGTTTTCTTCAGTTACAACTTGGTAATTGCTGGGATAGTTTGCTAAGCTATGCAAGGCTAACCCAGTTTGGGAGGTACCCACAAAATCCTAAGCAACGCTAGGTCAGGTCTACGGAAGGCCGTGAAGTTAGTGTAAACATTACTTGTGATCAGTAAAAAAAAATCATCAAAAAACACACAATAAAGCTAGTTTATAAATACCCTTTGAATTGCTTGCATAACTGTGCATGCTTAATTACCATTAATGGAAATAGGTAGCGTTTATTCTTGAAGATATCAAATACATTTTAAAGGGGACTTTAGGTGTGCAATGCTGTGACAGCATTCTCAGTGATCTGGAATGACATTATTAGCTTTGCCCGCGTCAAACACGATCTATTTTACTCTATGATGGCAGATCAATGTAGACGCGTTGAGCCGGATCAGCCAACTAAAAACCAACTATTCATTGTACGTAGCAAAGTGGATTTACACAGGATACATCACTGGAGGGTGCACGTACATAACTGACACTGCTGCTGCTGCTGAATTCATGAAATCGTTCATATAAGCAAGGCATGGTTTAAAAAATGTCCCTGAAACGATTGTAAAGAGCTTATTGCTAACAATTTTTTTTTTTTTTTATTTCATCCAATGTCAATTAATACTATAGTCAATAATAATAATAATAATAATAAAAATCATTAACATAGAGATTTGATGACCAATAAAGTACTATCAAATTGACATGTAACACAGGAATAGCATTTATCCACGTGATAGAGCAAATCAATTAGTTAATGGGGCTTAGCCCAATTAATAATATTACACAGATATCAGCCGATTCTCTTTAAACATACAGTTTAAACATTAAGAGAATGTAGAAGTTAAATGCGATTTTCAACAGCAGGCAAGGTTAGCAGAGTATTCTATTGAGAAAATCAAACCGTTTTGGTAAAGTGGTATCCGTACTTATAAGTTAAACGTTAAACCACACCAGTTTTTTCACTAATATTACAACAATATTCATGACATTATTGAAACCAATGCCCTTTGCGAAAACAGTAAGCATATATTATATATTATATATTATATATTATATATATATATATATATATATATATATATGATTTATTACTACATTTTGTTTGTTATTATAATTTTGTCAAAATCAAAACATTAACGGTGAAAAAGTTTTTTATTATTATACTTGCTGTGATTCATTTTTCTTAACGTACGTGTTTTAAATCTTGGATCTTGGATAGTCTTGCATAAATTTATACTTAAATTAGAAGAGAAAAAAAAAGTTATCCACATTAACATGAATTTTAATTCATGTGTTTACTTCAATCACTACGATCACATGAAGGTGTTTAATACGTATCCGTTGACGACGCCTCATAAGAATAACAGAATAACATTATCCGTCGTCAACGGATCCGTATTAAACACCATCATGTGTATGTACGTAATGTATATAGCCTCATCTATGGAGAATGTACCCATCTAAAAAAAAATCGATTGAATGCCATGCCTGTTTTCTTCTCAACATATTTATGACTAACGTTACATTAAAATTATGGATTTTTTTTTAAACATAGCTAAAAAAAGTACTCAAAGAAATAAATTAAATGCTATTTTAAAAGTGGAAAAACATGAACTCAACGTATAAAAGTCATCATGAAAGATGAAAACTTCTAGTATGCTGCAGTTGAAGGTGAGTTGAGGATATATAAAAAATAATTTACATGTAAATTTTTTCGCCGCTTTTCATTGAAATGCAAAAGCAGGCTAAAGAAAGCGTTTTGTAAGAAGAAAGCAACGCGGGGAGGTATAAGATTAGCACATCGAGTCCTGGAAGGAAGGTGGGGGGCAGGCTGAGCGATACAATCATATTAGCAGCATGATATACATAGTGACTATACCTAGAGAGATCAGCGATCAGCGCAACAACATTGGCGGTGTCATGCTTTCAGCGGGATGATGATAAAAATATTTAATTTAACACTTAATATATTTATGTAGCATGTTCAAAATCATAAAATAATAAATAAAAATAAGATATATTTATTAATCTTCAATTAAAGACAAAAATCAATAATACATACATAATGGTGGTTCAATGCATGTGACGGTGAAGAATTCGAAGTAATACAAATAAGTTGTTAACTTTTATATATGACGTACAACAAATCTTAAATATATTTTACTATACATTGAATGGTGTTTCTTCATTAAATACCATCGTCTTTTGTATTCACATCATCCCATGGAATAAAATCTCATCTGCATAAATAAGATGTCAATTCTTTTCTTTTATATATATATATATTATTCTGCAGAAGCCAATGAAGATAGTTCGTTAATTTAGAAGAGCAAGTGAGTCACAATTACAGAATAATCTAGGCTTAAATTGTAATTCTCCCTAACAGAGACCATAATCTAGCTTTCTTAACATTCTTCTTCTTCTCCTCATGTTTACAGTTAGATTTTCACGTAGCTGATTTGAACATCTTTCATTGGCTTGAACCAGATCTTAATTAAGACTCAATCTTATACGAGTTTGCCATTCTCTACTGGAAGTATTGACGTGTATATTTCTTGTACAGTCGTCGCCTTGGAAAATTTCACACTTATTGCAGCCTTGTAAATCACCATGTTCTGTGTTTTTCTTACGGGGCATGGTGATTAACAAGGCCGTAAAGGAAAATTTTCCGAGGTGATGACTGTACATATATCTCCGTTGTAAACAATTTTTAGTTGAATCATGTATTATTGCTTTCTGCTATGTAGTACCCACAAAATAATATTAGTGATGAATTCTATGGAATTTACAAATAACTATTATATAGAAGGATAAGATTTTTACTATTTTTTCCCTTATCATAAATTTTGTAACTTTGTTAAAATAAATTATAAAGTTAAAAATTGAAATCAACGGTCGAAATGTGTTTGAAGTAAGTAGCAATTCAAAATGCATCAAGGATTACTTATTTTCTTACTTGTTGTCATTTTAGAAAAGCATCTACTGTTCATAATATATGTATCGTAAAAAAAGGGAAACTCTTAAAGAATTTATATAGTTCGTCAGAATTTTGTATCAGATAAGTTAAATAAAAATAAGACTATATTACGAACAAGTCTACAAGTTACGACACGTTTATGTAGTCTTTTAGTACTACTTTGAATACATCCGTAAACGCTCACCAATGAGAAGAAATGTTACAACCTTTACACCAATGAATGAAAAGTTGTTTCTTTTTCTTTTGTGCTTTATAAGTGTAGAGAAATAATTCTTGCGATACTATTTATATAAATGTCAATTTATACTTATTAGTTATTGTTTATAATTTCTCTTAATTTACAGCAAATAATTTTATATATTAATATAATCCTATTAGGTGCAATAAAAAACATTAAATTTTTTATAGAAATATTTATAGTAAATATATTTATTTAAATATTAATATACAAATTTATTATAATTACAATTATTCTATTATTTTGTGTTGAAGCATTACATAATGATTATAAAATGTCAAACTAAAAATTAATGTTTCAAGTTGCAACAACACCTATATTGTATGTGAAGCAAATTTCAACAAAATGATGCTGTATAATCATTAGATCTGAGAACCTGCTAACTTACAAAATTATGTTGTGTACGAGTCAAGAGTCATGGCCCTCCCTCTTTTCATATGAACCGTGTTGGTCCGTAAGCTTGCACAGCGCATAGTCATGCATGGAGAAAGTGTAAGCTAAATCTCCTGTGGGTTAGGACGTTGAGCTGGAGATCAACGGATGCATGAACAGGATAGTCAATCAAAGATAGTGAGAAGGGGGGAAAAATCGTTGTGTGTAGGGGAGATTAGTATCATGACGTTCGCTGAAACCCAAGAACAAGGTAGTAGCTAATGTATCTGATCACACTGATTGCTTTAAGGATTAAACCATCAACATTATTTGGTAACTGAAACATAGGTTGTCCAACTTTTCAACGTTCATTATAAACATAATTTAATTTTTTTTAATCATAATAATTGCAAATGGGAGTTTTGTAATTAAATTTTTAATGTAAATACTTTTTCTATCTGATGGTAATGAATTAATATATATATATATATTAATATATATATATATATTATATACACATGAAATTTTTTATTTTTTCTTCAACTTTTCATATACATATATATTTTTTTTTAATTAGTATAATAATTATATATAGTTTTTAAATTCAATATTTTTTATGTCATTCAGTTTTATTTGCACTTTTAAGCAAGGTGAAATTTAAAAATAACCTAACGTAAGAAAAAAATTGTTTTTACAATTTGCTAAAACTCAAATTACAAAGCAATACCTTTATGTAAACCAAATTTAAAATATATGTGTAAAGCCTGTATTACACGGTACAATTTTGCTTACAATTTTTCCTTGCAAGAAAATTTCATCTCCACACAAACAAATGGAGTTCAAGTTTTCTTGTAAGGAAAAATTGTGTGTAAAAGTTAGAAAAATTGTATCATATAATACCGGCTTAACATAACCAATTATTTGACTACATAATATAGCATATAAATAGATGTAATGGACAACCTGCATGAAATTTTTTTACTGCAGAAATGAATAGAGGGTACCAAATTAAGTTACTCTTAATTTTTTCATTTTTTTTTTTTTTTTTTTTTTTTTTAGTACTGGAATTATTTTTAAATAATTTTTTTGAAAGTTCTGTAAGTTAAGTTAAAACACATCTGAATCCTTAATAAAAAGGATAGGGACTAGACGCCTATTGACGCCTCCAGGGGGCGTGGGCGCACTTTCAATAATTATTTAAAATAGTTCTGGATTTAAAAAAAAATCTGAAAAAATTCAGAGTAGCATAATTTGGTACCCACTATTCATTTCTGCAATAAAAAATTTTCATGCAGATTGTCCATTCATCCAAATTAATTATTACATCATTTTCAATATTGTAATATTCATATTTTTCGTGTGTTTGATTGCTTTAACAGCGAACTCATGGATTCAACACAATTTTAACTAAAATATAATTAAAACAATTACTACAAAAGCTTTTATAGACCTCACTACTGTGCTAAAATGTTGAGCCCTTAATGAAAGTAATGAATATTTATGTTTTTTTATTGTATTTTTTTCTTCAAATTTAATATGTTTTTTTTTCTATTCTTAATTAAAGTTTAATATAGTATAGATAATTTCAATAAACTAATGATAGAGAATATCATGATTACTTTCTGCACTAATATTTCAGGCTAATTATTGCAATTTGTAATAGTGCCATAATAATGTTAATTCTTGCTCATTAATATAATATTCATTGTATTCATATCAGTGACAAGCAACTAAAGCTTCACAGTTATATGACTGAAGCAAAAGCTTATGTATGTATGAAATATTTCCGTGTTTTTTGTCTAAACGGAAACTTAGTTATTAGTGCAGAAAGCTGCTAGAGCTATGTGGTCTCATTTGGCTGTCACATTGTAAAATCCTCTACCATAACGTAATGCTTCTTCTACAGTAAGTAGGATATAGTTTTTGTTAGAGTATATTATATATAGGACTAACTAAAACTTTCTATGATGTTTCTCAAAGTTAAATGCGGTAACGCCTTAAATGTATGCAACTTTTTAGACAAGAGCGCTACATAGAACATAATATTCTGTTCAATTTAACTCTACTCTTGAGCACACATCAAAAGTCAAATTATCCGATCACCCGTTGTAAAATTTGCACGAGTTTGAATTAATTTACAGTACATGTTTTATATGTGTAAAGGTGGATTCAGATGGCTACAACGGCGATGCGACGCGATTTTATCACACAAGCTGTGAAATATCCTATGTGGAAGCGAATTCGCCATTGCGGCGGCGAATATCGCGTTAAATTACGATGCTCTTTTTTCTAATTGACAAATATGGCCACCAATGGATTTTACAGCAAGTGCGCATTATTTGATTCGCGTCGCAGGCTGGAAATATATTAATTAATAATTTTAGAACGATGGTGCCAAGTCTTTTAAGTTTTCTACTTACTTAGTTTATAGGATACTTTCAAAGTAGAAGCATTTTTACCAATTACAATTTTGTCACATTACTATTGTAATGATCAGTTAAATTTTTTTCATGCTGATCAATGAAATTGCTTTTTGTAGTTAGAAAATTCAATCAACTTATTGCAAAAAATGTCATCAGTTTAAATGAAAAAGTTAAAGCAGTAAAATCTAAATGGATTAAATTTGTACAAATATATACCACCTCATCTACGTATAATGAAGAATTTGTCGTTAGATGACGGTTCGTACGCGCGCACCGACCACCCTGTTCAACTCTTTTTCTAGCTCTAAAAACAACAACAACATTAAAATATTTTAATGTAAATGAAAGTTGCACAGTGATATCTCTTCAAAACAGTTATTATTATATTCTTTCCTGTTGTAAGACAAAAATCAAAATGTTTGTATTAAAAAATATACATACTTGGTCCATCTTTAAAACTTGTTTTTACAAGAAATTAAAGCTCTACAATAATAAATATAATAATTAATAAAAAAAAGTAACTAAATTATTAAATTTATAAAACGAAAATAGTGCCATTTTTCAATAATTGCTATAATAAAATTCATGCTATTTATTTTTCAATACTGTTCAGTTATAAATTATGAGAGTTAGCCTTCTGATGGCTATTTAATATATTAATGGTATTTAATAAAAGTCTGGGCACATGTGTGGCGGAGAGCTTCATTAATTTCATTGGATGGATCCCATTCTATTCTCTGAACTTTTCTAGTAACTTCAGCTGCAAAATTTCACCCCCAGAGTAATATTTCAACCTCATGTAGCATTTTAAAGGGATAGCTAGGAAGTTTAATTGTTATTTATCGTACAGTATTAAATCAGTTTTTAAAATAGATTTTTACTGGCTAAAATATATTATGTTATAATATGTTTAGTTTGTAGCATATAATGGAATGTTGTTCTTACTCCTGCTTCTCATCAGACATATATATACTGTATATATATATATATATATATATATATATATATATATATATATATATATATATATATATATATATATATATATATATATTATATATATATATAAAACAGATAGTTAACTTAGAAAAAAATTGTCTGTGCATGAACTATACGAGCTCCTTTACCACCTCTCAAATGTAGAGCCAGTAGAGCAGTTCCAAAACCTTGGTGAATTTACTTTTTTGCAGACCACGACAGATGCGATGGGACTTAACCAACTCACCACACTGCGAAGATCACTGAGGATTACTAACCACAGACTCTGCAAGAGTTTAACAGCAAGTTTTTTCCCACTGGACCTCAACCGTAAAGAAACAAAACAAAAGAAGTGGTAAACATTCTTGGTTAAACCTGAAATACCACCTGCCTCCCCTGAACTTCCAGTTCTATATAATGGATGGATTTGCAAGTTTTTTTCTTGTCCTTATTAGCATTCATGTCATAAAGTGCACGCACTTTTCTATTTAAATTTTAAAACTTATCGCTCACAAATTGAGGATGAGGTAGTTTATCTTTGGATTAAATAAGATAAGTGGAGGCATTTTTGCAATTTTTTTTAAGGCAATATCTCAAGCTAAATTAAGACCAAATAAGCCCCATCTTACTCTATGTCTACTAACTTTTTAAAACCCTTGGGAGCTAAGTAAGTTTGTTTGAAACAATATAAGTCATGAAATATTTGTAATCATTAATATCTAAATGTCTTATCAACATAAGTGCAAAAAAAAAAGTAAATTTAGGTGACCAAAATTGTAAAGAAAGAGAAAATGACAACACAATTTAAAATTTTTGCATGACATCTTAACTCCAATAGGAATAACCTCTATGATATTATATTCTATACAATCTCTAAAATCTCTAAGCGCTATAAGCTTACAACTTATATATATGTATTTTATATATTGTAATGCATCGTGGGGCTTTCATAAAGCACTTAAGCCCCACTTTATCCTAATTTTTTATCCTGGTTAAACTGAGTATTAAACATGCAAGGTACTAAACCAGGGACTAAACATGGTGCTGAAAAATATTGGCAAAATAGCTACTAACGTATCTGTTTAGCATGGCTTAGCATCGATTTAGCCTATATTTTTTAATAACATGTTTAATTCCTATGTTAGAATTATGTTTAGTACTTGATTTAACCCGGGATAAAAATCTAGGATAAAGTGAATTGTGAATGGCCCCCTTATATTTATATTTTGATACTTTTTCAAAAGAATGCTCAGAAAGCAAAAAAAAAAACAAAAACAAAAATAATACTAACCAGACATTTATTATTATTGATTATTATTATTACAATAATGTGTTCGACTACTTGTGCATGATCCTGAAATATGAACAGTTGTCTCTTCATAGTTGTACACCATTAAATTAATTAAATATAACATAATTTTATGAACTTATTTATTTTATTGTACTTATTTTAGAAAATTGATACTACAGAGGCTCATCTTTCATCTTGATATTGCTGCGAGAAACATAGACATTGAAAGATTGTTAACAGTATACCTCATATTGTCATATATCATTTATAATTAATTAATAACAAATCTTGGACTTAAGCTTTTTTTGTTTCATATACTTGACATACTTAACACCATACAGAAGTGATTATGAAATATTAAATAATATTGTGTTTATTTTTTTTAGCTGCTAATAAATGATGTGATATGATAGAATATAAAAAAGCACATCTAAATGAATATAGGAGGGGGAAAAAAACTTGATAGAGTGATAGCACAATAAACTGGCAGAGCGTGCGAGTTGCCGAGCGGTTAGTAACGAAGCTGCAGCGGTTTTATCGTCGTAAAGACGCGGCGTGGAGTAAAGTCAGAAGGCAGCGGCGGCGTTCAGGCAGGCTGATTTGGCTTGCCGCTGCTTCGCGCATCGCATCAGCCAACAGGCTACAGCGAAACTACACTATTGTATGCAAAAGAAGCTGGCAGATAGCAGCAGTAATACCATCTCCCCCACCTACTCTTACCCCCAAAACGTCGACTACCTCATGCAAGATATAGAGATGGCAAGTGCAAGGAGCTAGGTAGTAGAGTGGTGGTGGGCACAGCAGAAAAGAGGTTAGCAGCAGCACAGCCTACGTGTCCGATTTGTGTAAAGTACCTGCTGCCTGCCCTCTTATCCGGGAAGTAATACGTGCAAAGAATTCAAACATATTTTCTTCTACCATTTCTTATAATAAGCTTCTTGGTATCTATCTATATATAAAACAACAAAATATAAATTTGAATTCAACATGCTAAAAAAATATATAAGAACGTAAAAGAGTGACTTTAAGAACAACTGCATGTATTGTTAATACGCGTATCATTACTCAAATATATGTGGCAATATTTATTTATTTATATAGATATTTATGCTCTCTAAACTTGAGTTTATACTATAGTTTAAACTTTAAAGTCTTTTAGGCTCAAGGGACAGGGAAAAGCTTTTGAGGTGATAGCTTCAACTTTTGTCTTTCAGACTTAAGCACTATAAAATATAATGTATAAAAATGGTGATTGTTGCAAAGTTTAATATCTTATAAATCATGAATATGTTAATTAAATTATAAATTATTAAAATATACTACACCTTGTGGAATAAAAAACAATGGATGGAATAAATTATGGTTTCGTAATAATAATAGAACTTAACAAGAGACATAAAAAATATTATTATTATAATGAATCTATCATTTTGAATTTCAGTTGAAGCCAAAATTTTCCATATCTTGGTAATACATAACAATCGATACCACCATTTTATAACTTTAACATTTATGATGAGTTATGGGTGAAACAGCAAAGTATGGTTGGTGTGGTCTGTTTTTAAGGCAGCAGCAAGAGCTAGCGCAATGCTAGTGATATTGCTAGTACATATAGGAACCACCAGCAGCCAGGTATGCGGGCAGGGAGGTATCTCCCGGGAGCAGTAGAGCCGCGCCGCGCCATACTGCCACTCCAGGCAATTTCTCGCTCACGGACCACTGACCAAAGTTGCACGATCAAATAAATCATCACTCTTTCCGAATTCTCTAGCACTTTACAATAAAAAAACAATTCTAAAAGTCTTATCTCATTGCAGCTCATAAAACTTGAGACTTTTATTTTATTTTTTTACGTGATCTCTTTTCGTTTCATTTCGTGAAAATTTTACAACAAAACAAAAGACAGTCCAGTAGTTAGCTTTACTTGTCTGTACTTTTTTATATATATTTTTATTGCGACGATTTGTTTGCTTTTTTTAACCATTTCAATGGTCCCAGAGAGTAGATTGACTAGGTTATAATGCTATCGAATGTGCGTTAAATTTTACTTTATTACTATCTTACCTTCTTCTTTTGGAGGCTGCATTTTGTCGTAGTCCTTTGGGTCATCTGGTAAAATATCTTCGAACTCCAAAGGGCCATCAGCAAGATTTTTCCTGAAAACATAATACAAATTTTCAGTTTTTATTGTTATTATTATTGCAAATAAGAGTTAAATTACGTCACAATAATGTATTGTATACAACAAAACGATTTCTACTAATCACTGTGATAGTCAAGATTAATGTGAATCATATTCATTTTGTAAATGAAGCAAGTCATTTTAATTGCATAGGATTTTATCTACTATAATATGTTATAACATAAATTGAAAGCAGCAATGTGTTGAAATCCTGTTTTAGGTTTAAAACCCATTTTTAAAAATAATATAAGATGAAAATTAATTAATAACAAAAATCATATTTGTAATTAAGCTCATCATCTATCATTTAAAGAAAAAGAACCCCAAGTTAAAAGTTTACTCTTTTCATGCTGACTTTTGAACATTTTCCTGACCTTCTAGCCATACCAGTTGTCATTACTATAAATTCCGATATGGTTTTATATTATTCAGAGTTTCAGAGTTTACGAACAGACTTGATTTGTTTTAATACTCAATTGGCATGGCTAGAAAATCAAAGAAAAGTTCAAGAAACATTCTGCAGTGTTATAATTTTATTTTAGCACTGCTGCGTATTATTTGTTCTAAATTATAAAACATATTTTTTTAAAGAGTAAAAATATAAAATAAAAATGTAAATATAATATATCAGGGTAAATTTTTATTGGATCATGCTCCTGATAAAGCAACAATTAGTATTGAGAATTGGCTGCAATGTTGAGTCATTGAATAACAATACACTTATCAAAGAAGAAAATAGTGTAGAGTCATTTGTGTCAACACCTCTTATAAATAATATATTAATAAATGTTACAAGAATGCAGCATTTAATACTGCTTCAAAAAATAACAGACAATTCGTAAATATATAAGCTGGCTGAGGCTCGGACTGGCCATAAGGCTGGGTCAGGGATCCTTGACTGGCCCCTCATATTTTTAACATAGGAGCATAGGAAAAGTGGCCTCAGACCCTCTGAAAAGTGGCCCATGCTGCCTGTAATGCCTATATGGCCCTGACTGGCCCCTAACTTCCCAGTCCGAGTCTGCGGTGGCTGGCTCTCACTCTTCTTGATTTTCTATATGATTGATGACCAAAGGCAAGTGGTTACTATCCTAATATGCTACATCAATTCGAGTTACAAATATATAAAATGAACTACATGTTGGCTATTGTTGACGCTCAGATTATCAGCTTAATCATTTTATAGCTTTTATATCGTTAAAAGTATAAAGGTTAATTTATTTGTGCGACTGATTTTGCCGTGAAATCCTTCTGTATATATGCAATAGCCTTATTTTCAAATAAATTCACCGATTTGCAACCATTACACCCTACAGTATCAACAAATATGGCTGCAATTTGACATAGCAGCATTTGACCAATATTTACTACATGATACTGTACAAAATGAACTGTGTAATTTATTTTAATGCTAAACAAAATTGATTGCCTAAGTTGCAGTATAATATTTTTTAATTCATTATGTATATACTTTATTATATATATAGGGTTTGATTAAAAAAATAAAAAAAAAATATATATATATAAATTTCTTTTTTATTTAGCAAAACTAAATTATTTATTGAATAGCATAAAAAAAAATTGTATACGGCATATGATTACCTTGTCATTATAAAAGAATTGCCTTTTTTTGTTTTCTTTGTAACTACACATTTCAATTTAAAATGTTCATAAATTTTTAATATAAAAAATAATTTGTGCCACAAAAATTAAATTAGTATAATTATAATTATATCCACAGGACATCATAATAATAAAGTTGACTTCTGAAATTCAATTACTGAGTTAATTTAATTTTGAATTACCTGTGTTAAATCTACTGTATGTGTGGTGATTATACGAAATTAGATTATATCATAGCTTTCATTCGCATATATAAATGAGCTGGTTTTTTAGATTTAGAGGAATTTTTACTGTTACAGTTGATTAAATATTGTGATTCTATGTAGTGATGACATGTTATAATATTCATATTCATATTTAAGCAGCCTCATGGCGTTTGTCAAGCTATATTAACATAACAAGTAAAATAAAAAATTTAACAACAGCAATCAATGTCTGTCACAATATCAATCCAGAACTGGCCAATGAACACAAGTAAATAAAGATAGATTATAAAAATGCAAAATATGTCATCGAAATCAATCAAATATTACCTAAATACATGATCTCATTTTTGTGACAGATAAATGATTGTAATGATGCCAACAACGTAATGTGATTTACATTACATACTGTTTTAAATATACACAACGATGATTGTAGAGTACATGTAAAAAGTAAATAATGTTATACACTTATCTCATGTAAGTCATATATAATTAATAGCATCAATTTAAAATTTATAGAACAGAATGTATAAAATAATATTCTGGTCTCAGGTGTACCTATCGTGGTATATATTATATAATATAGCTTTATTATTTAAAGTGAAATACATCCATTATGTTTGTTGTCATAATATAAGTGGATACACACGTTACCTGAGAAAAATTACATCTTGTAATGTGAATTGGTGTGTATAAACACATATTATACGAGTTATATATGCATTCATAACATTTTTTTTTTAATATATGTCTGTTTAAATAATTTAACAAAAAATGTGTCACTGATAAAATTACACATAAATCATTCTATGCTGCATAACGTTCTATAACATTATACTGTATATAACGGCTAACCTATATATCTATTATAATATGTATGCTGAGAACGTTTAACTTGTGCTAACATGTTTTAGAACGTTTTGCATTAGCACTATCGCTATGTATGCGTGCACCGTATAGTCCACATCATGCAACTTTTGGCATCTATGGAAAGTTCGTTATGGAGAAGAATAATGGGGTAAAGTATTGGGGGCAAGTTTGTGTCTTGAAACTTTAGCTCTTTCTCTCTCTATACTGAAAGATCGAATAGCGTATTCCAACGCTGACCGAAAAAAAAAAAGTTTTTAGGAAGTGGTGCGGTTGACATTGCAATCAAACAATGATTTGTCATTCTCATTTCAACGGTCAGTAATCTCCTCCCACAGTAAGAATATATAGTAGTTGAAGTGGCACATGAACTTTTGTTAATGGTATGATATTCTGGTACCTCTTCTGACTCTATGTACAGTATATATATATAGTATAATATCATAGCCATGCTGTACTAAATTTTTATCTCTACTGTTACGTACGCCATCCCAGATCACTTTTACTGCTGTTTGTGACGTATTACTATGATGCATATCCTATATGACTGAAAATACTATATTTTCATGCTAATAGTTTTAGACCGTATAAGAAATTATGTTCGGGGAAAATAATCTCAGTAATAAAACGTACAACCTTATACCATAAAAAGTTATATCTTCTTCAAGGGTACAGGGTTTGAACTAAGCTCACATTTATGTCATATGACACAGGAGGTTTATTTATCCTGAATTATTTTTATACTGAGAGAATTTGCAAACTAACCAACAACCAAGTGACACTTATCTGCATTATTATAATGATGCATTTAGTGCAGAATTATAGTACCATCTTTGTTCCTGTTTTTGTCTTAATTATTTTATTTTTAAAAGAGGATTTTCAGAAATTTGAATTAATGGATATATTCATAAAAAAAACATTTGCTGTGACTGTTTGATAAAATATCATGCATTATATTTATATTAAAGAAGACAAGGCTCATGACACATAAATCACATGAATATGTTCACCTTACCATAATTTTCAAAATATGCATGTATATTCTTCAAGGATTCTCTTTACTTTAATGAATGACATTTTTATTATAACAATGAATAAGTGTAAAATATAATGAAACATTAGTGTGTTTTTCTATAATATGCTTTAAAATAATGAACTTTACTACAAATAAAAATTACACACGATTTATGTAGCAACACATTTTATTTATTTTATTATTTCACCACAGGGTACATACAGGATATAATAACACTGGGTGGGGACAGTAACAAAGCACCATAAGCACTATATCACATAAGTGGCTAGTATCCTAATATGCTACATCAATTCGAGCTTGAAACATATAAAATGAACTACATGTTGGCTATTGATGACGCTCAGATTATCAGATGTAATCACTACGTACCTAACTTTTGGAAGATTTTTTTTTTATACAAACTCAAGATTGTACGATATATATGTATGCCAAGCTGTTTAATGAAGCTATTTAATTCTTTAAGAGAGCTCACACATTTTACACCATCTGAATTGTTAGGTCGTGTGAAAGTTCTCAGTTTTATGCAAGCAACGCTTTTTATCTCATGAATAATTCCGGCTGTCTCTGTGAAGCCTCCGTCGCGCCCGTCGCTCTGGGTGGCAACTGGTTGGGCTGTGGCACTGCTGCCTCTTTTGCTGCCCCACCCACCCTGCTACTGCTGGCTAATTATGTTCGTCCTTGCTCCCAAGTGACTGACGTCTCGCCGCTCGTGTATTATTTTCAAGCCCTTATTCCTGACTTCTTTCTCTTGTCACCCCACAACCAGCAGTCAAGTTAGTCTTGAGGCATGCAGCAAACGCAGTTACAGTAACCGGCCAGCAAGCTGGCTGGCAGTGCGGTAGCGGAATGCCAGGCAATTTGATGCAGCATGTTTGCGGAAGTCCAACGCTCATTACTCAAGCAAGCGTTTGCTCTTTTCTAGCTGCTGCTCAAACTCTCTCTCTCTCTCTCTCTCTCTCTCTCTCTCTCTCTCTCTCTCTCTCTCTCTCTCTCTCTCTCTCTCATTCTCTCCATTCCAAGCTCTTTCATTCATTCAGTCGTCTCGCTTTACTCTAAACTCCTTCAAGTTGGCTGAAATATCGTCTTGGAAACCTTCCATATACCCCCTTTCTTAGACTCATACAGCAAATGTAATAGGACCATGTCTATTACCATCTGATAGTCAGGCAAGGAACCAAGCAGCTCACTTAAATACTGCTTCTACAGCTATTTTTATGTGTTTTTTTTTTCCTCGTGATTGAAAAAGATTTATCTATTTCCTTTACACCTCGATGGAGGCTAAGCAAAGTTTGCTGATAAACAGTTGACAAATGACCAAAAAGCGAGGATATATATCTTTTTGCATTTAGATGCATAAAAATTTTAGGCTAGCAAAAGAAGCTGTGGAAAGGAAAATTGTGAACACTGTGTTCACTGGCGCTAAGTCAAAATCCGTTAGGAAAAACATACATTTACTGAACGAGGTGTATAGAATCCATGTATTGTTTTAGCAGAAATTATGCAAGTGAACAAAAAATTTCCACGTCTACTTTATGAAATTAATTCAAAAAATAAATCCTTCAATTAGGTTCAAACCTAATGTTATAAATATTTTTAATATCAATTTAGTAGATAAAATAGAAGACATGATAATTAACAGTAGTTAATAGAAGTAGTAATTAAAAGTAGTACTACCACATCAAAGTAAAATAATTTAGCAGTAATTAATAATTTAAATTTATAATTTAGCAATCAATAAAATTGAAGGGATGAACCATAAACGATAATATATTGGAGAGACTGGACTTTGAAGTTAGTCCTTATCGCCGCCATGTCGTTCGTATGCCAGTGACATCAACACGTCATGTTTAAAGAGCGCATTTTATTTGCTAGCAGTTTTAAACAAGATGTAGGTATAGGCTGGCTACTAGCTTAATTGGCCAACAGTTCCGAAGTTTGATGAAAATATTCGATGACCGTAATTATGTAATTTGCCGTTCTAAGCCATTGCCCCATGGCGTCTGCAAATATTGATGTTAGGCAACATGTACGACACGTATGCTCAACTGGTTGCAGAACCGAGTTCTCAGCAGGCGAACTGCCAGCAGCCATGTGTAGAGTCTTCGCATTAGTAAGTAAAACACTTCGTTTTGCGTGCACGAAACTTAAAATATATATGTGAGCTCGAGTAACCAACTATACGATCAAGACCGCGCCGTGTAATGTAAGGTCCGACAACACTGCATACGAGTAGTAGGGAGCACCAGGCCGAGGAGGAGTTGGGGAGGCGGAACACTTACTTCACCTGTGCAATCACGTTCTCCTCTCTCTCTTATTTCATCGCTCTGCTAGTCGTTGACACAATATTAAGTCATACGCAGTGTTGTCGGTCCTTGAATTACACGGCGGTGCCTTGATCGTATATTAGTCACTTGAGCTCACACGCGAAACAAAGAGTTTCACTTAATAATGCAAAGACTGTACTTAAAGCTTTGAATTGTCATTGACTGAACATTCATTACGTCATTACGATATCACTTTTAGGTAGAGTGAAGCAAGCAAGACAGATTTACAATTCAATTTTAACGATTTTTTTTTTTTTTTACTATTATTCTAAACGCTTCTATTATCCTTGATTATAAACCATGACTAAATGTAATATAATAAGAACATATGAAGCATAAAAAAATCTGAGAAAAATCTATTTTTCTATACGAGTTTGCTTGTTTGTTGGTTTGCATTCACATTTTTCATATCCTATATTTACTATATTATTATTTATTATTTTTTTTAATAGGCTACAGTCACTTTTTAAATAAACGATCTGGGCTTGACGGCAGGTTAAGTTACTTATGAACTACTCTTTCAAAAAATTTAATTATAGATTCCGAACTAATATAGAAACATTTTTAAAAAAATTGATTTTTGTGCTCTATTAATTCTTCGGTAGTCTTCTGGCAGAAGCAAACATCTGAGATACTGTATCATTTACCTGGAGAACTCAAAACATATATTGTTGATTAGGTAAATGTTTCAAGTGAGTAATGAATTTATGCTGTGAAGAAGATTGAGGTGAATTTTCCTTTATAAATATATATAATCTTTAGATTGATCCAGTTGATGTATTCATTATCATCATACTTATATAATACTTATATAATGGAGTATAATCACAATTAATATATTTAAATGTAATATTTTTAACATCACATTGAAATCACGAAATGATTCACAGATAAATTCAATAGAGATACAAACAAGTTAGTCTTCTGCATTATTCCAATAGATTTCAAACAACTATGAACAAAAACTCATCAGCGTAATGTAAAAGTTTACTTCTCAAGATCAAATTGACAGTAACTGCTACTTGGAAATTTTATCGCTTTTATCTAAATTTATTAAGATAATTACAATATATTATCTTAATAAACGGTTTTAATGTTGTTATTTCAATTGTTTCTCTATGATCCAAAATTATATTGTAAATATACTGCTCTTGTTATGAAAAGCTATTTTAGACTGAGGCCCTAGAAGATCAAACTAACCAAAAAGCCACGTAGAAGAAGGTTGTTATCTATGTAAAAATAAGATAAGAAACTGACCTTTAGTGAAAAGTGGATATAAGCTTGTTTGATCCTATAGGCTCCTCGCTGTTACATAATTTAGTTTCCTTATTTAATTTTCACCAATATGTTTTAGCAATAATTTGTTCAGCTCATGTAGCATTAGGAAAGTTACTGATTCTAAATAAGCTTAGGCAAACCACTACACCACATCGGTTTCGTAAAATTTATATAAAATGAGAAACAATTAATTACACTGGCGTTTAAAAACGCATCTGAAGAAATCTAGAAATCTCCTAAAAATCTGACTGGATATATTATTCATCGGACATATCAGTTTTGCTTTTGCTATACTTTTACTGTACTATTTTTTCGTTTATTGTTTGTTTATTTGTAAATATAAGTAGAAATGCAAGAGTTTTTTTTTTTTAAGATGTAGTTATTTCTTCCGATTATTTAGCCAGTAGTGATAAATTTCTGACACTGTCTTTGCCATTTTTTTTTTTTTTTTTTAAATACAATCACAATGTTTACATGAACGCGGATTTATTGACGACGCTTAATATTATTCCCAGTGGAGTAAGGCTAATGAATTACAAAGTTATCAGGATAGAAAAGGAGGCAGCTGTGGCCTTGTGTTAAGTACTATCCAGGTAATGATAATGGGAAACCACAGAAAACTCTCATCAAAGCAGTTGGCAACAAAGTAAATTTAGCACCTCTCAAATATCGTGTACGGTTTAAATACTGACTTAGGTCCGGAGATTTTAAGTCTGACACGAAATCAACAATGCCAACAACAACAGTGTGGATCAAAAATCTTCTGAAAGTCTTCGGATAGGTGTCACAAATAAAAATGGACACTTTATAATGTTTATAATTATGAACGTTCTGATATATAATTTATTGTTGATATTTTGTGCAGTTTTTTTTTTTAAATGTAATCTTCACTGCTAGGGTTGAAATTTTGTGTAGTAATTTTCTCAAACGACTAACATTTAATTAATCACTAATAAAAGTGAAATTTATTTTTATTTTGATGTAAAAGCCTCTTCAAAGTTTATATAATAAATAACATTTTTTTTTGCTTATGATTATATGTGAAATATATTAGAATATATTAGAACATTTTACTTTGAAAATTATACATGGTTCAACCCACACTACATTTTTTACAACAATCAATAACAGTGGAGATAGCAGCTAAGGGCATGCACTATTTTACAGTAGTGAGTGCTATTCTCATTATTTATTTTTAAACTTTTACCCCAGTATGCCCTTTTTAAAGAAGTATTATACATATGGCATCATAACTCTTGAGTGGTTAAAGATAAAGGAACTTAACACTTTCAATTTTATTAGGTTCAAAATATTTTTACATATGCTCATCGTATAGCCGACGCATGCAGTTTCTGCTTCTCGTGTCTCGTATGCATTCAAACGTCCGATCGCTGTGACTGCCCATTTAGCCAGCTGCTACTTGCACGCAGATAAATGCAACACGTTGCCACTACAACCTCGCAGCTCTCAGCACTTTCACAATATATATATTATCCTTCCCCTACTTCATTTATCCCATTTTGTGCTTTTTCAACGACACGAAAGAAAAATATTGATTATTCACGCAACTGTACGTGTGACAAAAAAGAAAAAAATATATAAATAAATAAACAGTGCCTTTTTTTCTCCATATTTTCCCATTTGTTTTCCAATACAAAATAAATCTTTGTGCAGCAATAATATGATGATGGGATGACAATTGATAACTATATCCAAGAATGTTTGCACATTTTTAAAATCGTTTCTAATAAAAAAATGAACATCTTTAAAATCACAGTTAAAAGAAAAAAATTCTTTCAACAATGAAATATAAAATCCTAAAAAAAAAAATCAGTGAATTGAAATATTGACGTACAGACTGTATGGAAACATAAAAATTGTTCAGAGATATTAGGCGGAGACGAGGGAACTTGTTCTCACCATCATGCTATGGTTACGTAAGGCTTGATTTTTTATACACCCTCGAAAAGTATTGGTAAGAAGAACAACACCTGATATATATCTTACTTATTTTTTATTTTATAATGTTAGCTTTTATTTACTACAGCATTTTATGCCAATGGTGTAAGCATACAAACGTAGCAACAGCATTGCTATAACAGTGCAAGTAATACATGCGACCATGGTCTAATTCAAACTTCCCGCCATTTGGTATATTATCTACAGGAAACCATGGAAACCGTAAAGTGTATCTCCCGAATGCAGGGTATTTTCCGAAACCTGGTAAAAGTGATGAAACACCTTTCAGCTTGCTAGATCTTATATTGCAATGTGAACCATTGTGTATTAATTTCCAATTAAATTATTTATTTGTAAGTAAGGTAAGTGATATCAAGAAAAAATAATTAATGATATAATAACGTTCCCCCATTTTAATTTGGCTTTTCTTCTTTTCTTCAGACCTAGTGCTTAGCAAAAGCACCTCTCACTTCATACGCGCGCGAGAGGGAGGGAGGGGGGGGGGAGGCGCATCCACACACTAGGTCTGTTTGTATATACACAATCAGAAAGAATCGATTATTTGTGATGAACCTTATGTACATGGAACATAAGGGTCATCACAATAATCAATTCTTTCTGATAGTGTATTTACGAACAGACCTACTTTTTTCACCACTCGACTGTTCTTCCTGAAAAGCATGCAACTGTTTGAGCGCTCAACAGCAGCAATTAACAAACATTACAGGCGTCTGCCAGATTCCTCTTTGATTCAATAACTTTCTATTATCATACTCAATATATTACATAATGTCGGGCTAAAATTTGAAGGTGAAAATAAAACAAGCTCTGTCTGATTTATTCATAATTTAGTGACATTTAAAAAAAATAATTGTTTTAACTGTTTTAAGTGTAGTACTTAATTATTGTATACATTCATATTATAGCTGTGTAATTTTATAAGTATTTGTTTCATGGAAAAATAAAGGACAAAGTAAACAAAATGTCATCACTTCTTAAGTTTTCCATAACATTCTGTCTGTTCTGAAGTACTTTGAACTTTGAACAGGAAATAATGCAGCAGAAATATTTTTCCCATTTTTTTCATTATTTTCATATGTTATGTACGTACAATATATATTTACTATCTTAATGCAAATACTTATTTATTAAATTTATAAATATTTACAAAAAATTTATTGTTCTTTTTAATTTGACACTTCACAAAAGTGGTATAAACTGCTGTAGTGGAATGGTTAATAAATAAATATATGCATTCATTAAAATGGAACTTTATCAAATTTCTGTTTATAAGTTGTTGTTTTTAATGCACGTTACTTTATTGTTGTTTGTTGTTTTTATCCCCCCCCCTCCCTGCAAATTTACATCACATGTTGTTATATTTATAATTAGGTACAGCATCGTGCCAACAACAAATTCAATTATGCAAAAATAAAAGTAGTAAACGATGAAAACTTTGGAGTTTTCAGAGTCTATATAATTATATTAGTATTGGCAAACAAATGTCAAGAATTTGTGTAGTTAATTAACAAAATATATTAATATAACCTCAAAGTCGAGCGTAGCAAAAACTTAAATTATTTTTTAAAGTATTTTTCTTTCTGGTGTACTATTCTGTGTCATGCGATTTAATTGAAGATTTATGTCTTGACTCTTGCCAAATTCAAATTTGACTTAATAATTGAAATGAGGACACTGAAAGGGTTCTTAAAATGTTTTTCAGCAATGACTGCAAGTTATACTGTATATTGCTAAGTTTTAAGTTTTCTCCGTCTATTCGGAAAAATTGGTAAATTGATTTCGAGTTTTTGAAGTTGTTTAAGTATTTGGAGCGAGCGATAGATTAACATTGCGCATACTGCAGGTCAGCCGAGTTTGGCGCATGGTGAGGTTGTCACGCCCGCAGCGAGCGTACGGTAAATGTGTAAAGCACAAGCAAGAAAGGAAAGGAGTGACAAGCAGGCACGCGCCAAAATACCGGTCTGCTTCATCCACCACAACAAGCAAGCTGGTGCTGGGATCAGTCAACTCCAGCGGCGATGTTCAGCAAGGATGAAACAGCAACACGATGTCTGGCCTGCCTACATGAGTTTAGCTTCCACGAGAGCATTGAAAGTTGAGAGACAGCTGCCACCAGTTGGATGTGTACAAGCAAATACTATCTCAGAAATTAATTAAAAGATACCGAAGTTGTTGTAACGAGATATTTTGAGAAGATTAAAAAAGGTTCATCATAGAGAATGTTTTAGAATCACTATGTTGGAGAAAACAAATAAATGAAAATAATGAAAAAGTTGTGTCCAAGCGTAAGCTATTTAATAAGTTTTCTTTTAATTTCTTTTCCTTCTTTCTTCTTAAAAAAATCTTATAAAATTAGTCTGATATGTATTTTTGGAATTTTTAAACTGAATTCTAAAGCAACGTGCCAGCAATATTTAATTTTTTTTTTTTTTTTTTTTTTTTTTTTGTGAGGCGTTTTCCGAATGAGTTAACAGGAAAATATGATGGCTGTTGTGATTAATAAATTATATTTATTACTTTCTTGTAAACGTTATAAGTAAACGTAAATTATTTTTCACATTTGTATCGCTTTATCTTTTAAAGAATAGCCACTTAAGAGAGAAAAGAATTGAATTTTATCATAAAATTCGAACAAAAAAGAATTTATATTCTTTACTATCATTTTTCTTCTATCCAGTATTTTGTCACTGAAATCTCTATAAAAGAGGGACGGTAGTAAATAATTATTTAGAAGTGTACAATACAATAAAGGTGGTGTAACAAAAACCATCCGCAAAGATAGCCTTAGGAAATGAAATGTGGAGCGTGTTACTGATGAGCACCATTGGGCCAGACATTTATTTCTCTATGGATTTTTTTTTTTTTTTAAAATGAGATAATGGGAACAAAAAGAAGGCCTCTCAAGTTTTGCGTCAATGTCGTTAGCAGCTTGGGATTATACATATATATTTTTCTTCTCTCTACTATCTATTGACAGCAGAGCCTGAATAATTGGTAATTAAGGAAGAGGACAAAATTAAAATGTATTTTTTACTTTGTATTTAAAAATCTACCTGTTCAAAAAATCCAATGTGTCTGACACGTGGCATATTTCTTAATTGAGACCAACGATCCTAGTCTATCTCAGAATATCTTTACTTGCTTTCACACACCAATTAATTCTATTATAGTACACGAGCACATCGTTGAATTGTACAACGACATGATTAGTTCCCGTAGCTCTTATTAAATGTATGTAGAGTACGTATAAGTTATATTATCTTGTACTATATTATTCAGCACAAACCTTAAACAATATGTAGCTCTACGTAATGCATTAAATTTATGAATTGTAATGTAATTAATATTCAAAATATTATCAGGGAACAACCAAGTCAAAATGTAATGCATGAGTGTATATTAATTTATTTCCAAAGAGAATTTACTATTACAGTACTTGTACGTGCAATCTGTGAAATTGCATGACATAAGATTTAAAAATAAATCGAGAATGTAAATTTCAAATGGAAAATTTATGTCTTAACGTGGTGTGGTGTAAAAAGAAATATTGAATACTTTGTATATAATATTCTATGCTGCAGTTTTTCGAATATGAAAGTAGAAACGAGTGAAAATAAGAAACACATAAGAAAATTACTGTGTAGAGAGAGAGAGAGAGAGAGGGAGAGAGAGAGAGAGAGAGAGAGAGAGAGGCATTGTGAGTAAAAATTGAAAAAAAGAGGAGAGAGGAAAATAAAAGGGAGAACGTTTGCAAACTTTGCTTGAAAACAACGTAAGAAAGTAGCAGCCTCAGGTGTTAGTCTCACCGTTACTGCAGATATACGCACAAAACAATTCCTTTCGCACTTTACGAGATCTCGTGCTCCTTAAACCTCTATACTATTCCCATTTCATTTTGGTAAGCATAAGTTTCCTTTTTTATTATTCTTATATTATACTTTTTTTTAAATGCAATAAAATTGAAAAATCCGGGAAATCTGTTGTGGGTATAGGAATCATATATACGAATTTTATCCAATATACATCGCATATATAAAAGAAATAAAGTTGAAAACATGTCATATCACTGACTTTTTATTGCATTGGGATGTATATTTTTTATCGACTATACCACATATACCGCAGGTTTCCCAGTTCCATATATGCCACGTTGCCTTCTAGTTGATGCTTTCATTTCTTCATTTCATACGGAAAAGAGTGAAAATTCGTATATGGATCCCTTTTGCAGGTAAGCCTCAAAATCCATATTTCTCTTGTTTGCTCCCTCCCTCTCTCCATCCATATCTCTCTCTCTCTCTCTCTCTCTCTCTCTCGCTTCCCGTTTCTGATTATTTTAGGGTGAAATCCAATTTGTCCATAGAAACTTTGTTACTGAAACATATAGTTTTGAAGGTGAAGTGAATTTGCTGCATCAAAATATGATTACCTGGATTTCACTTTCCTAAAAAAATGAACTTACATTTTTATTTGATGATTATACATCAAATTCTTATTCTTTTAACCGAACATAATTTTAGCAATATTTTCAATGTTTTGTGCTACAATATAAAAATAGAATTAATATTCTATTAATTATTTTATCATAATGAATATCCTCTGCTCGTCAAAGACAATTTCTAATAAAAATAGAATTTAACAATTAATGTTGTGTTTTTTGTTATTCGTGTAAAAAAATATTACTAACATGTCATTAAATAAAGGAAATCTGAGCATGTGCAGTTACATTACCTGTATAAAAACTGAAATTTATACGACAATATATTTAAAATTAAAATTGTTTTATAAAGTATATTGTACTGTACAATATATATTTAGACGCTATAGCTATAGTTACTTATTTTTGCAAAAATTAAAAAGTTTTGAAACTCACTCAAAGTTTAAAAAACAAAAGCTGAGTATAAACAGATGGTGGCAGTAATAAATTCAGAAAACATTTTGTACTCTATATATCTTGAATATGCCCCTCTCCACAAAGTAAGAGAAGCATTTGGTTTAATAAATGCTACCTTCTAATAAATTCATAATAAATTCAAGAAAAAATATTTTTTAATATTATCTATTATTATACTGGATTCTTATTGATATTACACATAATTCTGGGATAACCTAACAGTGGCAAATACTCTGAAGTAACTCAGAGTAAATCACACAAAATAATATTATAATGCAATTCATCCTAGCAAATCAGCTTTTTTATGACCATTATATAAGCAAATAGTAATGACAGGTCATATAGTTCTTGTCTCCTGTGTGTAATATTTAAAAAAAAAACTTGCATAATATATTGCTTTAAAATAATAAAAAATTAATATAAATAATATATATGAAATAGAAATTAAATATATGCCACTTTGTACTTTTCTGATTCAGAACTCCAATACATTGATTTAAAAGAATAAGTTTTGACAGAAATGAAATTTGTGTCGGTGCATGGATGAGAGACTGTATGAAATGTCAGCACTAGGCCTCCTCAGTAAGATGCACAAAGCCCCGTCAGCGCACGTCACAACGCGGTGGAGCCTACATGCAGCTTGTCTATATATTGCAATAGAGGAAGGAGCTAAACAAGAAAGTATAAGCGAGAGAGGAGCTGACTTTATGACACTCGTTTCTAGAACTTGACGAGCTTTGACGCAGATGAAACTGAACATGCGCTGTGCTGCTGGCAGTTCGATAGTTAGCAAGGATGTATGTCACAACCAAGAATAGTAAATCAAGCAACATAATATATCTCAAAATGTCAAGTTTGTTCCTATTAAAAAGTTTATAATACAATAAAAACAATTTATTTTAATCAGAGTTGAAAATAATTTTTTCCTTGCTATATAAGTTTTCTTTTCTAAAGTTTATCTTTATTAACAAACAAGTTAAAGGGAGTAATTTTTTAATATATTAATTACATCACTTTTATTTTATATTTGTAAAAATATTATACAAAGTCTTGTAATGATTTATTATCTTTTTCAGAACGTTGAGTAAATAATATTTTTCAAATATAATAGTGTTTTTTTTTTTTCTTGCATTATTTTTATAAATTCAAAGTAGCTTAATTTTGTATTTTACATGCATTTAATATGATTTATTGTACTGCTAACTGCAAATAATTCATTATTGGAACCAAAATATCAATAAAATCGTGGGATGTATGGTTGAAATTCAACAAAAAATGTTGAAAAATGTTGATAAGAAAGCTGATGATGATAATAAATAGCTGCAAAGCCGATTTCTTACAGAAAAACATGATTATTGAATCTATGAAGGTTCTATATTGAAATGCAATGTATAGCCAGCATCTGAGGTCTTCAAAATTAAACTAGCATAAAAGCCATTCAGGTAGAAGGTTGTTATCTACATGAAAACAAGGTAAGAAACTGACACTAAATGTCACTAGCACGCTGTATACTTGTTGTGTAGCTTCAAAGCACAAAATTTCACAAATACTTTAATAATGATGCAATAAAAATTGGAAATTGCGTACAATAGATTTTTTAACATTTTTAAAAAGAAACTCACAAAATGTATCATAAAATTAACAATAAAAGAAAATTGATGTTTCCATATACTTGGATGTGCAATATATTTTAGCTGTGATAAGTTATCTAAATTGATTGCAATCATTTGGATCAAACGTTTGTTTCGATTCGTTGATTCGTATATACTTCTTAAATTTAAAAGCTCAATAATTAAATGAGCCAATGGCTATTAGTGTAAAACGAATTATTAATTTATTAGCTCATTAGGGCACCCTCAATATTGATTGGTATAATAAAGTAAAATAAAGTCAAAAAGTGTGCCAACTGAACATGTGCACTGAAGCAATCACTTCATTTTGCTAGTGATATATATATATATATATATATATATATATATATATATATATATATATATATATATATATATATATATATATATATATATATATATTATATATATATATATTGTTGTTTTAGAATTTGCACTTGATCCCGAGTTTCATAATTTCATACTATCATCGGTGTATCAACCCACCCACCCATGTAGTTGAGCTTATAGAAGAGCAGTAACAGTGTTATATATGCATGCACACAGTCAGCACTTGACGTTTGTATACTTTGCTACTACAGCGAATGACGTTCAGCTGGATAAGTAAAGATACAGACAGATATTCAAAAAAGTATCAAGCTCATACTTGCTTTCTTGCTGTAGCTTGCCTTCTTCAACCTTACCAGCATGAATAACCATCAGGGAAACATATTTGAGGAGAACTGAGGAAAATATTCAAGCATGGCAGTCTCCTTATATAGAGTAGGCTCTATGGGATTCAGAAGCACAGAACCATTTCAAGTCTTGTTATAGAAGTGGCCACTAAGAGATAAAAATCATGCTCGTTTGCGTGTGGTCGCTACGAGAGGAAGGAAGAAGATTCCTTTCTATCTATACAAGAGCTCTCCTATACTATACTCTCCTACTCATGCACACACAATACACTGAAAAGTAGAGAGAGGAGAGAGAGAGAGAGAGAGAGAGAGAGAGAGAGAGAGAGAGAGAGAGAGAGAGAGAGAGAGAGAGAGAGAGAGAGAGAGAGAGAGGAGAGAGAGATATGCACATTGGCTGTCCAGATAACCTACCATATAGCAATACTGCAAGTCACACAAGATTTGGATATTTGGATACCGTCACATTACATTTATAACCCACATCAGCACTTCAGTTTATCAGTTTTATTACGATTTGCACTCTGCATTACATTATTGAAATTTATAACAATAATGTCATAATATATTTAACTATATTATATAAACTTTATTAATACATGCCTGATAACAAAAATAAACAAAACATTATGAAAGAAAGCTATGCTATAAGATTTTATTAGAAATTTTATTAGAAATTTCATGAAACCAATTTATATAAAAATTAGCAAAACTTACCATAAAAATAAAAAGCAAATAAATGGTCATAAAACCAGAAGTTTTTTCTTGGTTTAATGGGATGGTACTATTTTATCGAATCTTTTGAATAAATTTAATTTTAATCGTGAAGTGAATACAGAATTTGAAATTAATCTTTATATGAGATGAAATTTAAATACTTTTTCATTATTAAATAATGTGAAAATTAGCATCAATTCAAAAATAATACTTCTAAATTATATACGATCAATTAACAAAAAGTTTAAGTTTACGCATATACGCAGTTTTGAAATAAAGTTTTAATGACCGTTTTAAAATATTATTTCAGCAACTTATTTCATAGAACAAAAATTATATTTATTATAAATTGCTATAATATTGACTACTAGCGTATTTGTTGACATTAGTAATACTAATAATAACTTTTGAATTTCATAAGGTAAATGAGATCTAACAATATGTGAACAATTTAACTTTTATCTCCTAAACCATATTATACTTCATGGATAGTGGATATTCTACAGATAACAAGATAACCAAGCAGTTCTGCGTTAGCTTTTATGGTTTTGTCATTTGTAATAATTTTTAATAATAAAAAGTGTGTTAAAGCAAAACTTATAAACCATTTTCCTGCAAATCCAAAATAAATACCATTTTTACTATAATATATTATCTGTATTATCATACTGTATTGGGACACAAGATGAAATATAAATAAATGACAAGAAGCTACACGTAAATGCTTTTTTCTTTACTGCTACGATAAAGTGACGTTGATCCAATATATTATAGTCCTTGCACTTTCCCCATTGTATTTCTTAAAGTGTTGTTGTGTAATAAATTGTTCGAAGCAACAACGCAAAGTTTTGTGAGTTGTTTTAGGTAGTTTATCTCTCCTTCTTTTGCTCGCTCGGTCGCTTGAGCTCTAGCTCCCCTTGCAGTCCGCACCCTTGAAGGCGCTGAGGTGCGAAGGCAGCGAAGGGAAGGCGAGGCAGGTTCGCACTTGTTAGCTCCACGTCACTGGCAGGCGAACAGGCAGGGCCGGTGAGGCTTGTATAGAGGCAAGGAGCATAGGCCACGCTGCCCGGTACGCAATGCGGCCGAAGGCGAGAGAGAAAGAGGAGGAAAATGTAGGTTGCTCCTGCCTGGTTTCGATAAATTGCCTATAGCTGCTGAGCCATGGGGTGGACTAAGCAAAAGAGAGGGAAAGAGGGAGGTGAAGTCATCGTGATGGCGTGGCCATGAAGAGTTATGCTGGGCCGAGCAGCACGTTCTCTGAGCTGCATGCCGGGCTGCTGCCTGCTCGGCTTCACACTCGGTAAACGTTCTCTCGCTAGCCTGCTTTTGCGCCCGCTCCTGCTGCTGGTGCTGCATTGCAGCTGCCGTGTCACCAGCAGATAACGTAAATAGCAAGCAACGTGACAGAAAGAAAACGCATGCAGCGGCACAACGCTGTGGTAGCGTAATGCAAAATGCAGAGCTTTGCAATATATGATACCGAAGTAATTGGACAGTTTATCGTGACAAACTAATACTGTAACTGGTTGGGAATTTATGACATAATGTCCCTCGACCCACTGTGAAGTTACTGTTTGATATAATCGTAAAATAGTGTTGTTTGTTTTACATTATGCAAAAAATTAAAATGCAGCAGTGAAATGATGTATAACTCTCTAAATGTACAGTAAATGTTAAAATGTATAATTTGTTAAATAACGAATAAATTTAACAGTAGATATTAGGTGCATTTATTATGTGAATGTATTTTCTACAAGTCAACTTTTAAGTGAAATTGAAAACAGCGTAAATCCATCAGATTACCTAGATACATTTGTCTTTTTGTTAATGGTACTGCTACAAAATACCATCATAATAATGTATTTAAAAATTCATGTAAAAATTTCTGTACTCTCTGATAACTCGTATATTACTGTAATACTACTATACACGGTAAATTGAAAACAAGGTATTATTGTCCATCAAAAAAATGTCCTGATTCTCCTAGGGGCCATGACAACGTTACTTTTCATTTAGTCACGTTGGGTGCGATTCACGAAGCAGTTAACCAGGTTTCTAACCACGTTTACCTTAACCACGTTTAACTATACCTGTTTTACGTGTTAAACAACCCTAGTTAAACGTGGTTAAGCTAAACGTGGTTAGAAACCTGGCTAACTGCTTCGTGAATCGCGGCCATTATTACTTGTATTAACTTTCTTTCTGAAATGTTGTCAACATTTAATTATGTAGCCATTCTCGCCTAACGTCTGTGTTTATAATAAATTCAAATTAAAATTATATTTTATTTAGCAACGGTTACATAACCAAGGCTCTAAATACAATAAGTCAACAATACACTAAAAGAAAGCAAGTAATTAATAATATGTAAGAAAACACAATAATAGAAGTTTTCTCCTTTCGTCGTGGCAGTTTCTGTAAATGACTACGCCCACAGCTTATACCGTTTCTGTAAATGACTACGCCCACAGCTTATACCAGACAGAAATCCTTGAAAGAGGCAACAATGTTTTTTATTGTCGATTACGAAGACTGTTGATAACACTAAACCATGCATGGCATCGTTGCATCATCTCCCCCAGGCAATAAAAAGTATTTATATAAAATCCTCCTCGTTGAAATACAATCGATCATGTTCGTAAAATTTCCACGCCTCCTCCAACACTCATGCATCCGTACTAGATGTATATAATGTACCAAAAATTGCATGCAATAAGGGGGTACACATTACAGTTTAATAAAGCGTGCATTGCTTAAACTGGTATAGCATACTCATAAGACTTGGAGACTACAAGGCTGCAAGTGGGATAGTTATCATAGCATGGCATGTGAGTAAAAAATGTAAAAAGAATTTTAAAACTTTTTTTTATTTGTTTATTTTTTACTATCATTGTTTAAAAGAAACAAAAAATTAAAAATGCTTGTTTGAGAGTCTTGAGTTTATTTGATTTGTTTCCCCCCCCCCCCTCCCAGGAGCTTTTATATAGATATTTATAGACATTAGTATGTATATTTTTTGCTGAAGATTTCCCCCCCCCCCTTTAAATTCAGATTGCAAGTCCCATTTATCTTAGTATTTACCACACGTGAAGTGAGATGACAGGACAGAGTTAGTAAGGCGACAACGATGACATTCACTGGCGTTTGTACTTGGCCATCGCTTTATCGCAAGCATTCACTCGTTCTGCTCAACTTCCGCGAGCAATCAGTGAAATTGCTGCCGCCGCCGCTCTGGAGCATGGCAAAGTAATAGGCAAAGTCGAGGATGCGAACGGCGAGAGAAGAAGAAGGAGATAAGAACGTCGACGAAGTCTGCTGAGTTTGAGAGGAAAACGAGCAATATCGAGTAAAATATTTGTTGTGCGATGGCCAAAATGAATTTGTTATAGCATGTACACAGAACACAAACATCATCTTCATTTTATTTCTGCAGCACATTAAACTCATTACTTTTGAAACTAGATATAAATACGAAAATAGATAGGACGATTAAGAATTGCAAATGTTCAAGGAGAAAGTTTCGTCTTTTGGGAGTAAAGAAATTAGCATGAGGAGCAATAAGAATAGCAGGACGAGGAAAGTGAGAGAGAGAGAGAGAGAGAGAGAGAGAGAGAGAGAGAGAGAGAGAGAGAGAGAGAGAGAGAGAGAGAGAGAGAGAGAGAGAGAGAGAGAGAGAGAGAGAGAGAGAGAGAGAGAGAGAGAGAGAGAGAGAGACATGCGGCGAAAGATGTGAGCAGCAAAGTGTATTCGCCCACACTGTAAAACTTCGTTGTTATCCAACCGAAGAAAGAAGGTGGGAGGGTACAGCGGGTGCGGAGGATTTCCTCTGGGACTGGCTCGCTCGCCGTTCTGGAGAAAGGAAAAAAGGGTAGTCCCATGGAATGACTGTGTG